>LOEQ01000493.1:523114-534555 GCA_001685075.1 Bramus lutescens | reverse complement strand
AGTTCCAGGACAGGCTGCAAAGCTACAGAGAAACCCTGTCTCGAAAAACCAAAAAAAAAAAAGTCAAAAATTCCTGCTGTATTATTTTTGCCTAACTATAGACTAACATAAGTGTTCTGGTCACATTTAATGTCACTTCATTCAACAATGAACTAACCAACGATAGTGTGCTCTTTAGTGTATTAAATACATTTTGGGGGCCGAGGAGAAGATTCAGTTGGCAAAATGCTTAGCACACAAGCATGAAGAACTGCAGTGACCCTCTAGAACCAATGTAAGCAGTCAGGCATGGTGGCATGCACTTGTGATCCCAGTGATGGGGAGAAGAGACAGGAGGATCTCCGAGGCTCACTGTGAGTCAGTAGAGCCTAATTTGCAAGTTCTAGACCAATGAGAGACTTTCTCTCAAAAAGCAAGGTGAGCAAGTTTTAATGACACCTATGTTTGACCTCTGGCTTCCATATACAAACATGAGCTTGTGTGTGTGCATGCATATGCATGTGTGCACACACACAAATAAAATTGAAATTAGAAAATAATAAAATTCAACTCAGAATATTTTTGACTTAGAGAAGGCTTATTAAGTTGTGGCCCAGCTGTACATTAAGGTTCATCTACTCCCTTTGTGACTTTGCCTGTCACTTCAGGACTGGCTGAACAGAGACAAGCACAGTGTATTAGTCTGCTTTTTGGTGCTGTGATAAACACCATGACCAAAAGCAACTTGGGAGAGAAAAGAGTTTATTTGGCTTACTCGTCACAGTCACAGCCTATCACTGAAGGAAGTCAGGGCAGGACCTTAAGCAGAGGTCATGGCGGGGTGCTGCTTAGTGGCTTGCTCCCCATGGCTTGCTCAGTGATTCTTCTCAGATCAACAAGCGCCTGGGTGCACAAAAGAATTCACTGTTGAATAAACCCATGCATTCTCCCTGCTTCTCTTATCACCTCTTGGGGGAATCTGACTCCAGGCCTTCCTCAGGACCCGCAGGTGGTGCTCACTTTGCCTGGCTGGAACTCATCAGAATTCTAGCTTCTTGTGATATGTTGGCTGGGATCCCATTACACTACAAATCACTCCTCCCCTCCCCCACTCCCACCTTATGTCCACTGCGGACTCACTGTCACACCACTGACACACCTGGCCGAGTGATAATTAAATTATCTTTGGCTTAAACTCATTTTTATGCATTTCTGAAAGCATGTTAATACCCTCTGTCTAGTCTTCCCCAGAAAGAAAGTTTAGAGGTTCAACTACATTTCTGTCAAACTCATATGTTGATACCTATACTGGATAGTTTTATGTAAACTTGACACAAGCTAAAGTCATCCAAGAGGAGGGAAGCTCAGTTAAGAAGATACCTCCATAAGATATGGATGTAGAGTAATTTTTAAATTAGTGATTGATGTGGGAGGGCCCAGCCCATTGTGGGTGGTACCACCCTGGGCAGGTGGTTCTGGGTTCTATAAGAGAACAGGCTGAGCAAGTCGTGAGGAACAAGCCAGTAAGCAGCACCCCTTCATGGTCTCTGGGTCAGCTCCTGCCTCTAGGTTCCTGCCCTCTTTGAGTTCCTGTGTTGACTTCCTTCAATGAGGAACAGCGACATTGAAATGTAAGCCAAATAAACCCTTTTCTCCCCAACTTGCTTTTTGGTCATGGTGTTTTGTTGCAGCAACAGAAACCCTAAGACAGTATCTTAAACCACAATGTCTTAAAATGTGGTCTCATCGTGGGTCCCTAGTCCACGACTAATGGGAAAAAGTAAAAAAAAAAAGTGTGGGTTGGGGAATGTTGAGACTGGAGAGATAACTCAGAGTGCACAGTGCTCTTGCAAAGGACCCAATTATCCTTTATTTCCCAGTACAACCACCTGTGATTCCAGCCCCCGAGGGAACTAATGCCCTCTTCTGGCTCTCCCAGGCAACTGCACCCACATGCACACACCCACATAAGGTATACTTGCAGATATATAATCAAATATTAAAATAACAACACATCCCAGACAGACATAGAAGGAAGATAATGTGAAGAGTCATGGGGAAAGTATGTCTACTTACAGGCCATGGAGGAAGACTTTGCTGTGTTTTGGATGGAGGGTTCTATCATTGGCTCATATGTATGAACATTTGGTCCCTAGATGATGGCACTTGGGGAGGTTGTGGAACCTTTAGTGGGAAGAGACCCATGTATGAAGAGGATTCCTGTGGCTGAGCTCTAACGTTTTATAGCTTAGCCCCACTTCCTGTTTACTCTGCTTCTTGACTGCAGATTCAGTGTCATCAGTTGACTCTAGCTCTAGCCACCACATCCTCCCTGCCATGATGTCCTGGGTCCTTTTGAACTGTAAGTCAGGACTGGGTTTCTTTGAACTGTAAACCAGGACTGAGTGCCTTTGAACTGTAAGCCAGGACTGAGTCCCTTTGAACTGTAAGCCAAGACTGAGTCCGTTTGAACTGTAAGCCAGGATTTCGTCCCTTTAAGCTCAAGGCCAGAATAAATTTCTTTCCTTAAGCAGCCTTTTCAGGTACTTTGACCCAACATGAAAAGTAACTAACGGAGACCTGGAACAAGTGGCTCACTAAGTAGCACCTAAAGCATCTCTGCCTACTACTTCACTTAAGATGTCTAGCTTCCAGGGCATTGAAAAAAAGTTTCCATGGAAGAAAACCAGTTTAGTACAATCAGAGTTCAAGGAAAGTGTTTCTGAGTCACTCAGTTTTGAACTTGGGCATGGGTCCCCTTACTTCCTGCTCCCTCTTCTCAGACCAGAGAATCTGGAGGTAAAGTTTAGAGTAAAGAGTGAAGAGAGAGCTCTAAAGCAAATGGTTGTCTTTCCTCCCCATTTTCATGTGATAAGCATTCCAGACATCAGTCTGAGCATTAGTTTCTCCAGCATCCTTCATCCACAGCAGCCAAACACAAACCCTGTTGTCTTAGTAGAGAGAGAGCTAGTAGAGAGAGAGCACAGAGTGGTGTCCCTGAGCTGCACACGGCCCTATAAGCCCATTCTACCTGCAATTCTTCCCACCCTCTCCAAGCCATGGGGTAGTTTCCAGAACCCCATTTTAGTCCTTAAATCATTCCCACCTTACGTCCACTCTTAAGATTATTGCTGGACAGTAGATTCCTCAACTTGGTTATGCTGAAAGGGAATATCCTGGGCTGCAACTCAGAGGAAAATTGTGACTTCTTATCAGAGAGACCAGAAATGCTCAGGAATGCTAATGCCACACAAGTGCCATCTAGTCTGCATTGGCCACAGAGCCTGACTTCCTGGAGTTATCGCAGAAAATTTTTTAAAACTTACGAGAACACAAGCGTATTTTTTTTTCTTGCAGATGAATGGAAACTTGGAGAAAATGGCCTATAGGATTCCTGAACTTGAAAATACATGTGTGGCATTCTGGGTAAGGACAGAGAGAGGAGGGAAGAATTCCAAGTCTTTGGGCACAGAAAGGATTATTTGATGCTATTGGTGCTTGTGATGTAAAATGAAAATACAAAGAAATATAAGCTCTCCCTGTCTATACAGACCACATTTCATCCAGGGAACAGTTCACACTCCACTTCTCCTAAACAAACCAGAGGTTCACCCCTCCTCCCCTGGGTTAGGGTGAATTATTTGGAATAGGAATGAAATCAAGAGTATGCAGATCCATGACTCTGCACAATATATGTCACTGCAATATGACTCAGGGACTAAAGGAGAGGCTCCATACATTAAGTCAGATACCCATGAGGTCTGTGATCACTAACGTAGGAACTGCTCACTATTATCAACTATCATGGAAATCAAGGCAACCCCACTGCTGTGGGACAATGGTCTGTACCCTGTCAATTGTATTTTAATAAATGCTGATTGGCCAGTAGCCAGGCAGGAAGTATAGGTAGGGCAACCAGGCAGGAAGTAGAGGCGGGGTAACGGGAAATCTGAAAAGAGGGAAGTGCAGTCTGCAGTTGTGACCCAGCCTTAGAGGAAGCAAGATGTGACGGCCTCACTGGATAAGGTACTGAGCCACGTGGCTAACATAGACAAGAATAATGGGCTAATATAAGTTATAAAAGTTAATAAGNAAGTTAATAAGAAGTCTGAGCTACTAGGCCAATCAGTTTATAACTAATGTAGACGTCTGTGTGATTTCTTTGGGACTTAATGGCTGTGGGACCTGGTGGGACAGAAAATCTCAGTCAACACCCCACCAGTAGGTACAGGACATCCACTAGGAAAACACAGACGATGACAAGTGTTGGTGGAGACACAGAGACACCAGGAGCATCCTATGCTGCTGGGAATATCTCAAATGCTATGTCTCCAGGCAAGCAGAACACAGAGGGCAAGGGCATGGGAGGTGAGGGTGAGGTATGATGTCAGGAATGGAAATACCTTTTCTTCTTTCCTTAGAGAGGTGGTGAATCAGCAGGAGAGGAGATTTCTCTTTTAAGAGTCAGACTGGGGGACTGGAGGGACTTCTCAGTTAAGAGCACTGAATGCTCTTCCAGTGGACCTGGGTTCTGTGACTAGCACCCACATAGTGGCTCACAACCATTTGGAACTCCAGTTCCAGATGATCTGATGCCCTCTTCTGGCATGCACATGGTACACATGCATACATGTCACAAAAACACCTATACAAATAGAAACATATAAAATCTAAAAAAAAAAAGGTAAAAGAATTGAGTCTGGGGACAGAGTGCCAGGTGTTAGGGTGGGAATAGCGCCAGAAAGTAGCAGAGTCAGGAGAGGCTGGGGAGTGGATGTGGCGGGATGGGGCCAGCATGCTTGGTATTTGATGGAAATGGGGGTGGGGAGGTACCATGGCAGTAGCAAGGCTTCTTGAGTGACGATCAGGGCATTACCTGCAATGAGACACAGAGGGTAGGGCCAGAACAGGTATGTTTGAAGGCCATCTTGGCAGAGACACTTAGCAGGACATTTGGAACAGGTTCTTAGGGCTCTGGAGAGCAGGCCTCTCCTCTTTTTCCCATTCAATGAGAATACTGTGCATTTTGAGGATGCCTGATGTATCTCAACATCCTGCTGCCTGACGGCCCACAGAGTACCCCACCCTCATTTTTCTCCTCCATGCTCTGACATCCTCATCCCCACATCTGCCCAGCAGCTTTGTGCTATGTTTCAAGTTTCCCCCACTTGGCTGAGCGATTATGCTATTTCTCCAAAACATCCCTGGGCATGGCAGAGGGGCAGAACTGAACTGCGTTCAGGATGGTCATTTGTGGAGGAGGTTTGTATGGGGGCAAGAGAATAGTCAGAAGCAGGGATGGGGGCTCAGAAAATGTGTGATGCTCACTCATGAGGGACGGACACTCAGGAGAGAAAGAGGAGGTGGACAACAGAGAGGGAAGGATAAAAAGCCATGGAGGCAAGATACAGATGGACAGAGAGACAGACAGACACACACATACACACACGGGGGGGCACTATCAGCAGGCTTCTCACAATATGAGCTACTTTTGACCACCAATCAAAAACCTTTCCATTTGGACCTTAATAGCCCCAGTGGAGCAGGAGAACTTGGGATCTGTTCCTGGATGGCACCCCCACATGTCTTCAGTGCTGACACAGTAGGCTAGAGCAGATGAGAGGGTGGTTGAGAGATTTTTTTTTAAGTTTCACAAAGGATATCCTTGAGGGTGAAGGAGAACCCTTTTCTTTGGGCCCTGAGTAATGCCAGGGCTGAGAGGCAGATGTCTAGGTGTTGGAGGCTCACCATCTCAAGCATGGAACTACATCCAAGATGGAAATCAGAAAAGAGGAAGATCCCACTGGGAGTCTCCAAGAAGAAAACTGCAGCAGACAAGATGAGGGATTCTACAGGAAGTGAGAATTCCAAAGAGGCGAATTTGAGTGACAGAGTGGCTGAAAAAGTCCAGATTGAAATGGCCGCCTAATTCTGTCTATACTTGAAAGGGCTCTCCAACAGAAATATTGAGTCAGATCTCGATGCCCTGTTTATCAACTTAGGGACTAGCTCGGCTGTGTTTTGGTCAACACATCAATTCACCAGACACACACGGAAAGGAAGGCATCTTTTTCCAGTTGTCAGAGTAAAAATCCTTTACTCTTCAGTCCAGCAACCCAAAGAAAAACAAGGGAATTTGTGGCTTGGTTTCCTTGACAACCTTATCTTCACTTCAGGCACCATCCCTGTCTCTAAGCAACAGGGCACTCTTCAGAATTACTAGGAGGTAAAACCCAGCACTTACCCCAGTCCTCCAGGACAGCCAGACCAGGGCAGAGTGATGGGCTCCTTATAAGGCAGAGCCCAAGGAGACCAGGAAAGGAGCATATCACCAAGTATTTCCCCAGACCTCATGTGTCCTCCCTATATCTCCCCAAGTTCATGTGGTCTAAACATCCATCTATACATGTTGTCCCATTTGGCTTACTCCCTGATCCTCTGGGGGAAACAGTGACTCAGCCTGTCAACTATACATCTACGGCCACCCCACTCCTAACACAAAAGTCCTACAAGGCCTAGGTTAGAGGGGAGAAGAGCAGGCTAACCCTAGAGGACAGGGCATGGAAGCAAAGCCAAGATGTCACTGTCACCATGACTTATTGATTTTGCAGCAAACAGCTAAGCCTGGAGAAAAACACTTGATTAAAAGAAGACGGAAGACACCTATATTGTAGTGTTGACATTTAAGAAGACCTCATTTGCTCCAGAAAACAGGATTGAGTGATTGTTTTCTACTGCTGTGTTCTGATCCCTGGGCCAGGAAGGATGTCTAAGAATATAAAGAGGAAGAGTAAGTGAACACACTTTCAAGAGGTGATAGTCGTGAGCCTTAGCGGGGGCCAGAGAAGCAAGTTGGTGAGCTGAGAGAGCTCAATGCTGAAGGAGATGGGGCTAGGAGTCGGAAGGAGCCAACATGGGGCAGTTCCAAGTGTTGCATCTATCAACCCAGAAAAGCACTATTCATCTCAATCCTTTATGTCTCAATCCATCATGCGTCTAAGACCCTAGCTACCCTCACAGCACCTGTAAAGCAGGGGCCAGGCTGGAGCCTGGAACGATGTCCCTTCCCTCACAGACTTGGCTGTCTCCACCCTGGGTTGTTCTTACACACAGTCATGGGGGATATTTCATAAGACACACACTACTCCGACCTCTCCCTTGGTACTAAGTAACTCTGATAACCTAGTTTGTTATCATTCAAATAAAATCCCCAAATTTCATGTTGTCTGTGGTGTACTAGCGAATTACATTTTTCAGCCATTCTTCAACTGTCTGGATCTGTCCAGATCTCTCACATGGTCTAGGCTGCACCTAGGAGACAAGCTTCCAGACACACAAGAAGAGGGTTATTTGGCTTAGCCTTTACACATGCCTGCAGAGGAAGGCAGCACTGCTCCCTGCAGTGGAGTCCTGGACCGAATACAAAAAGAATGAGGACCAGCATTCATCTATTTGGGCTTCCTGAACGTCAGTGTCATGTGATCAGCTGTCCCACACTCCTGCAGCTGTGCCTTCCCCACCATGAGGGACTGGAACCTCAAACTGTGAGCCAAAAAAGAAAACACACCTTTCTTCCTGAAGTCTGTTGTGTGAGTTGTGAGTGCATGTTGTCACAGCAACAAGTAACTAAAACGCACACTGTCACGCCGTCCGTTCACTCCCAAGAAGAATTATCGAGAGAGCAGATTAACTTCAGAGTCATCATTTCAATTCCGTTTATAACGTATGTGTTGCTGAAGCAGAGAAAAGGGGGCTGCAAAGTTGGGAGGGAGCGTAAGCCATTGCAATGGGCTGCAAGGATCTCAGGGCCTAGGGGCATCCATGGAAATGTTACCATTAATATATGGCTATCAGAGGAGAGGGTGGGAGTGGTGGTTAGTGTTGTCAGCTTGACAGGTTCGAGAAGCATCCAGGAGGCGAATCCCTAGGCATCTGTGAGTTTCTAGACTGAATTAACTGATGACAGAAGACCCACCCTAAACATGGCTGTCGTTACTTCATGAGCTGGGGTCCCTGACTGCATAAAAGGAGAAAGTCAGTCAGGACCTGATAGGTATTACTCTTTGCTTCCTGGACACCGATGTGATGATGACCTGTCTTGCCTTCCTGCTGACTGCCATCCACTGTGGTAAGGGATAGACTGCACCTGCAAATGGTGTGCTCATGTAAATCTCCCTTCTTGGATGTGCTTCTGTCCTATATTATGCCACAGCAGTGAGACAGGAACTAAGCCAGTGAGGAGCAAGCCAGGTCACAGGGCTGTGGTCATCTGCAGACAACTGAACATAACCAGTATGGTGGTTTGAAAGAAAACCCCCATAGGACCATAGGGATCAGCACTATTAGGTGTGGCTTTGTTGGAGTAGGCATAGCTTTATTATAGGAGGTGTGTCACTAGGGGATGGGTTTTGAGGTCTCAGATGCTTAAGTCAGACCAAGTATGCTCTTATTGCTGCCTGCCAGTCCGGATGTAGAACTCTCAGCTCTGTCTCCAGCACCATGTCTGCCTGCACGCCACCATGCTTCCCACCATTATGATTATAAGACTAAACCTCTGAAACTGTAAGCCAGCCCCAGTTAAATGTTTTCCTTTATAAGAGTTGCCATGACCATGGTGTCTCTTCACAGCAATAGAAACCCTAACTAGGACAACCAGCATTAGCATAGGATGCAGGACAAAACCAATCAGATGGATAGTCCCAAAGGCCCCAGCTCCAGGCAGCAAATGACTGGGGGAAGACCCGAATAAGGGTCTTCACACTCATAAGTGGGCAGGTCATATCTAAAACACGCAGGCCACAGGGTTGTCACTTTGCAGAAGAATAGAGCTGGCTGGTTCAAAATGGCACAATGATCCCCATGTTTCCTGGAGCTTAGATTCATCACAAACCTCCCCTGTGGGGTTTGGGAGGCTTTACATGACTTATCTTAAAGCTACTCTACACCCTGGGGGTCTGTCTATGAAGGGAAGTCAATCTTCTCTCCCCAGCTGCCATACTGAGCTCATGTCCCAGACCTAGTGGCCTAGAAAAGGGGTGCACAAAGCAACGAAGTCATTCAAGTCAGGACACGACACGTCTCTGCTAACAGGAGGACTCCACAGGCTGTCATAGGAGACGATTAGATGCCATTTTCATCTGAGAAAGGAAAGGAAAATGGAATTTCCATTTGAGGATCCACCCTCGGTTAATTGTTATTTGTAGAACACAAGTAACACTGTCTTTATTCTCAACCTCACACCATAAAAGCCATCCAGGGAACGCAGGCAAACAGAATAAACAAGGACTTATTAAATGCATAATTGATGCGCGTTAAGATTAGCATACATGAATAGGAATCAGCTGGGGTTGTTACAGAGCGTGAACCCTGAATGTTATCAATTGATAAAGCTTGTTATCTGCTGTGGCTTGAGAACAAATTAGAAAAGCTCCTAGGGGGACAAGGAGAGAGACTGGAAGCAGGGCAGGTGGCTGCTTGGGGGACCTAAAGCCAGCAAAGGTGCTGAGTGTTTTTATAAGCCAATGTTGTAGAAACGCCACAGTTCCATTTATGGTAAAGTGAATCACACTCTGGCCAATGTTATCTCTGGGCTGGGGTGGACCACCCACGGGGGACTCTGGGATGTCTGCTGACACCATTACATCTTCAACTCAAAGGGATGGTAGCAGCCTGACATCTGCTGTGGGGCTGGTCCTCTGTGTGGCTTCTCCAGGGACCACAAGGGTCTGATGTGCATCTCATGCAGACTTCCCAGGGAGAAGCACCCATTAAGAGCACTTGGGATGGAATCTGCCCTGACACAGACTACCTCCGACATGCAGGGGGCAAGTCAGTGCTGTGGCTATGTGAGTGGGATGAGAGAGAGCCATCTGGTACCCAGACAATGGCCTTGATCTGTCCCTTTGTGTCAGGTGTTCTCTTAGTCCCCTCTGAGCCTCCAGTGATGACTGATCTTGTCAACTCGATGGGGTTTAGAATCAGCATGGAAACAAACCTCTGGGTATATATCTGTGAGGAAGGCCCCCGAAACAGTGAAGCGGACACAGAAGACCTACCCTGAATATGACCAGCACTATTCCATAGGCTGAGACCCTGGACTGAAGAGGACAATGCCTCTCTCTACTTCCTGACTGTGGACGCTACAGTGACCACCTGACTGGCGATCAGTTCCCACCACCATGCCTTCCTCGCCTCCCACGATGGGCAGCATCCATTACACTGTCAGTCAAATCAACCCTTCCTCCCTTCATCTGCTTTTTCCAAGCAAGGAGAGAAGTGACTAACACCTCCCCTCCAAAGGGACAGAAATGCTCCCAAACAGTTGACAACACCAATGCCAAGAGACAACTATTTCTTTGTTTTATTTTCATTTGGTATATTTGATCTGTTTTGTTTTTCCTGCAGTGCTGGGAATTGTGCATGCCTGACAAGAGCTCTACCTTTGAGTCCTATCTCAAGCTCCGAATTCCAGCGTTTCCAGTAGTCAATGTGACTTTTTAACTGCCTCATCTTCAAAAACTACAGAAAACAAGAATAAGAGAAATCCACAATCCTGCCCCAAGGCTTTTGCATAGACCATGTTGACTTCCTGTGATGATTCATCCACTCTGTATAATATTGATTTACTTATTTTAAAACAAGGTCTTTATAGTTCTGGATGTCCAGGAATTCGCTATGTAAAGCAGGCTGGCTTTGAACCCCCAGAGATCTGATGTGGAATTCCCTTCTGTATACTGTGAAGATGATTGGTTAATAAAGAAACTGCTTTGAGCCTATAGCAGAGGAGGGCAGAACAGAGCAAGGTGGTGAAAACTAAACTGAATGCTGAGAGAAAAGAAGGCAGAGAAAAGAGAAGCCATGCAGCCCCACCAGAGACAGATGCCAGAACTTTACCCAGTAAGCCACAGCCTCATGGTGATACACAGATTAATAGAAATGAGTTAAATCAAGATGTAAGAGTTAGCTAATAAGAGGCTAGAGCTAATAGGCCAAGCAGTAACTTAATTAATACAGTTTCTGTGGTTATTTTGTGTCTGAGTAGGCAGGAACAAACTAATAGCCCTTTCTACAACAGAGATCCACCTGCCTCTGCCTCACAGTGCTGAGATTTAATGTGTGCACCATCAGGCTTGGCTTCTGTGCAATGCGTGAAGAAACTGTGTTTCTTTGGTTAGACTGAAAGCTCTTTTCATTACAAGAACTCGATTTCATTCCCCTTATCCCTTTGTAAGCACTGGAGCAGAGTCCTTCACCATGGCAGCTGCCAGCCACAACTCTCTGTTGAGAACTGGAAACGTGGCTAGCTAGCATCCCTGAGAAAACAGATCATTTCATTCCATTTTAATTAGGATAAATTTAAAGACTGAGGATGTGTGCAGCATTCATTCATTATGTACAACTTTGGTTTTTGTTTTCAGAGAGAGAGAGAGAGAGAGAGAGAGAGAGAGAGAGAGAGAGAGAGA
>LOEQ01000493.1:453147-464056 GCA_001685075.1 Bramus lutescens | reverse complement strand
AATACAATTTGTGTGTTGTTATTTCGGGGTTAAGCTAGCCATGCGGGAGCCGGGTGGGACGAAAGCAGGCCTGCTCCCCTATCACTACAAAGAGTCATGCAGAACTCTGTGTGCTTTCCACAGAGGAATCATAATGAATCTAAATGAAGTCATATAATAGAGCCCCACTGTCTTGGATCTACCCATGACCCAAGGTTTGGGGTTAATGGACACTTACATGTGACTGCTTTGATTGATGACCAAGCCATCTGGAACCTTCTCTGCTCTAAACAAAGCGATTTCCAAGCACACATGATCTTTTCCGAGCCCAAGCAGCAGCAGCATTTTGCCTACTGCTTCAGCTCTGAGACTGTTTCACTCAAAGTCGGTAGCAACTGGGAGGGACAGGTTGCAGAGGCTCACTTGATGCTGGACTGATCAAGCATATTGATCAGGAGGAGCCCTAGCAGTCAAATGGAATTCTAAGAACTTTTTCTCTTGCCCAGATATGCACTGAGCCTGGATATGGAGCAAATGCCTGTTCTTCCCACTGAGAAGGAGTGCATTCTCCAACATAGTACATATATTTTTGAAGTCACAGCTATGAAAACAACACTCAAATGTTGATGGTAATGATAAGCGAATCCCACTCCTTATGCATCTGTGAAATACTGGGTGAGATGATGCATCAATTAGAGGTGGTCCCACTCCATATGCATCTGTGAAATACTGTGTGAGACATATCAATTAGAGATGGTCCCACTCCGTATGCATCTGTGAAATACTGTGTGAGACATATCAATTAGAGGTGGTCCCACTCCGTATGCATCTGTGAAATACTGTGTGAGATGATGCATCAATTAGAGGTGGTCCCACTCCGTATGCATCTGTGCAATACTGTGTGAGATACATCAGTTAGAAATGGTCCTTTTGCTCACCACACATCTCACACAGCCACGTTCTCCAACCTCAGCATCTTGGATACTGGTGTTGCTCCCCTCACAAGAGCCCTTTCTGCTGCTGAATGACATTTCAACAGCACATAATTTCTGCTCCCTCCTAAGTTACTTAAGATTCAGCTCCTTCATAACACACCTATAATACTGTCACTTGTAATCTGATCCTCAGCCACAAAGATTCATTTTCATGGCACTAGGGTCGTTTTCATTTTATTTTCATTTATCTTGTAGGAGGAGATTTGATTTTCTCTAGGGAGCCTTGTGCTGTATTGATCAGCATGGCCTGGGTGCAACGTGAGGGACAATGGACTCTGACTTGGTGAGAAGATGGAACAAATGAATACACAGAGTCAGGTGGGAGAAAGATGACAGGGGCCCAGAGGTGAGAAGAGCAGGGAAGGTGGGAGGGGCAGCCAGATGGTCCGGGTGAGGCACAAGGCGGCACTCGGCAGCCAGAGTGGGCAGAGATTTGAGAAGTATTTTGTGGAGCAGAATCAGCAGAGCCTGGTGAACTAAGTGGATTTGAGGATTAGAGAAAAGGAAGAGAGATAAATGATGCTTGAGGCTGCAGGCTGGGAAGGCCGAGTAAATTTGGTTCCATTAAATTCTTCCTGATATGAGCAATAAAAGAGACGGAGAAAGCAGAGGTTGGGGGAAGCAGATCTATCAGTGTACTCCACTTTAGATCCACTGAATATACATGACTGCTGGGCAAATGAGCAAAGAGATCAGAAAGCATAGGGTGTCTGATTCTGACATTCATGAGAGAAAGCATGGCTGGACAGTTGACATGAGAGCCTCAGCCCAGGAGTTCTAGGAGAATGGAGAACATGGGGGAGATCACCAGGAGAGAGTGAGGACAAGGGTGAGATCACCAGGAGAGAGTGAGGACATGGGTGAGATCACCAGGAGAGAGTGAGGACATGGGTGAGATCACCAGGAGAGAGTGAGGACATGGGTGAGATCACCAGGAGAGAGTGGGGACATGGGTGAGATCACCAGGAGAGAGTGGGGACATGGGTGAGATCACCAGCAGAGAGTGGGGACATGAGGAGATCACCAGGAGAGAGTGAGGACATGGGGGAGATCACCAGGAGAGAGTGAGGACATGGGTGAGATCACCAGGAGAGAGTGGGGACATGGGTGAGATCACCAGGAGAGAGTGGGGACATGGGTGAGATCACCAGCAGAGAGTGGGGACATGAGGAGATCACCAGGAGAGAGTGAGGACATGGGGGAGATCACCAGGAGAGAGTGAGGACATGGGTGAGATCACCAGGAGAGAGTGGGGACATGGGTGAAATCACCAGGAGAGAGTGAGGACATGGGTGAGATCACCAGGAGAGAATGGGGACATGAGGAGATCACCAGGAGAGAGTGGGGACATGGGTGAGATCACCAGGAGAGAGTGGGGACATGGGTGAGATCACCAGCAGAGAGTGGGGACATGAGGAGATCACCAGGAGAGAGTGAGGACATGGGGGAGATCACCAGGAGAGAGTGAGGACATGGGTGAGATCACCAGGAGAGAGTGAGGACATGAGGAGATCACCAGGAGAGAGTGAGGACATGGGTGAGACAGTTGGGGGGGGGAAGCAGGTGAAATGCCGATTAAACAATGGAGAATGTGGGGAAGGGGGCTGCTGAGTGAATCGTCAACTAAGAAAGGAGAAGCCCCAAAAGATGCTGGCAAGATATTGCCAGATGAGAAGAAAACAAACAGCAAATCCCTAAGATGTCCTGGGAATGTTGGCATAGAGCTAAGGATGGGGAGGGAGGGAAGGGAGGGGAGAGGAGGGGAAAGGAGAGGAGGGAGAGGGAGAGAGAGAGAGAGTCCTCTTCTGACACACATGTCAAAGGGGAAGAAGAAGCGAGAGCAGGAGCATGAAGGCTGAGATGGAGGCTCGACAATTCTGATGAATCTCAGAAGAGTCACCTAGAAGAGAAGGAGCTGGCAGAATCCTGAGGGCCTTTTAGCAGAGCCCTGAATCTATAAGGAGCTGCTGAGTTCCAAGAGCCTGGAGAGCAGAGTCTTTCCCAGCATGCTCTGTGAGCTCCAGGAAAGAAAGAGACAAGTGGAGTGTAGAGATGCCCAATGCTGAGGTCAAAGGACAAAGTGTGAAGAAAGGGAAGGTTCTGGAAGAGAATGACCCAGAAGATGAAGGGGAGGACAGGAAAGAAGTCAATGAAAGGAAAGAAAATGTCCAAGACAAAGGAAGAGAAGCAACAAGAGACATGGGAAGACTGAGCACTGAGGTTAGAGAATCCGATATTAAAGTTTAAGTCTGAACAGAGAAGGTGGCTCCAGAGTAACCATAGGCAAGGACAGCAGGTACTGTCCCATGGAGCTGCCAGCACTGATGAAACCACTCTCTGCTCCTCAAATTCTGTCTCCTCTTCCTCCAGAGCACTTCCCATGATTCCTGGTAAGAAAGGTGAGTCATGTGATCCCCATAGAGCCAATAGGAATGTGAGCAAAGAGAGAGCTAGACAATATGACTAGACTTAGCCCCTAAATCTCACTAAATGCACCCCTCCCCCAGCTTCCACTCTTCCATTGTCTAGAGTCCAATCTAGGACCTAAGAGAGAACTCCAAGATCCCAGGGACCATCTGCAGAGAGTGCTCAAAGGGCCTGGATGGCATAAGGTACATGGACTGGAGTCCCTTCTGCCCCTCCCTGGGTCAGTCCACAAGATACTATATCCAAGGTATGAGACTTCACTGAGGACTTAAGCAGTCATTTATTACAACAGCTGCCTACTAGATAAAGCAAGAGTGCTATAGCCAGACACAAGAATTTAAAGAAGGCTTCAGCTGAGAGTGAAAATAAGAACAGCATGAACTGTGCTTCTGGCCTCAAGCCCTGCGAAGCTGGGAGGAGAAACAGCTCCCACATGAACTGGACGGTGGTATTCTAGCTACAGATGTGGGCACAGGACCCAGATAGATGAGAAGCTCTACCAGTGGAGATGAAGGGTCAGTCAGAGGCATATGGTCCAGGTAGATCTGGAAGGGAAGGGATGTATGAGGAAGGGAAGAGAACTAAGAATAAGAGTGATGTGGGACTCCCCTCTGTATGCTATGAATATGGTTTATTACCATTGGTTACTAAAGAAGCTGTTTCAGCCAACAGCTTACTAGAGTCAAGTTGGCGGGAAATCTGAACAGAGATATAGAGAAAGAAGGTGGAGTAAAGAGATGCCATGAAGGAGAAAGATGCCAGCCAGAACATTACCCGGTAAGCCACAGCGACACACAGATTAATAGAAATGGGTTAATTCAAGGCGTAAGAGCTAGCTAGAAATATGCCTGAGTCATTGGCCAAACAGCGTTGTAATTAATATAGTTTCTGTGTGATTATTCAGGTCTGAGCAGCCAGGAAACAAACGAGCAGTCTCTGCTTACACAGAGGGCTAGGGCAGAGTGGAATGGACTGGATCAGGGTTGTGGTTTGGGATTCCAGTCAATACACGGCAGTGTCTGAGGCAGCGAGTGCAAGGAAGAAGGGAGGCACTCTAGAAGGCTTAACATCTGCTGGGCTCTGTGACAGGTGTGGCAGAAGGGCTCAGCTCCTTTAGAGAGCCAAACTGCTAGGCTGACCCGATCACTAGAAGACTTGGTCTTTCCTCGCAAACACACATGTGCACACACTCACACACATGCATGCGCACATGCACACCTATTATGCCTGGGGTTCACACCACTCCTACCTGCATCCCCCACAATCCTTAAGGCCTATTGTTTTGCTGTCTTCAATCTGGAAGGTTCTCTCTTTGCTCGCTTCTAGGAGTTCAGGATTCTAGTCTCTGTTCTATGTCCTTCAGGAAAGTCTCATCACAGGCTAGGAAATGCCCAGTAGACAAAATGATTACCATGCAGGGATGAGGGCTCAGTTTTTGATCCCCAACACCCACATAAATGAGATGAGGCATGGCAACCCGCCGGTAAGTCTGCTACTCAGGGGGCAGTCAGGGAACAAAGTGGCTATCTAGGCTACTCAAAGAGGGGAGTTTGGGGTTCAATTGAGAGATCTTGACTCGATAAATAAAGTGGAGAGAAATCAAGGAATATAGGCAAGTTCTACACCAGGCTTCCAAATGCACACTCTTGTGTACACACACATACCACCCCCCCAAAAAAAAACCTCCTCTCAAAATTACCTTCCTTGTCACTTTCTCTATCCATATCTAACTTAATTTCTCTTTTGGTCTCTCCCTACTTGATATTGTTACATATACTGCTATAGACACAGATACACCTCTAAGTACCAACATATACACTATGATCTTATTACTCCTTTCAAACTTGCATGGGTGTCTTTGAAATCATTTTATCTGTCTCCCCGCTGGTTCCCAAGTCTGGTATTCTGCAGTTCTATTCTGTGGAACTGCCGCTTCCCAGGGTCCAGCACAGAGTCCAACACAGAGTAGATGATTCACAATGACTTTCCAACTGGAGCTGGGTGCAGCTTAGTGGTGGAGCATACTTGCCCAACATTCCTTTCCTAATGACCTGGGTTGAACCCTCAGCAGTGAAAAAGAAAGGGGAGCTGGAGAATGGGCTCAGTGGTTAAAAGCACTGGTTGCTCTTCCAGTGGACCTGGGTTCAGTTCCCAGAGCCAAATGGTGGCTCACAATAATCTCTAATTCCAGTTCTAGGGGATCTGAAGCCATCTTCTGGCTTCCACAGGCACCAGGGATGCACAGGGTACACATATAGGTACACAGGCAACACTCATAAATATGAAGAAAGAAAAGGTTATCAATACAAAGCGAAGAGTCTAGAGTCTTCACAAGCTGTGCACAGGAGGGAAAGAGCCTCTGGGGAAGTAGGAGGGCATGCAATTATATTATTAAAATTTTTCTATTATATGATTGGGAGTAGGGACAGAAGTGACAGAAAATACCTTCACCTCTAAAGATTCACAGGGAGGAGAAAAAAACGAGAGAATTCTCTTTACTGGGCAGGAAAAAGAATGAGAAGAAATAAATTAAATAATATTGTATGGTTCGTTCCAGGTTGGAGAGTCTATTTTCCCACTGATTTGGCATTGTTTCTTTCCCTGTCTTTTCTAAGTGAACTACAGAGTAAATTGGATCTCTAGACTCCAAGGCTAAAAGATGCTATCAATTTCTGCAGATTCTGGGCAAGGTGGCATGACACAGAAACAATTGGTTTACAACCCATGCATTTGGCTGGACCACACAGCTTCTGCATCTACAAAGTGCTCCATGAGGTGCCATCCAGAACACAGACTGGCCACCAGGCCCCTTCCTATGACAACTGGATGGGTTGCATGAAAAGGCCAATTGAAAGAGAGAGAGAGAGAGGCCAATGAATGTGGCTCATCACTCATTGATAGCGTTGATGTATTTTACAGGGTGGTTTCTCTGAGAGGCAATCATGTTAAATTGATCATGGGAAAATGAGGGAAGTCTTCATAATGGTAACTGTGACTTTGGTTTCAAATGCAATGCCAATCAGAATGAAGAATATTATTTCTCTGTCAAAACAATTGACTACATGAAGTTTAAAGAAAACAATACCCTTGTACATCTCCACCCATAAAAAGGAGGAGGAAGTGAGGGAAGAGGAGAAAGAAGCCTGATATGATTAGATGAAACCATGGGGACCACAGAAGCTTAAAACAGAATTAATTCTTTGGATACCTATATAGCACAACTTGTTCTTTAAATGTGGCTCCTGCTACATAACTTGAGAACCTAATGTTGGAAGACTAATGGGTAAAATATGGAGGGGGTAGAGCTTTAATTGTTATAAAAATCCAAAATGCATACAAAAAAAGTATTATGGTTTACATATGAAATGTGTCCCCCATGTGGTGAATAACGTTTCCCCACTGGTGGCACAATTTTGGAGACAGTGTGCTGTGGGACAATGATCTGTACCCTGTCTCTTGTATTTTAATAAAATGCAGATTGGCCAGTAGCCAGGTAGGAAGTATAGGCAGGGCAACCAGGGAGGAAGTAGATGTGGGGTGACAAGAATAGGGGAATTCTGGGAAGAGGAAAGGCTCAGTCCGCAGATGCAGCAGCTATGAGAGGCACCCTGAGTCCACATAAGACTGGGCCTTTCAAAAGTAAGTCATGGCACCCCTCCCTGTTGAACTATTGGCTACTGATGATTTCTGGTGGAAGGATAATCATTGTCTTCAACTGTATGCCCAACAATGAGCCTATAAACAGTGGGTCACAAAACAAACCAGAAAGACAAAGGCGTGGGACCTGTAGGCAAGGGTGGGGGTGGCAAGCATTGTGGGAATGGAGAGATGATGTGGGTGTGAGTACACGGGAAGTACTCCATATATGTATGCAACTGTCAAAGAGCAAAGTTAGTCTATAGAAAAGAAGAAAACATAAAAAAACAGCAGATACACTACCTGACTAAAACACTGTTTTAGACTGCAGAAATGGCTCAGCAGTTAGTTCCTAACACCCAGGCAGGTGACTCACAACTGTCACTCCAGCTCCTAGGGGATTTGATGAATCTGACCTCTGCAGGCACTGACAATTGGATGCATATAAACAGAGACACACACAGAAATAATTTGAAAAAATAAAACAAATCTTTAAAGACATAAAAGACATGACATTTTAATATTTGCCAAGTGTTCGTCATATCCCAGGTACTTTAAGAACCAGATGATAGAATACAGAGACAGGTAAGACAGCACAGTATCTAAAGTGGCAGAAGCAAGCAGCAAGAGAAACTGATGCACGAAGCTGATGAAGTCCAAAGCAGAACGGTCAATGCCAATATCCACAGATAGGAAAAATACCAGGATCTAAAAGGGACTGACACTGCAGCCTCACTAGAGAGGGAGGGTTCCAGAGAGGATGGAGTACTTAATGCTCGATAAACAACCTGGAAGTTGCCAGGAGGAGAGGAGAGCAGCTCAGACACAGCAGTCGCCTTCACGGGTGTGGCTATGGTGACTGAAACTGAGCTGGGAGGATGCAGCCCATTACAGGCAGGTTCACCCTACTCTCTGCTGTTTCCCCAGATCCTGGAACAATAATATAGCTAAGCCAATACCCATTTATACCTTTGCTTAACTGGTTAACTAAAATTGGGTTTCTCCTTAGTGATTTTACAGCACATTGCATTGGCAGTATTGATGGGACTGAGATACATTATGAAGGAATATGGGTACCGTGGAGACTGGGAGACCCCAGGAACAGTGAGAAGAGGGACAGGGAGAAGCCAGATTGCAAGACAGTCCAATAAGGTGAATAAAACATCCCTGAACTGGTTTGAAAACGACCTTAAAAACCCAATAGCACTGTGAATATACTGTTTATAGCATAGAGAGCCCTGGGGTATACCATTTATACAATAAAGAGTTAGCTCCAGTTGTAAAATGATTGGAGTGCCCAAGTGTTGTGGAATATTAGTTGAAGATGTGTTACATTTGTTTATGCTGTGGAATGTTTGTTTAATGATGCAAAGATGTGTTGCATTCTTTCATGTTGTATTTGTTATACTCTGTAAAACTGTGCTACTTTGCCTGCCTAAAATACCTGATTGGTCTAATAAAGAGCTGAATGGCCAATAGCTGGGCAGGAAGGGGAAATAGGCATGGCTAGCAGGCAGAGTGAAAAAAAAAGAAAGAGAAGAGCAAGGAGAAAAGGAGGAGAGGAGGATTCCAGAGGCCAGCCACATAGGCACACAGCCAGCCACAGAGCAAGAAGGAAAGAAAGACACAGAATAAAGAAAGGTAAAATCCCAGAGGTAAAACATAGAAGAAGACAAAAAGACTAGTTTAAGTTAGGAAAGTTGGCTAGAAACAAGTCAAGCTAGGGTTGGGCATTCATAAGTAAGAACAGGTTTTCATGTATTTATTTGGGAGCTGGGTGGTGAGCCCCCAAAGATACACACACACACACACACGTTTAATCCTCAACACTCTCACAGAAAGGCAAGTGTGATGAAGTGCACTTAGAATCCCAGCACTGGTGAGTCAGGGACTGGCGGGGAGGTGGGGAGGAGAGATGGGGGACTTGAAGGTCACTGGCCAGCTAACCTAGCCTAATGGGTGGATCCCAGGCCAGTGAGGGACCAATCCAATGTCAGAAAACAAGGCACATGTGCACTCATGTACACACACATGTACAAGCACACATACAAGCAACATACATGCACACTCACACACATGTGCAAACTCATGCACACACTCACGCACACACACACTCACACATGAAGAAGCCTACTAAGCTTCCCCTTAAAGAGGAATGAACACCTGAGCTCACTGTCCTCCGTGGCATGGCCCCATGTCCGTCTCCCTCTTCCCCTCTGTTCTCCATTCTCTCGGCCTCACAAGGCCACGTGCTCTGTGTTTAGGGGAAGGAAATTCCACCTGAGCATAACCATCAGTAAAACGCAACTGTGAATGTTCAATAAACTCCTCTGTGAAGGATGGTTGGGAAAGGGTATTGCTTAGTCAAATGCTGCAGTGAAGCAAAGATTGCTAATATATATCATGCACAAATTGCCAATTTTGAAGGAATTAGTGTTCAATGAAGTGCCTGTAATCCCAAGGCCCTAATAAAGATTTTTGAAATCTTTTAGTTTTTAGTGTGCAATTGGTATGATTCAATGCCTTAACTCCCCCCGAAGTCCTCAGAATCAAGTTTATTTACCAGTGCTATAAACACTTAGCATTCAGATCATGTGACTTTCATAGCTGGAAGTCTGATGACAGTTATGAGCCTACCATGCAGTCCACAGCCAATGGAGACACTAAAGGGTGATTCAGGCTACACCTCCATGTGCTCGGTGACATCAACACTAAAATACGACAACAGAGGGTGAGTGATGACCGAGCCTGTCCTTCCTCAGAGAAGTCACCGAGTGGGGAGCAGGGCTATTTGGGGTAATCTTTCTGATATACTAGCTCACAGTAAAAACTGAAGAAAGTGTACATAAAAAGAGAGGCTCAACACAGCCCATCGAAGGTGATGAGAGCAAGGAATGGTTTGCCTTGAGGACGACATTTAATGTCCCCACGGGTGATCGCTTGGACAGTAGGGACTGAGTTCAGACACCTAAGGCTTATGTAACAAAGCAAGCTGGAGAAACACTTGTGAACTCACTGTTGGAGATGGAGAGGGAGACAGTGGATTCCTGGAGCTTGCTGCTGAGCAAGCCTAGCTCACATAGCAAGTTCCAGAACAAGGAGAGATCTTGTCTCAAGGACCAAGGTGGAGACTGGAGAAATGGCTCAGCGGTTGAGAGAACCTGCTGCTCTTATGGAGGACCCAAGTTCAATTCCCAGCACCCACATGGTAGTTTACATCTTCCTGTAACTCTGGCTTCAGGGAATTCATTGCCTCTAACCTCTGTGGACACCTGCACATGTGCACAAGCTACATGCTGACACATACACCCACATGCTGACACATACACCCACATGCTGACACATACACCCACATGCTGACACATACACCCACATGCAGACATACACACCCACATGTTGGCACACACACACACATGCTGACACATATACCCACATGCTCACACACACACACACATGCACCCACATGCTGACACATACACATACACACACATGCTGACATACACACCCACATGTTGGCACACACACCCACATGCTGACACATATACCCACATGCTCACACACACACACACACACACACATTTTTTAGTGATTTTATTGAACTCTACATTTTTCTCTGTTCTCCTCCCTTCCTCTCCCCTCCCCTCCCCTCAACCCTCTCCCATGGTCCCCATGTTCCCAATTTACTCAGGAGATCTTGTCTTTTTCTACTTCCCATGTAGTTTAGATCCATGTATGCCTCTCTCAGGGTCTTCTTTGTTATGTAGGTTCTCTGGGATTTTGATTTGTAGGCTGGTTTTCTTTGCTTTATGTTTAAAGATCACTTATGAGTAAGTACATATGATAATTGTCTTTCTGGGTCTGGGTTACCTCAC
>LOEQ01000493.1:425742-452661 GCA_001685075.1 Bramus lutescens | reverse complement strand
TCTGGAGGCATCACAATCCCTGACTTCAAACTCTACTACAGAGTTACAGTACTGAAAACAGCCTGGTATTGGCATAAAAACAGACATGGGGACCAATGGAACTGAATCAAAGACCCAGATATTAATCCATACACCTTCAAACACCTGATTTTGACAAAAAAGCAAAAAATAATCAAATGGAAAAAAGAAAGCATATTTAACAAATGGTGCTGGCATAACTGGATATCAACATGTAGAAGAATGAAAATAGACCCATATCTATCACCATGCATACACCCACATTTAATTAGAAATAAAAATAAATAGAACAAGATGATGTCAACTAAGAAAAAAATTTGGGGTTGTCCCCCTGCATGAGTATTCACATACACACATGGTGGGGGAATGCATGCATCTACACAAGTGCATGTGCTCTTACACACACACACACACACACACGCACACACACACACACAAAAGATGATGTAATATCTATGCTGGTTAGAGACCGGAGATTAATGAAGAGTCCCCTTGAGAATTCATCACCAAAACCTGAAATGGACACTGAGTCTTATTTGATTTTCTCATCCTCAAACCATCAATTACCATGGCTTCCATTTTGATTTGTCTTTTTAATCTTAAACCCCATTTTCTTTGCATGCCATTTTAATTTAAAGAAAGGACAGCAGAATTTCGTGGAAAGCTAAACCCATTCCCAGTCCCATTCCTGCTGAATTACACACACCACATTTGAAGTGTGAGGCTATTTTCATATTTCAGGATCACAGTGGTGGGCAGGATACACAGACTGGGGGAAGAAGGCAGATGTGGCAGAATGAGGCATGCTGTGAGCACAGGCAGAGAGAGCCACCAAGGCAAGGAAATGGGAAGGAGGTGCCATCACGATGTCTGGAATGGACATGAAGGAAGGTACGGGTCATGCAGAAGTCTGGAGGGAAGCGCAAGCAAGCATCTCTGAAAAGGAATGGCAGGGGGTCTGGGAACCTGCAAGAGTAACAGCTAGGAAGGGAAGCCACCATGAACCTGGTCCTACTTGGCCTACAAACTTGAACTTAGCCTGAGGCCATCAGATCTGCACTTTGACCAGGCTGCTATGGCTGCCAAGCAGGGCTCTGGTAAGAGGGCAGAATGAAGCCCATCTTGGCTTCTTTTCCTCTTGTTATGGTGTCTCCAACAAAAACAATTTCAGTGGGAGAGAGTTTATTTCTGCTGACAGTCAGAGAGTGTCAGATGGAAAAAGCTGAAAGAGGTGGTCACATGGCGTCCACAGTCAGGGACAGAGAATGACAAACACTTTGGTACTCGGCTTGCTGCCTCCACTTTACACAGGCCCAGATCCCTGCCTATGGAAGGGTCCTCCTCAGAATTCAGCTGCATCCTCCCATATCAGTGAACATAAAACAATCCCTGGAATTCCCAGAGACTAACACAGATGTGCCAGGAGGCTTACATCCCAGGTGAGTCCAGATCCTCTCATGTAGGCAGTTAGCATTAACCATCACAAGGATAAAGAGATTAAAGAGGGCCAGGTCACCTTCCAGGACAGAACACAGTGGTGCAGAGTAGGGAACCATAACTTAGTGGCAGCCTCGTTGGCATTTGTAGTCACCGGTACCACCACAAGACACTGCAGTTTAACTTGTTAGCAGAGCTCAGGATCCTGGGTTCACCTTTGGTCACACACACACACACACACACACACACACACACACACTAACATCCATGCTAACAAGCATGTTGAGTCAGTGCATTGGAGTAATAGGCACTAATCAGGGACCAGCTGCAATTAGAGAGCCCGGCCTCTCACCAGCAATAGTGCAGGAGAGGCCCTTAGTTTTATGTCTCCCTCTTTCTAAGCAGAAACCAGGCTTACCAAAAATCACCCACATGCCTGTATCCACTAGAGAAAGCAAACACGTCACCTTCCAGGACTATGGTGCAGGCCATGGAACTAAAAAATCTAAGAGCCTATCCACAAAGCTGAGAAAATTTGAAAAATTGGGTACAAGCTAAGTCACAACGATTTCTCTGTGGATTTATGAGAGTGGAGGCTGGAAGCCAATGAGGTGGCATCATGGGGAGAATTCCAATGCTGGGGACAGAGCTGCAGCAGACACAGCTGTGCAGCTATTGGGTCATGGGAAATCCCTGTACCAGCCATAGGCTTTCCTGGCTGACCTGCTGCCCCATGCTAAAGCAAAGGGGACTATACCCTGGTGGTCAGCTGATGCACGGCTCACTGTGAAATCCTATTAGAGGCAGAGACTGCAGGCTGCACCAGAACCAGCCCTTGTCTATGAGCACAGACAACAGGACCAGGTACACACTGAGTGCAGACTGGGGACATGTGAAAACAACTGCTCTGGCAGGGAACCAGAAAAGCAATCACAGGAAGGTGGTTCTACCTCACACCTGAGTATCTGGTAATGATGCAGCCATCACCATCCTCAGAAGCCTGTAGGTTCAAGGCTGGTGGGCCATGTTTGCTCTTGCCCATAGATCTGGTACCTGTCAAAGGGGCAGTACTTAACACCATGAAGGCTGGGGCTGAAACCAGAACAGTGTCCGATCCAAACTCATATGACCTGGAACTACAGAACATGACCTTCTTTGGAAGTAGAGCATTTGTTGACATTATTAAGATGACATCATATCAGGGGGAATCTCAAAGCAAACGTGGAGAGGACAGACAGAGAAGAACCCGAGAGGAGTATGGGATGGGAGCTACAAGTCAGATAGATGGGGATGATGAGAATCTGGGAAGAGGCCAGGGAAGATCCCCTCCAAGAGCCGTCAGGCGGAACACATCCCCACTCATACCCGATGCCATTGCTGAGAAGAGAAATTAGCATTGCGTGAAGTCATCCAAGTATGCGACAGTTTGTTACAGCAGCACTGGGAAAGCTGGGAAGAGAACAGTGAGAGAGTGAATGGATGAGAGGATGAACAAACACGTGAGCAAAAGACAAGTGGTCCACGCCCACAGGTGGAGAACAAGAAGATGGAAGGACCAGGCCATGTTGAGAACCAGAAAGTGAAGAAGGGACTCGTGTGCAGCTGATGAATGAGCTCAGATTCGGTTGAAAGCCCCATCTTCTGGCAGCCACCCCATGGCCCACATCTCTTCTTGCTAATCACCTCCGGTTTCCAGAGATGTGATAGCATGGGTCCTGCACTGCAAATACACAGTGGAGCCTAAAATTTATTTGTGGTTTTTCTGTATCTCAGCCAAAGATCATAAACTCTAGTCTAGGAAGCAAGAAGTAATTTAGACACTCCAGCAAAGTGAATAAAAGTAGTAGTAGAGAGTAGCATGGACCTGTCGTCCCAGCTGCTTGGGAGGCCAAGGAAAGGAAAACTGATTGGAACCCAGGTGTTTTGGTCTAGCCTGGGTTACATAGTTCCCGGAAAAGCCCAGAGGAGATGCATGAACACAAGGTCAAGGCTGGCTTTGTGCATGGATGTTCAAGAGCCACTACCAATGCCCCACCGCCAGAACTCTTTCAGCCCCATTCCCTTCTGTAGCATTTCCCACATTGTCACATCCCGGAGCCACCACTAGAAATACTGCTCTCCGATAACCCTCTCAAAGGCTTCCTTGGCAATCATGGCCATCCAAAGCTCGAGCCAGCCCTGCAACACAAAAGGGCAGCCGNGCCGAGCCTCAGAGATGGCAGGCAGGCGAGCTCCCAGAGCCTGGGAGCTCTGTGCTGCTTATTTTCACATTTTCCCCACATTAAATTTCAAGAGGGAGCCAGCAGAGAGAGATGATAATGGAAGGAAACAATGAGAATTTTTCAAAGTAATTGGGCCTGATGGGTCTTTTCAATTGTCTAGAAAGATCTGTCTGCCTTTAGGATAAAAGAGGACAAAAAAAAACCCTCAAGTTTCAAACAAGTCGGCAGGCAGCATCTCTGGCCCTGGAGCTAAGGCTCATCACTCCTCGTGCCTGCTGCACACACAGTGGCAGTCAGGGGGCTCCTACACCCGAGACTTCTGCCAGCTCATGATGCTATTTGCCTTAGAGGCTGGTCTCTCATAGTACATGCCAGGCTGTCCTGGGCGCTGATACCCTGAGATGAAGAAGACATAGGGAGGGTATCACCAGGGGAGGGGCTTCCCAAACCATTAATCACCTGTGGCAGCTATTTCTAGGGACAGGGGGATGATGAAGAAGGGCCAGGAATGGAGGAAGGCTCCTTCCAAAAAGGCAGCCACGGCATCCAAAGCCTCGGAATAGAGAGGATGGTGTTTCTAGTCAGAGAGCCTGGAGTATTCAGCCTTCACTGGGTTTCTCAGTGTGGTGTCCAAAACAGGGAGAGGTTGCTAAAGACACTGTCTACAGCATCTCCTGTCACCTTCCGGACCATCCTTACAAGCCATGCTCCATTCAGAAACAGTCACCCCAGAAAACAAGTTACATTTTGAAGCAACAAAGATAGACCCAGGGCCTTGGGCCTTGGACGGCTGGACAAGCCAGGTGTCTGGGTGAGGAGTCGAGCTGGCTAATTTTTGTCAACTCAACACAAAGCAGAGTCACCTGGGAAGCGGGAATCTCAGCTGAGGACCTGGCCCCATCAGACTGGCCTGATTAATGACTAATGCAAAAGAGCCAAGCCTGCTGTGGGCAGTACCACCCCTGGTACTTGCTGTGATATGGGTGAGCGGTATAGGAAAGTGGGCTCAGCAAGCATGGTTCCTCCGTGGTTTCTACATCAGTACCTGTTTCCAGCATCCTGCTTGAGTTCCTGCCCTGACTTCCTTCAGTGGTGGCTGTGATGTAGAAGTGTAAGCTGAAATGAGCCCTCCATCCCACCAACCTGCTTGGATCATGGTCTTCATCACAGCAACAGAATGCTATCTAAGAAGGAGCCATCTAAATTCTAATGGGACCTTGGCATGCTATGTTTCTTTCCTGTGGGCTATTGACCTCATGAGCTTGGCATCTTTGAGGGCAACTATCCACTCCTAAGATACAAGAAATTCTCTGACCATATATGGACCAGACAGTGGGAAAGGAGGGTGTGGCTATGTAACTGAGCCCATCCACTTCTGGGAGACGCAACCCTCATGTAGTTATGTTCACAGAAGTGGTGGAGGAGTGTGGGGGTGAGGGTACCAGTGGCTGCATGGATCCTACTTCTGTCTTGATCATGCTGAATACCTTTCCTGGTGTTCAGAAGGGAGCTTATGGGATCCATGATTCAGGGAGTGTGATGATTCAATGGGATGCTGTGTCAGGCTGAATAATACCTTCCCCCCGTAGTTTACCTCTTAAGACCTAAAAACCATGACCTACCTTGTATGGCAAAGACATTTGCCAATGGAATAGAGTTAAGGATATAAATTCTTGAGGACTGCACTAGGTTCCAGCTGAGGGGTAACAGTTATATAATCATAACTGTCCCTGTTAGTGGGAAGCAGGAGGACAGTCAGAGAAGGCCATGTGATGGCAGAAGCCAGAAGTCATGGCTGGAGTGATTCAGACAAAAGTCATGGAATGTCACAGGCTCAGGCTGAGAGAGGAACCAACCCTAATGGACATGAACCTACATTAGCCCATGCAACTGATTTTGTGTTTATGATCTGTAAAACTTGAAAGAGAATAAATGTGTTGTGTGTGGGTTTCTTATAGCCTAGTTACTTGTGATTTGATACAACACCAACAGGAAGTAGATATAAATCCTGCATGGAATAAAGAAAGTTTTGAAGCACTGTGTCCCACCATTTGTAATTGGACTATATTTTAGTTACAAAGTCCCTGCCAGTGCACTCAAGAGACAACTCAGTAACATGAACCTCACAAAGCAGAAAACAATGGTCCCAGCATTCTTTCCCCCATTTCAGGGGAGCAGCTGCCACTTTCAAGAACTCCCTTAGACAAGCACCATGCTTACTGGGCTACTCAAGGACCAACCTCAGATGCATGATGCAGCCCTGTTCTCTACCCCACTTCCTGTCCTTCTTCCTTTAATTATTCATAAGACTTCTTATGAATTGGTTGGAAGAAACAAAGTCAACCATAGATATGGCAAGCAAAAAGACAGTGGCAACACACAGAAAAATCATCTAGGGCGCTAAAAGAAAGCCATGGCCAATGTTTTAGTCTGTCCCACTGTGGGGATATGAACCCAGGCTTAGAATGACTCCAGCTTCAGGAACACATCCCGAGTCAAAGGTATAAGGACGAATGCTAATCCCAGCAGAAGTCATCCCAGACGAGCCCCCAACTCCAACTCATCTCCATTCTTCAATCTGGATGGCACTTCCAGCCTTACACCAAGAGACTGCAGTCTGGTCTACACTTAAGCACCACTTCACAAGGCACCTTTGTGTCTCTTGGGGTCACTTGGTGAGCAAGTCACCACTTGCACACTAATATCCCTAACCCTGTAGCTAACCCCTTTAGCATGAAGACTGGCAAAGTTCCAATACCTAATGCTGGTTTTCAGCTCAAAACTGAATAGAGTGGCCCAGAATGACCAGGATGTGGAGTTTTGACAGTAGATATCTGTTTTAGAGTTTCTATTGTTGTGAATAGACATTATGACCATGACAACTCTTATAAAGGAAAACATTTCATTGGAATGCTTGCTCACAGTTCAAAGGTTCAGTCCATTATCATCATAGTGAGACATGGTGATGTGCAGGCATACATGGTGTTGGAGTTGAGAGGCCTACATCTTAATAGACAGGCAAAAGGAAATTGTCTGCCTCACTGAGAGTAGCTTGAGCATAGGAAACTTCAAAGTCTACCCACATTGTGACACACTTCCTCCAACAAGACCACTCCTACCCCAACAAGGCCATGCCTCTTAATAGTGCCACTCCCTTTGGGGGCCATTTTCCTTCAAACCCCCTTAAAATCCCAGAAAGTCACATGTGTTAGAGATCAGAACCAAAGAAGAAAGGAAAATGGATATAGACAGGGATCCCCACCCCAAACCAGGAGTCCACAGGAAATAAAAGTTAGTTGTCAAATATCTGAGCCACAAGCATCCAGAAAGCCCACTGCAAAGTATGAAAAGTCAGGATGAAGACTGGGATGGTGAGATACCTCCCTACCACAACTGGAACTCAGAACTCAGAGGGCTTTGAGAGTACAGGAGGTAAAAGTGGGCAAGTATTAGCGAGAGGCCAAGGCAATGGAAAACCTGGCAGTTCCTGAAGGAATGCTGTTTGGGAAGATATCCAAGTCAAGGAGGCTACCATGTTGTCTGAGGCACACTGCACCATCAGGTTCCCATAATACAACATAGCTCATCTACTATAGACATTTTTAGTGGAACCAGGCTGGCATGATATGATCAATATGATCATACCAACAGCCAATGGCACAGCTCTCTTACACAACTCTCACTAGAGATCTAAATTCAAACCCCACATAGCTCTCACATAATCTTTCCTCTACGCATCAAACCTTTCACATCTCTATTACAGCTCTTCCTCTTGCCTATGTTGTGTTCAGATGGAACTCTGCCTCGGAAACGAGTGATGAGATGGAGAACACCCTTCAGGTGACACAGCCTTGGCTGCGCCCTGTACCTGAAAGCCCTGGCTGGCCACTCAGAATCCCTGCTCCTGCCGGAAGTGCTCTGGGAGCCAAATTTACCAAAGCAGGCAAGACTGGAGAGCAAAAGGCGGCCATTGACATCAGGCAGTCACCAGAGGAGAGAAGTGGGGAGGGAGGGCTGACATTTAGGAAACAGAGATAGTTCCTGCGCTTCTCTCCAGTTTGTAGAAGAGTATGCAAGGAGAGTGAAGTCAGAAGATGACTCAGGGGGATGGTGTGAGACCTCCTGCCCACGTCCACATGGCAGGACTCACATGAGAACTGGCAAAGGGCTTCCTATCCCACAAACACCCTGAAATAGATGTCCTTTCACACCCTCCTACCCCAAAACAACGCAAGGGGCCAACTTGTCCCCTCCCCCTCTTCTCCACTCTACCAGGCACTTCAGTTCTGGTCCTCCCTATGAATCCAGTCACATCTTCCAAATGCAGAAACAGACAATGTGCACATGATGGGAGGAACCCTTGGTTCTGTCAGTGGAACCAATGCCTGTGCCCCATATGCTAGGCCATGGATTAACACTACGGGGCCCCCACAGAAAGGAGGGTCAAAGTGGAGATGCAGGAGGAGAGTGTCTGCTCCTTGGCCACAGCAAGCAGTGTGCGCGCTGGGGCTGGGGAAACTGTACGTAGACATGGCCAAGAGAAGACGAACAGCTTGAGGACAGCATGACTTCATCTTCCCAACAAAACACTAGATGGGGAATTTGTAGCTGGTATCTGCAACAGCGGCTCTTAGCCACTGGGGCTATTAAGAGGGCACTAGCCCCAGGGGAGGCATGAGCCTTGGCATCTCCCTTCCTTCGCACTGTAACAAGATGCTAGAGACATCTGTGGAAGAGAAGTTCTAGGGGAGGGTCTTCCAGTCTCTAAATACAGGCCGTTTTATGATCCCCTTTGTTCAGACTGATCAAAACTTTTGACTCTTGGATAGACAGGGTCTACATTCCTCTCAATCAATGAAGATGTATCAGAAAACTGATTTTTGGCTTTCACGGGCCTTTAAGACTGAGGGATGGAGGAGCTGAGGGTGTAGCGCCATTGTAAGTGTAATGGCTTAGCAATGCCTGTCAAGCATGTATGAAGCCTTGGGATCCATTCCCTGTACCACATGAAACCAGAAGTGGTGGCCCACGCCTGTAATTCCAACACCTGGAAGGTGGAGGCAGGGGGATCAGAAGTTCACCATCCCTTGAACTACATGGCAAAATCAAGTCAGCCCAGGGATGGATACGTTAGAACTTGTCTCAAACTAAATAAATAATTAAAAATAAAATTAAGGGATCAAAGCCTTAGAGGGGAAATTCAGTCACTATCAAGGAGAAACTCAGTAAGCATGAGAAGGGAAAAGGACCCCTCACTATAGTCTGAACAAAGTCTCTCCCCAACTCACAGTCAAGATTTTTACTGTGAGCATTGCCTACATAGAGACAATACTCCCTATTCTACAAAGATAATTCAAAGTAAAAACTATTAAAACAGCAATGATCCATGCTTAAGGTCCAAATGTAAATGATTTTTCAGCTATCAACTCTAAACCCAGAACTTCATTTAAATCTCACAGACTAAATTAAGTTTGCCTCCAACAACAACGAAGGCGACAAAAGGATGCTGGGTAAGGAGCATCAATGCCCGACCAGAGAGGAGTGTTGAACTTGGTCCCATGTGTGCCAAAGACATGGTGGCATGGGCGAAGGCAGATGTGACCACAATGCCAGTGTTATAAGGATCCCTCATAGAAGCCCCAATTCTATCACCTACATCAGGACTCCAGATACAAGCCCTGCCTACCTTCTCCAGCCCTCCTGCCTCCACTGGCAATTAGTTTGCAGGTGTTGACCTCTCAGAACCCTGGGCTACCAGGAGCATCCCCAGATGTGCTTCCAGGGTGAAATCAATATATATAACATAGCTGCTTCCCCACCTTCCCACCTCCTTCTTGAGCAACAAAGAAGGATAAAACTATTCTGCTACCTTCTAGCTATTCTAGAAAGTCCTGATCTGTACCGTAATGGCAAAATGTCCTTGGGCCATGTTATAACTGTATGGACAAGTAAATCCACATTGGGGAAAGAAACAGAGCCATGGCAAGGAAGAAACTGTAGGGTGTAGGGTCAAAAATACCATTTTTAATGAGAAATTTTGAGCATCCTTGAGTGGAATAAAAGAAGCCCTCAGGACAAATGCTGCAAATGTAATAAAGGAAAGCTAACCAGGCAGGCAAGCTCCTGCAAAGAGGAGATGAAGATCAATTGCAGCGCTGGGCAGACGAATCCTGCAGATGGACAGAAGAGCTGACATCCTCTGAAGTGCCCAGGCCAGAAGAAAGAGGGAAAGCAAGGTCAAGAGGGTAGGAATGGATGGAGTGCCAGGGTCCTCGACTGGCCCAGGGAAGTAGGAGATGGCTTCACATGGGGAAGCGGAAAAGTCCGAACATGGGCATGAGGTTAGGGGTGGAGAAAGAGGTAAATATATGGACTAGCAATTCCTGGGGAGCCCATGAGGGGCACATACCTGGTGTGCATCCAGGTTTGAGACCTGACACTCAAGGTTCCACTGAGGCTGGGGCCCATTAACTTGACATGGGGACCACCTAGAGCATGGCAGCTTTGTGAGCCACTTCTCCAGCAACCAGGGCACTTCCTTCATCAAAGGAATCCGGGGACCTGAGCCTGTATACATCAATACATTCTTATAATTAACATAATCTATAATCCATTATATAAGTCTTTAAATGTCTCTCGTTCCCACCTACCAGGAAAGGTTTCAAATGTCAAGTCTGCAAACTAGCATTAGAAAGTTAAGCTATGACACTGCCAAGAAGTGACAGTTGGGAAGAAAGTTATACTCTATATTATAGTGTGAATATCTGAGCCTTTTCGTTTTGTAGAGGTTTTGCTTCTTTTGAAGCAGGGACAAATGAATTTTCTTTACATTTGTGAACGTGTTGCTATGTAAAAAATCATCCAGGTTTTCTTTGTTGTATGATCTCAAGAACGTGTTGCCATCCCCCATCCTGGGCACTCATCATCATCATCATCATCATCATCATCATTTCCAGTCTTAGTCTATTTTAACATTTGTGGGATCTTATGGACTCTGGAGGTACTGTGCCCTCCACAGTGAGCTAACTCCTAAAGACGGAAAGAGAATAGAGATTTTCAAAGGTGTGTTTCTCTTGCAGATGCCAGACACCTCCTCAGTGAACCAGGGCTATTCCCAGGCACCAGGGACAGAGCAGCACACAGAGGCCAGACACAGTCACACTGGCCAGTCCTGAACTCTTCACCAGCCTTGTATTTTGCCTCTTGGATTTTAATGGTTTTATCTTTAATTGTGTGTATATATGAGTGGGTTGTGAGCACGTGAGTGCAGGTGCCTGCAAACCCAGAAGAGGGGGATAAATCCCCCTGGAGTTGGAGTTTATAGGTAGCTGTGTATGGTGATATCTTGTTTGTACTCTAACAAATAGAGCTTGCCTGAAGATCAGAGGGCAGAGCTAGCTACTAGTTAACCACAGAGGTCTAGAGGTCTGAACAGACAGGAAGTAATATGGCTGGATGGAGAGAGGGATATAAGGTAGGAGGAGACAGGAGCTCACACCCTTTTTCAGCTGAGGAGGTAGCAAGGTACGAGTTGCCTGTGGCTTGCTCCTTTGTCTCTCTGATCTTTCAGCATTTACCCTGATAACTGGCTCTGGGTTTTTATTATTAAGACCAATTAGAACTCATGCAACAGTTGTGAGCCACCTAATGCTGTGCTCAGAACTGAACCTGTGAATTTAATGGCTGAGCTCGGACCTGAACCTGTGAACTCAATGGCTGAGCTCAGACCTGAACCTGTGAACTTGATGGCTGAGCTCAGAACTGAACCTGTGAACTTGGTGGCTGAGCTCAGACCTGAACCTGTGAACTCGATGGCTGAGCTCAGACCTGAACCTGTGAACTTGATGGCTGAGCTCAGAACTGAACCTGTGAACTCAATGGCTGAGCTCGGACCTGAACCTGTGAACTCAATGGCTGAGCTTGGACCTGAACCTGTGAACTTGATGGCTGAGCTGGTTCTCCAGCTATGCAGGAACTTCTTCAGAGAGGCCCATGCTCTGACCTCCACTTTCCCTTCAATCTTGACTTCTGCCTCCTGCTGGCTTCCTCTGGCCCTACCTGCCATGGTGTGTCCAGTTCTTAGGACATCTAAGTCACACATTCTTCTTTCCATAGCACTGGCCTCTCCATGTTCCTACTCGGTCTTTTCTATAAGTTAAATGCTATGTGTACACATGAGACCCTCCACCCCGGCCCATTCCTCTGTCCATCCCACCACCCTCCATGTGCATTACCCTCATGTGTTGGCACCTTATTAATCCTGACAGTGGGCAGAGCTGAGCCAGGCTGACAGTAAGCACCCGCCACACGGCCCAGATGGTCCCATGCGCCGTCAGCCTGGAGCAGCCTCACACCCCACAGCTCCTGGATTCACACCTTTAACTGAAATGTCCCTGAATCCACGAAAATAAAAAGTCTGCTAAGTAGACATTTTTCAGAAACCCGCATTTTCTCTGTGGAACCAGCCACTCACACCCACACCACCATATGTCAGCGTCTAGTGCTGTCTAGTGCAACACACGTCCGCATGTCTGCCCTTGCCTAGGAATACAGGCGTACACAAAGGCGGCTTTTGTTTCCTGAGAGGGGATCAAGTGGGAGCAGCTTGTCTTCAGAACAATGGAATTTTTGCTCAGTCAATGAGCCTGCTCTGGAGCTAACCGGCTCTGAGTACCCCATTAATCTCCACACTGCTTTTCATCTCTGAGACATGGCATGCTGTCAAGAGGTGAAATGTGGATGCACACAGACAAGAGTGCCCATTGTACATGCGTGCACACAAAAGCACACATGGGCACACACACACAAACAAAAACATCTCAAAACCTTATGGCAGGAAGGAAAAATAGACTTAATTTCATTTGTTCACCTTAAACAAATATAACCTCGTCATTACCTCTTGTCTCACTGGCCTAGGCAGGTTCCTGTCCTCTTACAAATTCTGTCCTGCAATTGTTTCTGTAAGTCCCGAAGGCTGGTCCCTGAGTTCCACTGTGAAAGGCACCTTCCTTTCCTTTTCTGAACCTCTGTTCTGGGCTTTCTAAGCTGGTCAAGGCTGTGTGTGGCTGTCACTGCCAAGCAGCTGGACATGGCTGCCATTTCACCAGGACAGCACTGTCCGAAGGCTTCCAGATCTCTCTGCCACTTCTCTCCTCTACAAGAGCCCTGCCCAGCCCACTTTCCTTCTCTATCTAAGCGGGAAACTAACAATCGGACATGGGCCAAAGGTCAAGTTCAAATGGGTACACTAAAGTCTTTCTGCAGTTACCAAAGCTGTCTTCCTGAATGCAGGTGGATCTGGCTTCTGTTCACCAGGTACAACCTCTGCCGGCAGATATGGCACAGCTGCCACACCTCAGCTCGTGGTGGGGTCAGGAAAGTGATTTTACCAAATGTGTCCAGGCAGAGGCAAATACCACTAGCAGAAGCTTCTTCAGCTCAAGAGAGAAATATTTCAGCAACCCCTTCTCTTTCAATGTCTGTTGTCTGTCTATCTCTCTCCCACCCTTCCCCCCCTCGATATTTCATTAACGCTGAGATGGGACTGACATATTTTCCAGAGCATCTTCAAATTAATGAGGGGCGTGGAAAAGCTGGAGAGAGTAAAGGAAATAGGGGAAAGAGCATCTGTGTAGTTGGGTCATTACTGAAGTGTCCAGGGCTGTCTGTCTACTCTGCCCTCAGTGACCTGAGATGACACACTGTGTACCTGCCTGGTATTGTACAGCAATTTCCTCTGAGTTAAAACATCCCATCCTGGAGAGACACTCCTTGAGACTTAGGAAATTAATGACTCACAAGTCTCAGGGAGTCCCTGAAAGTGACCAGGTGCAAAAGCCCCTCCCTCCTCAAGGTTATGCACACAGTAAGGACTGAGGGAAAGACAGATAGCAACAGAGCTGCCTGAAAGAGACTCTGACCTACTAACCTGCCTCAAAGATCTGCAGTAAGCGCCAGGGCTCCAGCTTTCAAAAGTCATCACCCATGCTGGGGTGGGTGGGGGGAGGTTCAGTAATACAGCTGCCTTGTAGTCATCCCTGCTCTGCAATTAACCTCTCCGTCAGACCCCTGGAAGGAACCCCAGTAAAGTCGCTGGTTCCTCAAACTTGACTTTAGTAGTATCATCGATTTGATCTGTCATTAGTTTCCTATCCAGAGTGAAAAGTTACTTGTTCATGTCTCCCTGGACATCAGGCCAGACAGTACTTGGTAAAGGGCACTCAAAAGAGAAATCAACTCCATATTCCCAGTGATGCCTCAGCCAGTGCACAGAGAAAAGAGCTATGAGGGAAGACTTGGCTGAGGAGGGGCCTTCTACACCCCACATCCAAGGATGTGCAAGAAAGGCTTCCCACCCCACGTCCTTCTAGAAGCCTTCAAATCGTTCTCTCTGCAGCAACCCCTGGGCACTGGTAGGGACAGGGAATGTGTTTGGTTCCAGCTCCCGAGACCAGGAAAGTCAGGCTGTGTCTCACAGGGAAATGCATCCAACTAAAATACATCTGGAGGAGGCTGTGAACTGGAGAAGACAGATGGGAGAGAAAAGTGAAGTCATGGGATCACCATGGGCAGGTGAAGAATGGGTAACATCCCCACAGCTCCTCTATTCTCCAGTTCCCAGCGTTGGGTTACAGGTGTTCACACCTGGTTTCTTAGATAGCTACTGGGATGCAAGCTCGCATCCTCCTGCTTGGGCAGAGCAAACTCTTTCCTACTGAGCCATCTCTCCAGCCCCTCCAGTAGATAGGCTTGCAACAGTCCATCTGATCTGGCCGTTCTTCCATCTCCACAGGGATCACCACCTTCCTCCAGCATGAAGGACCACGGTGAGGATGGAAAGTTGAGGCAGGTCACCCAGAATGGGATTAAGGCTAATGGGACCTGCAGACCCAGACTCATTAGCACCGTTACCTCTGGGTACAGAACAAAAGAAAGGAGAGCGACTAACAGGACAGAACTCACAGGTGCACCAGGCCACCAGAGACCCACCACTCCTCCCCTGGGAAACGTGGTGTCTTTGTCTATGACAAAGGCCATTAAACCAGGTGACAATTTCGAAGGTCCACATCCAATGCACATAGCCTTGATCTGAAACCTATGTCGATCAGCTTTCTGTGAACTCAAGACCAACTGCCCGAGGAAACCAACTCTAAAGAAGGAAAGATGTACGCTTGTGGCTTCAGAGGCTCTGTTCCCCAGTCACCTTAGGTCTGGGGCACACAGAACATCATAATGTGGCCTTGTAGTAGAGAAAATATTCACCTCAAGAAGAGAGAAAAGAGGGCACACCCCAATGGCATCACTCTTTACCCATGAGCTCCACCTCCTGAAGATACCACCATATCACATTAGCACCTCAGGCTGGTTTCCAGCACATGGGTCTTTTGGGGACACTCAAAATCCAAACCATAATAGCAGCCATGTCCTTTTAATGTTTTAAAAAAGAGACCTGCATCTGCATACATACTCCTCCTGCATGCCATCCCCACAAAACCCTCCCTTTGGTCTTCACAGAACACAGAGGGACCAGGGAGGGGGCGGAACTCAGATCTGGCCTGGGTATGCTGAGGGCTCACATCTAGACGCCTTTCCAGCTTCCACTTCACGTCAATTGCTAGAGCCCACGCACTTCTTGGTAGATTTTTGATCTTAAAGGTCCCCCACAAAGGCATGACCCCCAGTCCAGAAAGTGTGTATGGGGAGGGAGCTTGTGAATGGATGACAGTTGGCACCAGAAGACAGTGGGGACAAAGATTCGATGTCTCCCTCTGCAAACTCAACTCCTGAAACCCTGCCCTCAGTTTGTACAGACACCTTTCCATTGAACAGCAGTCAGCCTGCAGAACACCCCCGAACCCAAGAAGAGCAGGACCCCTGGCTGGGCCTTGGAAATACTCGAACCCCCACCTCCAAATGTGGCTCTCCGTGGGATTCGAAGCTTATCTGAAAATTTCTCAATTCGCCACCATGAGCTCTTGAGATGTCAGGGGAGGGAAGAGGGGTGTACTGAAAAACTTCTCTGCTCTGTCTTGCAAACAAACAACAAAGACAGAGTAGGAAAGATGGTTCAGGGGTTAGAGAGAGCTCTTGCTGCTCTTGCAGAGGACCCCAGCCCCTACATCAGGCCTCTCACAGCCACCTGTAACTCTAGTTCCAGAAGATCTAACACCCTCTTCTGGTTGCTATGCATGGGCATGCACGTGTGTGCACACACACACACACACACACACACACACACACACACACAAATCTTTAAAAAAAAACAATGAAGTGGGGAGCAGAGGGAGAGGTAGGGGAGGAAGAGGCAGGGAAAGGGGTGTTGTCTGGGGGAAAGGGGGACGGGTTATCTGAGAACACTACTCTTCCAGTGATCATAAATGTTAAGAGAGAAAGAAGAGAGGGACATGGACCACAGCAGCAGAGCTGAACAACCAGACACACTTCTGACAAAACACCCAACTTCAGGGCTGGCTGGACGATTTCTCTTTCTAGAACAAAACAAAACAAAACAAAACATGAACCTACACAGAGAACAACTTGGAGCCAGCCCTTCGACTGTGACCTGTGGAGGAGTCAGAGATTCAGGGTGACCTGGTGCCTGTGACACCCTAGCTCATTCCCAGTGCCCTGCTGGGATTGCAGGAGGGGGCTGTAACTGATTGTGAGAACACAGTGTGTGGGGGGGATTACAAGACCAAATCTCAAGGAACTCGCCCAAGACTTTAGTTGCTGTCGAATTTCACTGCCCTAAATGATATTTCAGAGAAGTGGCTTGCAGGATGGAGGATGGATTGCATTCTATTTCAGGAATAAGAGCAGTTTTAGCAAAATTGGATGGGGTGGACATTTTCAAAGGGGCTTCTCATGAAGCATCTTACAAACGTGGGCTTTCTCTGCTTGCTGAGTGTTTCCAGGACCAAAGAAGCAGTTGAGATGGAAGAGGAAAAGCATCGGGGGTATGGATCAATGCTCTCCCTGCTCTTACCTATCTCCAGTGCAGGATCCAGGGTTGCCTTTTCAAAATCTCAGTCAGGCTGGGCTCAGACCTTCTGGTGGCTTTAATGGAACTCTCAGCACAAAACCCAAAGACTTCCTGTGATTTAGTAGGGCTGATATGGATGTGCCTCTGATCTCTTCCTTCCTCTCACCTCCTGGACCCCAAATCCTTCAAATACCACTCGTCTCTTCTAGTATTCACTTGGTCCCAGATAATGAGTAGGTGTTCAAGCGTCTATTTAAAATTACAAGCCAGGGCTGGGCAGTGATGGCTCATGCCTTTAATCCCAGCACTCAGGAGACAGAAATAGACAGATCTCTGTGAGTTTGAGGCCAACATGGTCTACAGAGCGAGTTCCAGGACAGGCTCCAATGCTACAGAGAAACCCTGTAGAAAGAAAGAAAAGAAAGGAAAGAAAGAAAGAAAGAAAGAAAGAAAGAAAGAAAGNAAACAAACAAACAAACAAACTACAAGTAAGAATATAGTCAGAATTCAAGGGGTGCTCAAATCCCAGGCCATGTAAATGTCTGCCCTTCAGCATATGGCCTTCCAACTAAGACTCTGTTACTACTGGGCTGAAGACTGAATGGCCAAGTGTAAGATGAGAATCTCTAATGATCTGGATTTCTTAAGAAAACAGCTTAGTTGGTAAAGTTCCTTCCCTAACATGTTCAATGCCTGGGGTTCAAGCCCCAGCACTGTATAAATCTACACATGGTGGCCCGTACTTAGAATCCTAGCATTGGAGAGGTGGAGGTAGAAAATCAGAAGCTCAAGGTCATTCATCATGACCTACACAATAGGGTTCAAGGGTAGGCTAGGCTAAATGAGATACTGTCATTAAAAAAAATAAGAAGAAAAGAAGAAAAAAACCAACTCTAGCCACAGACAAGCCATCAGAGCCAGGGACCAAACACGGCAAAAGCTATACTGGGTCCACAGACAAACCATCAGAGCCAGGGAGAAAACACACAGAAGGACCCAGCAGAGTTCAAGCACATTCCCAGAAGCCCAGAAGAGAATTCAGATATTTCATTCCAGGGAGCAGTGGCTTTTACAGCTGTAGAGCCAGCCTCTCACACCGCAATAACCAACTGCTTTAGTGGAATTTAATGATCTGGGACAGACAGCGCTCTGAGCTGGAAAAGAGCTATAGAACAGAGGTGTGCAGTTCCCTACTGGGCCTGAAGCACAGCCTTTTCACCAAGGAAAGAGCCAGATTGGGATGGGAGTCCCAGGGTAAGGAGATACCACAGAGGGGAAAGTGAAGAGTCTGAGGGACAAACAAACCATCCCATTGGCTATCTTCACAAGCTGGGATGCTGTTCCCCCCTTGAGGAGATTCTAAGGAACTTGGGGAGTAGGAGGATGCTGACCAGAGAAAAGGCAAGATCACACTAAGCTGGGTTTCCCAAACAAGTCCATTTCTAAGCCTATCTCCAGATCCCCTTAGTAAGGTGCTGTAAGAGGGCTTTGCCAGGACCACCGGCAAGGCCGTCTTTCCTCTCCTTTCTATCTAGTATTGAAAGAAGACTTATAGTGACAGTTACCCACCCTCCTCTTGGCTGTATCAAATGATCAAATTACAGCCATTTAAAGCTCTTCAAAGGCTTCGTTTTCAATACTAGAATCAGGCAACACCTTGTACCAGGACAGAAAACAAGCTTTCCCCCGAGCCAAGCAGAGCAGTTGGCTTTATGCACAGAAAAGGGTTGAGAATGCAGAAACAAACCCTCAAAGCATCCTGGTTCTGTGTTGGATAGTTTCTAGGTCAACGTGACACAGCCTAGAGTCATTTGGGAAGAGGGAACCTCAACTGAGAAGATGCCCCCATCAGACTGGCCTGCAGGCAAGCCTGTGGGGCAGTTTCTAGATTGAGGATTAAGGTGGCAGGGCCCAGCCCAGTGTGGGTGGTTCCACCCCTAGACTGCTGGGTCGAAGAGTTAAAAGAAAATAAGCTGAGGCAGTCAGGGGGAGCAAGCAGTACTCCTCCATGGCCTCTGCATCAGCTCCTGCCTTGAGTTCTTTCTGTGACTTTCCTGGGTGATAGACTAGATATAAGATGAAATAAATACTTTCTTCCCTAAGCTGCATTTTGGTCATGGTGTTTTATCACAGCAATAGAAGCCTTAATTGAAGGAGCATTTTCCAAGTCACTTTTCTTGACAGGAAGGCAGAAAACTAGAAAAATACATAACTGGCTAATATCAGATTAGGTCAGGTTACAGTGTGGAACATACTTGTTTGTTTCCCATGCTGAAAAACAAAAACCAACTTGGGGAGGAATAGGTTCATTTGTCTTACACATGCCAACCGCAGTCATTGAAGGGAAGTCAGGGCAGGAAGCTGGAGCAGACCTGAAGCACAGACCATAAAAGAATGTTGCTTTCTGACTTACTCTCCTAGGCTTGCTCAGGTTGATTTCACATCTATGCTAGGACTACCAAGCCAGCGGTAGCACCCTCACACAAAGTGGGCTAGTCCCTCCAACATCAATCATTAACCAAGAAAATACCCACAGAGGCTTGCCTATAGGCCAGTCTGATGGGGCATTTCCTCCATAGACATTCCCTTTTCCCAGAAGTCATGAGCTTGCATCAGGTTGCCACAAGCTAACCAGCACAGTGCATGCGTCCATATGTGGGGACAAAGGCAAAAGAGACTTTCATGAGGAAAATGGGATTCGTGAGCCATTGTCTCTCTAACCCTCTGTTCTTGGATGAACAACTTAGTTTTAAGTTGGTTGGTGGGACACTGGATCATGAGTCACGCCATTTTGACTTTCATTCTGGTGTGTTTGGGCACAGAAGCTTAGCCTAGAACAGTGGCCTCCTGAAACTTAGACACAAACATATTATCTGTGACAGAGAGGATGGGGCAAGATGCCAAGTGTTTACTTCTGTACAATGTCAGCATCTGCCATTTAGTCTGCTGCTGGTCAGTGGAAAGAGAGTTGACCCGAACATGTCAAAGTTCAGCAGAATTTTAATAAACAAATAAATAAGAGATAAGTGCTTGTGTGGCTTAGGTTAGACTTGAGTTCACTATGCAGCTTGGATGATCTTGAATTTCTGGTCCTCCTGCCTTCTCAGTGCTAAGATTACAGGCCTGTGCTCCCAGGATCGGTGTAAAAGACATAGGAATGGATTACATTAGGTAAGCACTCTATCAAATGAGCTACATCACTGGTCCTGCCCTGAAGAATTCTAAATGGGCATCTGCCAGCTCATTTATTCTGATCCTCACCACAATACGGGGCATGCCTTTCCTAAGAGCTGCTTTGCCAGCCTGGGACCAAGGAGCAGAAAATAAAGGAGGGCTGGAGACAGAGTCACCCTGTTGCTTGCATGTTATATGAAAGCAAAATATCCCCTCATGATGCAAGCTGCTGAGCTTTCCTGCTGCATTCTTAAGGCAAAGCTGACTTACACACCATTACAACAGACAAATGAAGTCAATGCTGCAGCTCTGGGCAGCATGGAACCTAATGAAAGCAACAATCCTGGAGCCCCACACGAGCCTTGGGCCTTTCAGTCCTCCCCCTCCCCAGGAAAGAGCCTGTGAGCACAATTTGCTCTACATAAATGCTCCTAGAAACTTTGGGCAAATTCCATCATCTTTGTGAGTCATCTAACTGCGAAAGCTAATGACAATGGGGAAGAAATCAAAACTACAATTTATTCTGAACCAACCATGTTTTGGACAGCTGCTGTATCGAGAGCACGCCTCGTCTCTGTCCTTGGGGTACTCATAAGGTAGCCTGGTAGCCTGCCTGGGAGATACGATGACATTTGAAAGCAATACCTGTGTCTCTCAATCTGAGTATCAGACTATCTGAACAATAGACCCCAAAGAAATGGGAATTTCACACTGGGAGAAGGAAAGGGCACCAGCCAGTGTGGGAATGGGTCTCCCAGAAAGAGATTTCACACGGTTCTAAGGTCTTGCCAGAGAACACTTTACAGGACAAGACCCAAGCCCAGAAAATGATGGGTCAGTGGTAGAAAAGACCGCACCTTGACCAGGACTGCTTAGATGTGCATCTCCTTTGCCCTCTAAAGTTTAATGTTACTAACCACAGATTCTCAGGTCAACAATGGTGCCAACTATGAGTTTCATAACACACAGTGGGACTTAAATCCAAATAAAAAATGGTTGGTTACCCCATGCTGTTCATGCCATTACTGCACAAGTGGGCATGTCTTGTCAGGCCAGTCACTGTTGTAGCTCACAGAGTTCACCTGTGGAAGGTTGACATTTAAAGTCAGGGTTTGCTATATCCCTTCCCAGTGTGGCCACGTTGAATTCATCTCCTTTCTTTGCATTCCATTATAATTTGGCTCTTTTTATCAGCTCATTGAGGATGGGTGGCCAGACTTATCTTGGGCACAGCTTGTGACCCCCACATTTGATAACAGCCTCATGCCTACCCTTGACAGCTCCAAGAACCAGAAGAAAATTATCAGAAGCCACAGAAGCCAAACACAAGTAAGAAGATGTCCTATGGTCCTAGCCCCATGGACAGGGCTTGCCTGGAGATTTTTCCCTCTCCTAGTGAGAAGAGCAGAGAAAATGAGGCCACTCTTGTGGTTTACATGTTAAAGTGAAGAAGGCTGTATTAGGAATGTTGCTGGATAGCAGCCCTCTCTCATAGGAACTCACTCACTCCGTTGAGATCATCATTAATTGATTCCTCCCCATGGCAGCAGCCCCATGATCAAATTATTTTGAAGCAGGCCCCATCTCTTATAAATCCCCAATCCTGTCATCCTGGGGGCCAGGATTCTGATACGTGAACTCTTACAGAGGTCTCACTTATGTAGAACCCAAACCACAGCAGTCAGCCCAGATGGAGCACTTCAGCGACCCCAGTGAAAGGGCCTCAGAAGGGATGCTCACAAGTCTTAGTGGCCCTTTCTGCTCCCGATCCCAGGACACACTAAAAGCTGGGTTTAGGCGAATGTGAGACTAAAAGACAAGTCAGTGACCTTATGACCCAGCCTAATAACTACTGTTAGAGAGAGATCACAGTTGCCCACTAAGAGCTGAGAATAAAAAGACTCCATGGAGCTGACAACGCTTGAGTTCCCAACACTGGGTTTGAACCAGTGTTCCCTGAAACATCACCAAGCCCATCACATTGCTTGTAAAACACACAGTTTGAGGCACACTCTAACAAGGACATCGCTGGGGTTCAACAGAACAGAGGGCAAACCCACATCCTTCAGTGTTCAGTAGCATGGAAGGCAATCTCTGAATTTCACACACAGTTTCTGTTTAAAAGTAAACCTTGGGGATACTAAACCTTTCCTGGAAAGGCTCATGTATCTCCTAGGTGAGTTCACAAGTATGAGGGCATGAGTTCAATTCCCAGAACCAACATAAAAAGCAGGCATGGTGACACATGCTTTTATTCCCCTTGCTGGTGAGGTAGGAAGTAGAGACAGGAGGGTTCCTTGAAGCTCGCTGGTCAGCTGCCCTAACACATGGTGAAGGCCCAAGCCAGTGAGAGACCCTGCACTCAAAGAAGAGTGGAACGTGCCTGAGGGGAGACAGTCCAGATTGTTCTCTGACCTCCGCATGCACTTATAAACACACACACACACACAAGCACATGAGGAGGGGGGGTCTAAGAGGAAAGGGTTGGAGTTCATCCCAGCCAGAGTACAAATGAGAAAGCAGTAGATAGCTACTTCAGAGTGTCTAGACAGACCAGAGCATTCCTGGAAGACTTTAAAAGCTATTTGATCAGCTAGCATTTCCACTTAACTTGACCCTTCTCTACAATCACCTTCCACTAGAACCTTCTCTACAATCCCCTACAACTAAAACCTTCTCTACAATCCCCTTCAACTTGAAACTTCTCAAATATGAAAATTTCACATTTTCAGCTTGAAGTGACATTCCTATATAGAGGGAGAGAAACATGAATGGAAGCACCTATTCGTGCACAGCAGAGACCCGCCCCTCCGACCTTCCCAGCGGTGCCCTGTGGCGGAAGTGAGGATGCCATGGAGCCTTTAGAAACTATGGGTTTAATTTCTGTGGTGCACCCTGTAAAGAAACCAATAGCTAATTAATTTAAAGAAAACATCGTGCATAGAAAATAAAGCTCATGTCTATGTTTAATGTATGGCACTGAGGAGTCCCTGTGGGGAAAGGTGAGTATCTGTCTGCCTCAGTGTACTGGTGAAATGAGACACAGATATCTATACTATTTGGCAGTGACCTTAAAAGTGCAGCATGAAAGGAAGGAAGGGAGGGAGGGAGGAAGAAAGGAGACATGGGAAACAGTCCCACAGCCCTTCTAGAACTCTCCTAACCAGGCTTTCAGAATGTAGGTATGGTTTTTAAAAATGTCCTTTCTACTACTGGTCAAGATGTACAATCAAAACCAGCTTTGTGGAGCCCTCTCCCTTCAGCATGTCAAAGCAGCCATGGTGCCTCCTAACAACAGGCTAGACAGGAAGCCAGAGGGCAGCTTGTTAGTTCTCAGAGAGTCATTTCAATTACATTCTGTTGTCGTGTTTCTTGTCTCCTTGCCTTACAAAGGCTTTCAACCACCAGCCAGAGCCTCAGGGCTCCTTAATCCAACCCCTAGCAAAGAAGGGTTCTGACATCTTGGTTAGATAACAAGACCCCTCGGATGCCCATGCAGTCATCATTTCTGGCCCTACTCCTCTTCCCCAGTCACAGACAGGTACACAATGCAAAGGCCACACAATGAAGACTCTTCCAGGTGATTGTATTGGAACGAAGACCATGTGGGAACCATGTGGGACCATGACCAACATGGTTGACATGCAAACAGTTTGACACTTAGGTGGCTAACAACTAATCAAGGAGAGGTGATGAGGTGCAGCTGAAATATTGTCACCAAGGCCCTGGGAAATGTGGCTTCAAAGGTTGGCTTTCTCTCTGTGACAAGTCTGGCTACGCAGACTTCTTGCTGATACCCAGTGAATGGCAGGCCTGAGACCCAGCACTCGGATGTGTTTAATTAGCACCGTAGGCTAATGGGCTTCGGCTCTGTAACGCCAGCCCACAGCAAGGGCCTGGAGGAAACTTTACCCAGACTGAATTTTCCAGAAAGAGGGGAACAGCCCTGGGGTGGTATCTACCCCTGTAGATCTCTATTTGCCAGGAGAAGAAAACGCCTCTGGAGGGCTTTTCCAATTAGTAGTATCATCAAATGTTGTGGTACTACTGGGGCAGAAAAATGTCCTCACTGCAGGCCCTAGGGCTGCAAGAGCATCCTCCAAGGAGCTGCCGTGCTCAGAAGTGAGGGAGAGGCTGGGGGTTGAGGGGAGAGAGGTAGATCACCGAGACTAGTATGAAAGAAGTGCTCAAAGAAGCCAGCAAGACAAGTCCAGAAGGATGGAGAGAAAAGAAGGAAGATGAGACCAGACCAGAGAGGAGTAACAAAACCAGTTAACAAAGTTACCAAGTGCTGGTGGGCCTCAGAGGAGGGGAAAGGTTACAGTTACCATGGCAACACCTGGCTGAAAGGCAAGACCAGAGAAAGTAGCCAGTGTCCCCAGTGGCTGCACCTGCTGCTGCATCTATCCGCTCACCTGGGAGACTGTGTAGTAACGCCTGTAGCCAGCTTTCCACCCCCACACTCCAAGCTCCACACCAGAATCCACCTTGGTTCATCTGCAGCCCCAGACTGTAATGTCACACAAGCCCTTCTCCTGTGTGCTGGAGAGTCACAGGAGGGGTGTTGGCCACAGGCTCCTGCATCACCATTCCCACAGACGTGCTAGGCAGGCTTGTGGCTGGAGCATCTCAGAGCATCAGGTTACTCAACCATAACTCTCATGCTACACAGAGGAAAGTCCCCGGTCAAGTCCTGTCCTCAGGCCACTGCGCCTTGGACCCTTGTAGTGATACACAACCCAGAAAGTGCAAAGCATATCTTAACACGTCAGCATCCAGCCCCCACTCTAAGGCCCAGGGTATGGTGCCCACAGTGGGTGGCTGCTCCCAACTCAATTAATGTAATTAAGACAACCCCCTACAGCTATGCCCAAAGGCCAACCCAATGTAGTCAATCCAGCACTGAACTCTTCCCAGGTGATTCCAGGTTGTGCGAAATGAACAAAATATCACACAGACTTAAACATAAAATGTAAAACCTTTAGAAGAAAACACAGGAGGAAATCTTTGTGACCATGAGTTAAACAAAGGATTCTCAGATAGGACAACAAAAGCACGATTTGAAAAAAGGAAAAAAAAAAACTGGTAAGCTGGACTTTATTTTTCCAAAAAGCTTGCCTTTTTCCCCCAAAGACATCGTTCAGGAATAACAGGGAAGTAAGGCAGAAACCAGGAGAAAAATGAATGAAAGCCACAGGTCTGACATCTGCGATGCAGATAATGAGCCCCGAGGACTCTGCAATAGGAACACAAACAAACATGTTTCTTTGTTTCCAGGTAAAGGATCTGGAGACCAAAGGTAATAAATATATAGATGGTAAAGGAGTACACGAAGAAACGCCAAACACGGTGTTAGGGAGGCCCGAACTAAAGTCACAAGAGACCACTAGGAGACCTAAGACGTAAAAAGAAAACTGAAGTTTCCACTGCCAAGGGCTGGACGGGACTCATAGAAAGTGGAAGTTTGGTGGAATGAGGACCTGGAAGCCCACTCTGAAGGACAGTTTGGAGGTTGCAGTAAAGTCCAGCAGACACACATCACATCATTTCTCAACCCTGCTCCGAAAGAAGCGAAATCTCGTTTACACATAGAGCTGCATGTGAATATTCATAGCGGTGCCGCTCAATTACCAAAAAACGGAACCAAGTCAGACAGCTTCCAGCTGCAGAGTGGATAAACAACCTGGGGTTGGGAATAGTATTAAGCCATAAGAGAAGTGACTCTTATTACTTATGACATCATGAAGTGTTCTGAGATACATGATGCCAAGTGAGGGCAGTTTGGCGGCAAAGGCTATATGATTCCACTTAGATGGCATTCTGGAAGGAACAAAATCACAGAGCCAAGTTAAATAAGTGGCTGGGAAGCCGGGTGGTGGTGGTGCAGGAGGATCTTTGTGAGTTCAAGGCCAGCAGCAAGAGCTAGTTCCAGGACAGACTCCAAAGCTACAGAGAAACCCTGTCTCGAAAANAGGCAGAGGCAGGCAGATCTCTGTGAGTTCGAGACCAGCCTGGTCTACAAAGCAAGTTCCAGAACAGGCTCCAAAGCTACAAAGAAACCCCGTCTCAAAAAAAAAAAAAGGTCTGGGTTGATAACACATGTGACCAAAGGAAATTTGGAGGGGGAGGGCGGTGCTGTTCCCTGTCCAATTGTGGAGTGGTTACAGCAGCCAGGTCAAGCTGGGCACATCACTGACCCCATCACCAACCCCTTTTCCTCAAGGTGGAGGAGCACCCACCACATTCCAGACACCAGCGCTATGGTGAAAGTCACCTGAGTTCAAAACACAATTGTGCACCACCCTCATGGCCTTCCACCTTGCAGCCTGGAAGTATTTCCTTCCAATCTTCCATGATCAAAAGAAGCTTCTGCTCCTTATGGGGCAAGATACTAACAGTAGAGGAAAAAGAAACACAGGAATCAGAGCTAGGAATGAACTCGTAGAAAAAAAAAACCCTCTAAGGATCCCACATACTTAAAGACTAGGGCTGTAGCTCAGGCTTACAGTGCTGGACCAACCGCATGAGGCCTGAGAACGTGAGTTTGACTACCTCTCTCCAGCTCTGAAGGCAGGTGACAAAAGTCCTAAATACTCAAGTGCTACCCGGTATTTTGAGTTTAAAGAACAGAAAGAAGAAAAGCAGCAGCTGAAAAACAAAACAAGATAATATAGGAAGCAGTCAAGACAGCTGTTTCTGCGAGCAGCCCTCTAAATCTCCCAGTAATAAAAGCCCGGCAGGAGTATCCTGACCCAGCTGGTGGGGCTCTGGCCGCTTCTCAGTTGTTTCCGAGCGCACATTAAAAACACATTACCCTGTTTAATAGACTTATGAGCTGAAATGAATGTGGCGGGCTCTTATAAATATGATGGAGCCTGCTAACCAAGCAAATGTTAAATTTTGCATAAGGAGACAGTATCCTTAACTCCTCTGTAGCACTTAATGAATACCTCAAGCAGAGCTCAGGCAGGCGGCTCCAAGGCTCCGGATGAATTAAAAGGGGTTTCATTCTATTACTGTCAGGATTCGCCACCCCAGGCTCCCTCTCCTGTCCTCCTCCTTCTCTCTCTCTCTCTCTCTCTCTCT
>LOEQ01000493.1:377362-400412 GCA_001685075.1 Bramus lutescens | reverse complement strand
TGAGGTAACCCAAACCCAGAAAGACAAATATCATATGTACTCACTCATAAGTGGTTTTTTTAGACATAAGCAAGCAAACAAAAAAGTCTATAATTCACAATCCCAGAGAACCTAAACAAAGAAGACCCTAAGAGAGACATACATGAATCTAATGTACATGGGAAGTAGAAAAAGACAAGATCTCCTGAGTAAATTGGAAGCATGGGGACCATGGAAGAGGGTAGGAGGTGGGGAGAGGAAGGGAGAGGAGCAGAGAAAAATATATAGGTCAATAAAAACAATTTTTAAAAAAAGAGGAACCAGTCCCTAGTCTAAGGGTCTAATGAGTCATGTTAACTCAGGAGTATATGGAAGCTGTCTGGTCACCTCATGGGAATGAAAACATAAACAAACTGGCAAGTCGAGGCCATGTGAGAACTTCATCCACAGTGATGCCTGTCACCCAAAACTCCCCGAGGCCTCCTTCCCTGAGATTTCTGGGATTGACATGGTTCACTGGGTCTAAATTCAAGGTAATGTTATCAGAAAGTGTAGTACCCGACCACATCCCCAGGATACACCCTTTCAACCGGAACACCAACCTCAAAGACCAAGTACCACGTCTCTTGACTTATCAGTAAATACTTGCAAAACAATGTTCCAGAAACACTGAGACAGAGGCTTGAGCTCAGCTTCTGTGAAGATGGGCTCTGTTGGCCTCAGAGCCAGGTGGCCCCCTAGACACAAAGCCCAGTAGCCCACTGCAGGGGCCCACAAAGATTAGTTTCTTCCTTTTGAATCAGAAGGAAAACGTGAACAATAATAAGTAAAGGTGGTAATGAACACAAACATCCCTGTCTTAGTCACTGCTCTGTTGCTGTGAAGGGATACCAGGGCCAAGGCAACTCTTACAGAGGGAAGCATTTCATCGGGAGGGTTGATTACAAAGGCTTAGTCTGTCACCATCATGGTGGGGAGCATAGCAACAAGCAGGCAGGCTGGAGCAGTAGCTGTGAGCTACATCCTGATCCACACACAAAGAGTCATAGAGCCTGGGCTTTTGAAACCTCAAAGCCCACCCCCAGGAACACATTTCCTCCAATAAAGCCACACTTCTTAATCCTTCTAATCCTTCTCAAATAGTGCCTCTCCATGGTGACTAAACATTCAAAAATATAAGCTTATGGGGCCTTCTTATTCAAACTACAACCCAAACTGGACAATGTGCAAATAGTTGAAGACTCTGGATTACTCCACCCTAAGTGGGATGTCTCTATTACATCTCTCCCTTCAAGGATCAGAAATCTATACAGAAGAAAGAACAGAAAGATTCTGAGAGCCAGAGGTGATGGATGACTCCAAGGACAGCATCTTCCTGACACAACAGGGATGATACACAGACGAACTAGCTCATGGCGACTATGGCAGCACACACAAGACCGGCTCAAAGGTTCAAGCCAGACAAAATCCCAGCACTAAGAAGGGGAACTAGACACGAAGTTCCTCCCCAGACCAAGAAGCTATTTGTAGTTGATAGCTGCCGGGAGAGATATAAGGTCAGTTTCCTTCAATGGAGTATGTCTTAGGGCTTTTATTGCTGTGAAGAGACACCATGACCATGGCAACTCTTAGAAAGGAAACATTTAATTGGGGTGGCTCGCTTATAGCTTCTGAGGTTCAGTACAATATCATCATGGCGGGGAGCATGGGGGCATGCAGGCAGACGTGCTGGAGCTACGTATTCCAGGCAACAGGAAGTTGACTGAGACACTGGTCAGGAACCTGAGCATAGGAAACCTCAAAGCCTGCACCCACAGTGACACACTTCCTCCAACAAGGCCACACCTTCTAATGGTGCTGCTCCCTATGAGCCTATGGGGGTCAACAACATTCAAATGACCAGAGTGACAATGAGTACATCAGTCACAGCCCAGAGCAGGCCCTGTGATCAGGAGGAGTTAGCCAACACAAATTGAACTCCATCCATGGGTTGGGGGGGTACTGTTCGTTTGAGTTTGGGGGTTTTGTTGTTTGGTTTGGTTTTGGAGGCATTTATTTGTTTTTGAGACAGGGTTTCACTATCTACTGGGGCTGGCCTGGAACTCCTTATGTAGACCAGGCTGGCCTCAAACTAATAGAGATCTACTTGCCTCTGCCTACCAAGGGCTGGGATTAAAGGTGTGCACCACCCCACCTAGCAAGGATTTGGATTTTTAAAAAAGAAAAGACATGAAGTTGGATGGGAGTAGGGAGATTTTAGAACAGTCTGGAGAAGAGAAAGAATATGATCAAAACTATTACATGAAATTATCAAAAAAATAAGTAAAACGTTTTTTTAAAAAGACAAAGTGAAACAATATGGCGAGCCTAAATGCACAAATAATAAATAAGAAAAATGAGTAAATTTTTAAAAAGCACAAGTCTAGGCACAATCACATTCATCTCTATACCAGCATGGATGTAATATATGGTTTGTGGTATTCCTAGGGATAAATGAGTTCAAGAAGGCAAGAGCTTCCAAGGCCCTCAAGAACCCAAAGGTGGGCTAGGTGGGATGCAAAGGTGGGATACCCCTTCAAGGTGCACACACATTTTCTGTGTGTGATGCACGGTCTAAGGTGAGTCCAGAGAGCACCCAAACATGTCTCAGCATCAGTGAGCTAAGCCTTCCATCCTCCTACAAGGCTCAACTTTTACCCTCTTCTTAATGAGAATGATGCTGAGTGACAATGGGGTAGTTCCCAGGACACTGCGGAGCAGCACAAACTTGCTTATTAGTTTGATAGGAACAAATTAGCCTCAAGTTATAAGCACAGGGCTAATGGGGCCATTTTTGGTTCCTCGATGAGCCATTTAGAATTTAGATCCACAGCCCCACTGGGCCTCTAGTCCCATCAGATGACCTCCAGGGGGTGGAGGATTTAAATGAAGCAATAAAATCCTTCTCAAATGCCAAAAACCAGGCAGAAGACTCTTTGTTGTTGACAATATCAATTAGATAACCATCCTGGTTGTTTTTTTAAGTGGAAAAGAATTGAAGTTTGGGACATGCGAGTGTGTAGTGGGGTTAGAATAACAAGCAAGAGGAAGAGAACTCTCAATAAGAGTTGGGGTGGCAGCAAGGATGGGATGATGCCCAGATGGAGGGAAGTACAGGAAGAAGAGAAGTTTAACAAGCAGGATGGATCCCAAGATGGAGGAGACCCAGATAGACAGAGGCCTCCATCTCAGCACCTTAAGAGCAGACAACTCTGAGCAGAGAGGAAGTTCTGCTGATGTGCCCCTGACCCTGTCATTGCACCATGTGGTCATGAGACTCCAGGGCATTCACCTGTTGTGTACCTGTCTATCCATCTACCTCTATGTTCTAGTTCCAGAAAAAAAGATACCAAGTGCCCCTCCATGGGAGAGACAGTTCCTCCAAGCCAGCCAGCCCTCCCCACTTATAAAAGACGCAGTGAAGGGAGAGGGCACCAGAAGACAGGATCCATTTCAATGAGCCACTAGAAGAAGACCCGGGCCTATGTGAGGAGGACCAGAGAGAAGGCATAAGAAGGGAGCCTAAGATAAATATGACCAAACTACAGGGTGTGCCTGAATAAGCAGCCATAATAAAACTCAGCATTTCACATGACTGAGATGTACTAATAAAAATGCCTTGAAAGAGGAGGATGATCCTGGGGAATAAACAAGACCTCTCTTGGGGACGAAATCAGTACTTTCTGTTGCCTTCAAGTGGACACCAGGAAACTGGGGTAAGAACAATGTGTTACCACATTCCTGATCCCCCTCCTTCTTTGTCCCCCCACCCCTGCCTCTAGGTTTTCAATTCATTCAGCAATATATACAGCTTTAAGATATGAGTATTAATACACAGGAAACAATCCAGGAGAAGATGGAGTCATCTCCCTGGCTCCTGGGAGATGGATCGAATGTTAAGAACAATTACTCATCAAAGTGAATGTTGATTTTATCACTAATACTTTTTTCAAATTAGAAAGCATTGAGGACCTGGTTTTCATACAAGTGACAGCAAAGGATGCATTCCAGCATATAATGGAACCTAGAATACTGTCCCCAGGGCCACAGATGTATCTGGAAAGATACAGAGCTCACTTCCCCTGAGACCATGAGCCTGAGGGTTAGCACCCAGGAGAAAGGCCAGCATAATCCAACACTGACTCCCCAATCCATGCACTTGAACTGGGGGTGGGGGTGTCAGTGAGAGTCGAACAAGTTAGCTTTAGTTCAAATGATTTTTATAAGTCCCCAAACACTTAGCCTTTAATCTTCTGGCAGTTAAAAGGCCAGCATTCCCAAAATAAATGAGGACAAGTAACAAGCAAACCAGGGGTTAAATCCCGGATATATAAGGTCACACCCGATCCCAGAAGGGCTTGAGTTTTCACTCTGAACCAGCAGCCAGGTTCCTCCCTGACAGCCTCCTGCTTCTCCCACTTGCCTCTCTTTGGCATTTGCGATGCTGCCTTATCTGGACCTGGAAACAGACCTAGGAGGAACCACTCAGTAGCCACAGCGCACAGAAGCCAAAGCAGGGTAGAAAGGGGGCATCAACACTAACACATGCTTCTTCGTTTCTTTTTCCATTACCCTGATGAAATACTCTGACCAAAGCAACTTAAGGGGAAAATGGTGCGTTCTGACTCAGTCAAGGGTATGGTCTATCATGGCGGGGAAGCAAAGGAGCCTAAAGCAGCTGGTCACGTGGCATTACTCATCAGGAACACAGCAATATGTGTATACAAGCTGGTATTCACTCCACTTTCTCCATGTTAGGCCATCCAGGATCCCTCACCCAGGTAGCAGCCCACTCATAATGAGTCTTCCCTTAACACGGGTCTTTCTACATTAATGAATGTGATCAGGGTGACAACCCCCCCCCACAGGCATGTAAAGAGGTCCATCTCCCAAATGATTCTAATAGTAACCATTATTACATAAAATAAGGTCTAGGTAGAGAGAGTAGAACTCTCCCCACCATGGCAGCCATAATAAACATACACACAAGTGCACACTTACATAAATGTCCCTGTCTACCCCATGCAAACACCACTGAACCTTTGACATTTCTCCAGCCCTGGTCCATTTACACCCTTTCTCTCTAGGAAACCTATTTCTGTATCTACCATTATGCACATATCCTGGGTCTAACTGCTTGTTCTGAGACACGTGACCCTGGAAATCCCAGCAGATGGCCTCTGCCTATAGCAACATTTCAGTGACATCAACTTCCCTATTCAGGTAGGAAGCAAAGAGAAATCCCAGCAGACCATGGTTGAACCACAGAGAGGCAAGGACCAGATGCTGCTGTAGGGAGGGAATGTGTGGCAGCCCCATCAGCCTGGGGTACATGCAGATCCAACTTCAGACCACTCTCCAGGAGCAAGAGAGCTAAAGAGGAGAAATCAGCCACCAGCATTTGACCTGAAGATTCTCATCTAGTGATGACGGAAAAGGTGGCAGGCGATTGGTTTGGTTAGCAGAGAAGATCACTGTCTAGAAGGGTCTGGGTGAAGGGACACTAGATTCCTGGGCTACTTGAAGGCCCTAACTTTACCAAGAAACGAGAGGGAGCTTCCTGACAAAGCAAAGCAGAGGAATGGAGACTCATCTAACTCAGGGAGTTCTAAGTCCTCTGAGCGGGTGCACTGGGCTCCCCACTGGCCTTTCCCTGCTCTGCACCTGTAACCAGTGTGAGACTCAGAGGATGCCTGATATTACTCTATGCCAGTGACACAGCTGGCCTTCGATAGTGTCACCCTAATGCAACACTGTCCCAGAGGCCTGTATCCTGTCTCCAAATCCCCCAGACTTCTTGGGTCTCCTGTTCTATGATTTTTATCTCGGGTTCCTATTTCTCTGTTCTCTACAGAGAAGGATCTAGGAGAAAGAAAATAAAGTATAAGGTAAGGGCTTATGACAGCCATGGCTGATGACAAACTTGAGAATGAAAACAGACTAGGGCTGGGGCAGGAGTGGGATCTGAAGAGATGCCTCAATGGTCAAGAGTATTTGCTGCTCTTACAGAGAGAGGACCTGAGTTCCCAGCACCAACACTGGCAGCTGATAACCCCTTCTAACACCAGCTCCAGAAGATCCAACCCCCTCTCCTGGCTTTTCACAGGTGCACACATATGCACACACTACACAGAGACACATAATTAAACAAAGCATCTTTTCAATCAGACTTCTGATGACAGCCCATCTTAAGAATCTACTCATAGGAAAAATCAAGTTCAGTATTTGCCGTCCATCCCTCACCTTACATAAGCATGCACACATGCATACAGGTCCCCTCCCTTCCTCTCTGAAAGTCATTCAAGTTCTCAGGTGGCCCACTGCTCATCCCCCCAGGAAATGGCACACTGCCCCAGTGGTAATGAGAGCCTTTATTTCCAACCTTCGCCACTCAGACAACGCATTTTCTCTCCTTTCCCATCAGATGAAAACCATACAAAGGAGCCATGCAATCAAGATGCCACTGACCCCCGTGATCAACAGTGTTTTGTGCAAGCGCTGGGGCGGGGCAAACAGGAGCACTTCCTGGATATGGAGTATTCCAAGCTTCTTGAATCCATTCTGGCTGGCGAGTGGAAGGGCTTTGGGGAGACCATCCCCCTCAGAAAGACAGCCCAGCTCCAATCCCATGCCAATGACTCCCTCAAAGTCAACTGCTCACCATGCATAATCTACTCTACCTATCTGATTGGGCACATGGCATCAACACTTGCTTGTAGTTTGTACAGTTAAAAAAGAGAAGGCCTGGGGCTTGCAGGAACTGTAGGCCCCCAACATCGCCATTTGAAGGAACAAGATTTTATCCATAAAATATAGATGATTTGCAACACAGGTCCCACAATCCTGCTCCAGAACATGAGGATGCCTGCTGTGGATCCAGATTCTACTTCCAACCTGCTGGGGCCTGAGCTTGTCTCTACAATGAGAGTAAAGACAGCATGTACCAAGCAGTTGCCTTGGAGGCAGCAGCTCTCCAAGTAACAGTAGCTGCAATCATCATCATCGTCCTCGTCATCAACACCACCATTAAAGCAAATGCCACTCCTAGGGCTATCGTGACAATGGGAGGCACAGGGAAGGGAATGAAAAGAGGTTCAGTGTGACTATAACAAGATCAGGGTTGCTCAGCTCTGAGTGAGGGCACACAAGCCTGCTCCCCTGGTAGACTGGAAAGAGACTGCCTGTGTAATCTCAGCCATAGCTCTCTGTCCTCCCTATGCCTGATGCCATTGTGGATGCCCGCTTCGGGAGAAGTGAGGGTGAAAATCAGTGGCCATGGGAGGAGGTGCTCCCAGTCCAGACAGGCTTGGGCATCACAGTCTAGATTGCTCTCCAACCTTTCCACTTGGCAGACCTGCACCAAGATCTCCCATCAAATCATAGGCCTAATGTTTACCCAGCAGAAGCAGAATTTGTATGCACTGCCATCTGAAATCCAGTAAGTATGGAGACAGAGAAGAGCTGCCTGCTTAAGAGGCACAAGGGCAAACATAGCCGGTGCTTTAAAGAGCCATTTAGCTAATCAATACCCTCTCCCACTTCCATTCAAGGGCCCTGAGCCAACAACGCAGACTTGATAATCTTTTTCCCTCATTAGAATCCTAAAAGATGGGTTTTTTTAAAAAAAAAAAAAGGATGCATTCTCTAACTTTACCCTCCTCTATTTTTCTAAACTCAGGTTATTTACTTTGGTCCATGGAGTTCCCTTCACAGACTGCAGCAATGGTGACAGTCCCTGCGGGGCCCACCCAGAGCTGGCCTTGGCAATAGGAAATGTTTCTTCTCCTGGAAAGCACTGTGGTAATTTCATGTCATAGTCTGGTCTAAACACCCACTCCCCTCCAACACACACACACACAGAGTTTCTTGGTCAAGATCAAGCTATGGTCAAACCGCCTGTTGGACTTTCTGTTTTGTCTTTTTGACTAGAACTCGAAAACAATCACCAAGCTCCGAGGTGGTCTGGGTCTCTCAGGAAAAAGCTGCAAGCTGGTTGGCACTGTAATCACCTCCTTCAATCTGAGTCCTCTAGAACCCCGCACAGGCTCACAGCTGAGGGCCCTGCAAAGGCCACCAGAGAGATTGTTATGTCCACCACGGGTGATCCATGCCTTCCTGCCTTCCTTCCTTCCTTCCTTCCTTCCTTCCTTCCTTCCTTCCTTNNNTCCTTCCTTCCTTCCTTCCTTCCTTCCTTCCTTCCTTCCTTCCTTCCTCTTTATTCACCTCTTGGAGAACTCGAACAGTAGAGGAAACCTTCCTGTTTGGGGATTAGAATTTCAACTCCTAGCACAAATGAGGCGGGCAGACTTCTATAGAGATATCTTCCCCAACTCCCCAACTCGAGGACTGCAACAGGCCATCAGCTCATAGCCAAAGAACATTACCCAGTTTGGTTGAACTGGCCTGGGAAGTCACATGACTGAAGCTGAGATTCCTCTGGTTACGGTGGAATGCAGAATCAGACACTAGAGGGAAAGAAAGAATTTATGTGCGTGGCTGGCTTGAAGATTGATGGGGCTGTGTGGGAAGGATATGGATGGGGTTGTGTGGGAAGGATACGGACAGGGCTGTGTGGGAAGGATATAGACGGGGCTGTGTGGGAAGGATGCGGACAGGGCTGTGTGGAAAGGATATGGACAGGGCTGTGTGGGAAGGATACAGACGGGGCTGTGTGGGAAGTATGTGGACGGGGCTGTGTGGAAAGGATACGGACAGGGCTGTGTGGGAAGGATATGGATGGGGCTGTGAGGGAAGGATGCGGACAGGGCTGTGTGGGAAGGATATGGACAGGGCTGTGTGGGAAGGATATGGACGGGGCTGTGTGGAAAGGATGCGGACGGGGCTGTGTGGGAAGGATATGGATGGACTCAAGAGGATACAGAAGTCAGCTAAGACCCTCACACCTACAGCTGCACTGAACTCTGCTGACAGAAATGAGATTAGCAGAGAACTCAGCATCCACACAAGTCTCTCATCAGTCACTCTGACTCTAATGCTCACAGAGGCCCAAACAGACAACCCAGCCACATCCTCCCTGACTTCTAACACAGTCTTTGGGCTCACAGATGGGTGTGACCTAGAGTCACTGAACTGGCAGCCATTTGTATACAGTGAGAACAAATTAATACAGCAAAGAAAGTGAAGAGGTCCTGGCCAAGTGGAAACAGCCTTCTTGAATCACCGGGGTAACAGCAAAGCAGCCCCTTTCCCTGGATGGATGAGTAAGAACAGGATATAGATGAGCCACCTGTAAAGCCACAGAGAAAGTGAAGATGTCAAGGGTATCCAGAGGGACGCTGAGAGATAAGCAGGAAAGAAGGTTCTAGCACCTTCTATGAGCAATGCAAAATGAGCCAGCAGAACAGAAACATGTCCCCTTCCCCACCTCCACACACACCACAGTGATGAATCTGGGGAAAAGGGAGCCACATTAGGGAAACAGTCACAGGGTAACAGCTCCCACCATAGATGAAAGTTCACTCAATAAAACAATAAAGAGACCACCCAGGCAACACCATCAGCTGCCAGATGCCTGGGAGAGCCATGGTGCCCGGAAATGACTGACCAGATGAGTCTGTGTTCCCAGGCTCTTCTCCCTCCTGTGAAGCCACAGGAACTGGAAGGAGTGCTGAGTCGCAGGGTCACCAGGGGAATTATAACAAACGTCAGTCCTTAGGTTCCTTACCATCAGCAGCTTTCTAGCCAAATGTCTGGGGACCACTGAGCCATCAAGCGCCTGCAGATGAGGAGAGATCTACACAGAAGAATCTGGGCTGCCCCTGACTTCCCAGGGTGTAGACCCCCATCTGTAAACTTGATTACAGCAGCTTCTATCTTCCCCTGTCCTCCCTTCTTTCCGTCCTCAGATATTTCCAGGGTGAGAAGTCACAGAGGTCCCTGTATCAGTGCTGGCAGACAAGGCAGGCAAGTCCTTGTCATCAAGGAGCCTCCATTCCAATGGGGACGATAGATGAAAGCAGTGTGACGGAACTGCCAAGAAGACTTAGTGGGTAAAGGCACCCGCCACCAAGTCTGACAACCTGAGTTTGATCCCCAGGACCCACGTGGTGGAAGGAGAGAAAGGACTCCCACAAGTTGTCCTCTGACCTCCACAAGCAGGCCATGGCGCGCACACGCGCACACACACACACACACACACACACACACACACACCAATAGAATAAACACAAATGTAATTTTGTAAAGAAGTCTAATAATAGACATAGATAAATGTATAAGGAAAGATTATGACAAGCTCTAGAAGAGAAATATACTGTGAGGAGGCAGGAGGCTTTGGGTGAAGTAGGGGTTTGGGAAGTATGGGCGATTTGTACCTCAAAAGTCATGCTCAGAGCTGCAAGAACATTTCAGAGAGATGGCACAGTGTATAGAAAGAAGAAGATAGGATGTAGAGTCACCATGGCTATGTCATGAGGAGTTCTCATACAGGCTTACCTGAGGAAGGAAGGCCACCTGCAAAAATACTCTACCCCTAACCTGCTGCAGGATCAGAACCTGACAAGGAACTGGAGCCCTCCCTGTACCCAGCTCTTCTCGCCCATTCACTCCTAGCACACTAGCCAGAGATCTAGGCTACAGCAACCACCAGCCAGGGGACCCAGAAGAAGTAGATGCTGTGTCCTTGAGTGGACAGCTGGCCCAAGCCACAAAGGAGATGGGGGGAAGTCATAATAAACATGGTAGCCTGACTTTGTCATTGTGAGTGTTCCTTGGAATGGGGCAGGAAGATGTATAAAGATGTAATGAGAGACCATGACCCCTCAAGCAACAAAGTCAAGACCCTCTCGGGGATAATTTGTGGGAAGAGAATGCACGCTGAGAATTCCCTCAGCCTTTGAGGTTCTTTGCCCTGATTTGGCCAGAGAGAAAAGTTATGAGTACACAAATAATAATAATAAAGAGAAGAAACAAAATCAATGCCTGGGAGGCTGTGACAACTGGTGTGGGTGAACTGAGGAGATTTTGTTGTTATGGGAACAAGTGTAGGTCTCCCATGACCCTGGCCGTTGTCCTGAACTTTGCAACCCTGGTGTTCTTATTGTTTCTTTCCTTTTCTGTAACTAACTAAAACTCTGAACTGCTGGTCTGCAGGAAAAACAAACAAACAAACAAAAAAAAACCAGCCAGGTACTGGACTTCAAACTACAGGAAGAGAAATGATAGTCAAAAGTGGGGAAAAAACCAAACAGTTGGACTCCACTGGACACCTGCCACAAAGTCTTCCTCCAACCCAAGATCTTGGACCCTGAGTCCTATTTAAATAAGCCAGCTGCTGTTTTTACTGGTGGAGTCTCTCTTAAGACAGCAATAGAAAACTCTAATGGTTAGTCTTGATCATCAACTTGATAGAATTTAGACTCACTACAGAAACACACCTCTATGCATGTCTGTGGGGAAGTTTCTAGATTGAGTTAATGACTGACTATCAACTCTAAATGTGGGTGACACTGTTGGATGGTTCGGGTGGTGGGCTACATACAGAGAAAGAGAGCTGAGTGGCAACGTTCGCTGCTCTCTGCTTCCTGACTGTGGATACAACTGCCTCAAGCTCCTGCTGCCATGCCTTCCCCACCTTGNCACCTTGCTGGCTGCACCCCCAGACTGCAAGCCAGAGCAAACCCTTCCTTCCTTAAGTCACGTGTCTAAGGAACAGACAGATGTTTTCTGAAAGCCATGAACTGAGCTTCTAGCGGCTCTTTTAGGACATTTGCGTTTAACCTGCCCCCAAATATTCCTTCCACCTTTGCTCTTACAGCTGCCACCCTCACCACCTCTCACCACCTACCAGCCCTCCCAAAAGACTCTAACACTTACACTGAATTACCTGAGTGTGTGTGGGTGTGGGTGTGTGTTTGTATGCGCATGAGTGTGGGTGATCATGGAGGCCAGAAGAGAACACAGGATCCCCAAGAGCTGTAGTTACAGTACTTCTGAAAGCTTCTTTGCACTCTGAAATCTCATGTTCTGGTCAGTCTTGTGGCTTAGCACCTCGCTCTCTGCTCTTTTTCTGTGTGTGCATGTAAACATGCATAGGCAGATGGGTGCTTAAGTACATGCACATGTACATGTACATGTATGTATGCATGTATAAGCCAGAAGTTGGTATCAGGTATATTCTTTGGTCACTTTCCACCTTTTCTTTTAAGACAGGTTCTCACTGAACCCAACATTCACCAATTGTCTGAAATAGCTGGCCTGGGAACTCTAGGAATCTGCTGTCTCAGCCCCCACACCTCTACCCCCAGGAGTTGTTACAGACACAGGCAACCACACTTGGCCTTTTCCTTTGGGTGCCCATGATCCAGCCTCTACCAACTGAGCCACTCCCCAACCCCCAAATCTCTCTTCTTGACAAGTGTGTACAGTGATGTCCCTGACTTAGGCTTCTGCAATGCCACTTCAATGAAACTTATGACTGGCCCTCTCCAGAGCTCCCCACCACCAAGTAGACCATTTCTATCTGTGCCTATATAGGGCATCCAGCAACTCCTTTGGAATCTGTGCTTTCCAGACTGGTTACAGTCTGTTGAGTGTTTGTCAAAATAGCGCAATTAAACAGGTATAGATAGACAGACAGACAGACAGACAGACAGATAGATAGATAGCAGGGGCTATGCCACCATCCCTTTTATACCTAAGCCCAAAAGTCAAGAGCGTTTATGTTCAATGGCTTTGATTTATCTGTATCAAACTTATTCACAACAGGGCTGAAGGCGTAGCTCAGGGGTAGAGTATTTATGAATAGGCACAAGGTCCTGGGCTCCATCATTTTCCAAAACTATAAACCAAACATCCACAGACATGCACAACCAACTCATATACACTTTCCACAACTGGCCACAACCCTTTTGCCATTGCAGGTTCTTCTCTGCACACACTCGCCTGAGCTGACTAAAAGCCACTGACTTTCCCAGTGGAAGCATCTTAAACTGTTTCCCAGCTGGTAAAAAATGCCGCCTGTCCCTCATGGGACTCAGAAAAAAAATACATGGCAAAGGAAGGTGGCTGCCTAAGCTGGGAAACTTCCACATGTAAACACATCCAAAGGATGACTTCCTTACAAAGTTTTCTCTTTCTCAAAGGGCATGTAAAATCCCACCTTCAGCCACAGAACTCAACCCGCAACGATGAGACGATGAGATGGGACATGGGAAAGACTCGCCAAGAGTCTCCTGCGGTTGTATTTCTTTTATGTAAGATCCCACATGAACTGAAAAAGAAACATTTCCCATTTTCCGATGGCATTGGCTTGCCTCTGACCTCCACAGAAGCAGCCACCCCCAGGGACTGATTCCCACCATGAAGGCGGGGCTGCTCGGCAGAAACACAGCTCACAACCCACCCACACCCCCAGTTTCGGGAGCATAGATTTGCCGGTTGCTCTTCAGAGCTGTCTCACTGCAAACATGGAATATGGGAAAGGGAGCAGGGTTCAATGAGCATGCCTTAGGGAGAGAAGAAGAAATCTGTCCGTCGCCGCCAAAGAGAAATCTGGAGTCCTTGTCTCAACATCTCCTTTGTCTCACTCCTTAGTCTCCTTTACTTTCATTTTTGAGATGGGGTTTCCTGTAGTCCAGGTTGATCCAGAACTCCTATGTAGCATCATGTAGCCAAGGCTCTCCCTCTTGAGTACAGGGATTACAGGTAGGTACCACCTCACCTCATAGTTTATGTAGTGCTGGGGAATGAGTTCAGGGCTTCGTGAGCCATATTCCCAGATCCTTCTTGGTCACATTTTAGTGGAGAAATCAGAATGCCTTTCTCTCCAGGGTGTTCAGAGGCAAAACACGCTGTCTTATGGAGTCCTAAGTGTCCAGTTCAGAGAACCTGCCCATATCAAGGGGCAGATGATCTACCCGTGTTAGGGCATGGCTGTCCTCTAGACTGTGCCCACCACAATGCTGGCAATGGTGTTGGGCTCATAGTCCCTATGCATCATTAAGGAAGGTCCAACCTGAGGCCATAGTCTCCCTGTGCCCGAGGAGAACTACGAGTACAGTTCAAAACAAAATCCTAAATTTAATTAAGACACTAAGAGGTTTCTTTTTTCCTTTCAACTTTTTTGCTAACTTGATTGCAAGGTTCCCAAGCCAGAGCTTTGTGAACGGCATTATCTGTCGCAATGTCACAAGGTCTGAGATGCCTACCGGTCCCGAGGGGATCAACAGATGACACGAAACCCCACTGAGAAGACAGCCCGTGTCCTGTCACACCTGAGCTTTGCAGCAAAACAGTTATTAAACCTTTAGATGACACATCCTTAAATGACATTGCGAAAGAAGAGTAAGTGTTCTCACAAGAGCCACACAGAGAAAGCCAGTCTCCTTCAGGGGCAAGAAAAATGAAAAGGAAATGTCTCTTACTAATGAGCTTCCCCAGATCTACCCTAATTTCCATGTCAAGTATGGCAGGAAAATATTTTTAATTATTGGTTGTAAAAGGGCTTTATTCCATAATTTCATTGCGCCCAGAGGCTCTCCCAGGCAGGCATCCCCATCACTCAGATGAATACTTCGGGGGAAGAAAAGAACAGCTCAACACTAAAAGTAAAATGCAAACTTCGGTAAGGGGGAAGGAATGTGGAAAAGACAGAAATAAAATCCTAGGGGGCAAACAATATGTCTGTTAAATAAGAGCCAGGTCATAGATACAAGACTATCAGACTCAGGCCATGAGGGATGAAACATGAAACATTAAAAAAATAGTGGGGGCCAGGGAAGCTTCATTTCTGTGAATATGCTTTTGGATATACACAAATCTCAGAGAAGCATGCAGAATAATTGCTTACATGGAAAATGCCCATTTGTGGCTGGAGAGATGGCTTTGTTGGTAAGGAGCACACTGTGCATGCTGGGCAAGAGTGAGAGTCCAGCCCCTGGGAACACGTGCCTGTAACACCAGCACTGGAAAGGCTGAGACACTGGGGCTCACTGGCCAGCCAGGCTATTAGGGTGAGCCCCAGGTAGGGTGAGAGACTGTCTCAGAAGCCTAAAGTGGAGAACAATTAAGAAAGACACCAATGTTGACCTCTGGCCTCCACGTACAAACATACAAACACACACATGTGCACACACACGTGCACACATACATGAACATGCACAGACAAAAGCAAAAAACCAAAAAATTAAAAATACTCTGGCCTCTCAGAACAAAACTATTGTGGGGAAAAAAACCAACAGTTTACCTTAGGCAAAACAATAGCTTCATTGTCAGTGTGCTGGACAGAAAGATCCCTTTGTAATCATCTCTGAAGGAAGCAAACGCCACGATTTGCTCAATCAGAAATGCGGCCAACTTGTGAATAACACCAAAGACTCCAAAGACCGACATAATTAACAACATGGAAATGGACTGGCGTGCTTTGCTCCTCAACAGCTCACATGGCTGTCACCCTGTCATTGCTGCCTACATGGATCTACACGTCTGAAACAAAGCTAGCAGAAATAAATAAATAAATGATAAATAAGTAAATATCTAGAAGACACTTGCAGAATGAGAGCACTGGTTCTAAACTTCATAGGTAAAGATATATTTTCAGAAGAGAGAAACTTTGGACAAGGAAAAGTAATACAGAAGACAGACAAATAACAAAACATGATGTTTCCGGAACTGAATCAGCATCAAGGCCAAGACAACAACCCAGAAAAGATTAGTGACACATGGAACAATACAATGAGTCATTTTATGTGGGTTTTACTTTTTATTGCATCCCCAAAATGTGGAATGTATTCTGCCCTTAAAGTAATTTAGAGATGTTCTCTGCAAAAATGACTGTTTAATAATGGAGTCAGCTGTCCCAGCACTTCTTGCCGACTCAACAAACTAGCTTTCTTTTCCTTGAGCATTATAGGATACCAGAAAGCTGCAGATACACGGAATTTAAATTCAGGCAGATAGCAGTTCTCAAAGTAGGGTCATGAGAGCGCAACATCTGCAACACCCAGGAACCAGCAAGAAGTGCAAACTCTGGAACCCCCTTTAGGCACCCTGAACCTGCGTACCTGGGGGTAGGCCCCCGCAGTCTGCTTGAGGAAGACCTTCCAGTTATCCCAGGGCACTTTCTCCTGAGAGGGCACCACATGAAACAGTGTCTTTCATGGAAGCCAAGGAGGGCCAAGACACACAGCCTCGGCTCTTCCACTCCTTCCCCCAGAACCAGAACACTAAATGAATAAGGCCATTTGTTTATCTGCAACACAGCATCCCAAGTCGACTTCCTTTCTTTGCAAAGCTAATAATTCTGTTACCCGGTATGGCTCCCACCATTAGCAATCCTCTTACACAATTGATTGGCTCATCAGAGCACAGTGAGGGACCCTGGCTAGAGGCAGGGGAAAGCGAGGTAACTCTTCCAGGGCTGTCCTCCTAGCACCCAGCATGATGGACACAGCCCTCTGCCACGCGCCAGTACAAAGCTGTGATGCTGGAGTGCCTGGAAGAGAGAGAGACGGGCTGCGCAGAAAGAGCCGCTGAGCAAGGGCCCTGTACACAGCATCTACACAGAGAGGATAAAGTGGTACTGATGGTGAGGCTGGATGCTGTCCCCTACACTGCTGGGTGGCATTCATTAGTGCTCTTCATTTCTAGCCAAACGTTTTGTGTTCACACGGGACCCCAGTTTCATTTTTCCACTCTAAATGCCAGTGTCTGACTTTTTGGTATTGGCTTTGTGTTATTAATCCTCCAGCTCTCTATGCCCTATGTCCCTATCACAGATTGGACTATAGCCACCTAAATGCATGGTCATGGCACCCACTATTCACAGCTGTACTCAGTATCATGGTCTTTGCAGGTGGTTGTGATGGTGGTCCCTTGCTCTATTGACCTATGGGGTCCTTACGAAGAAGGGAGACTTGTATATAGAGAGAGGCATATAGGTTATCAGGGAATATATAGAGAGAGGCATATAGGTTATCCAGGAATGTATATAGAGAGAGGTATATAGGTTATCCAGGAATGTCTATAGAGAGAGGTATACAGGTTATCCAGGAATGTATATATAGAGAGGTATACAGGTTATCCAGGAATGTATATATAGAGAGGTATACAGGTTATCTAGGAATGCATATACAGAGAGGTATACAGGTTATCTAGGAATGTATATAGAGAGGTATACAGGTTATCCAGGAATGCTGGAGTTGTGCACAAAAGGCCAAACAAACTACGGGATGTGAGGAAAATCTTTTCCCCCGCATCTTCAGAAAACAGGACTCTTTTTTAACTTGACTGCGCTTCTAGAACTTTCTAGGCTTTAGCCTCCAGAACTGAGACAATGGATTTCTGTAGTTGATGGCAATCAAGTTGTAGCCCCTTATCAGAGCAACCATGGCAAACCAATACGTTCTGCAATAAGATTCTTCCCCAGAAGCAATATGGCCCCTTAGCTACCTTCCCAAACCTGGTCCACCAAGTCAGCGTACAACCACTACAAGGAGACACTGAGAAGGTCAGAGAACATTGACAGTGATTCCAAACCTGGGGATACATCTGAAGCCACTATGGAGCTTTTCAGAATGCAGGCACTTTGAGCCCCACCCCAAGCTCCATGACTGCTGTGCTGTTGTGTCCCACACTGCTGGTCACTGAGCCGGCTCCAGGCAAAACCCAAGCCTTTTATAGGCCTGCTCCATTAGGACTGTAGTTTTTGGTTTGTTTTCTGTTCTTATTTCTGGGGTGTGCGTGTGTGTGTGTGTGTGTGTGTGCGCGCGCGCGCGCACATGCGCGCGCACTAAAATATACATGTGTGGATACATATGAAGATCAGGGCAACCTCAGGTTTTACCCTCTGGAACACTCCATTTCCTTCAAGAGAAGATCTCCAACTAGCCTGGAGTTCATTAATTAGGCTAGAGGGTTGGCCAGCAAGTCCCAGAGACCTTCACATCTCTGCCTCCCCAATGCTGGGATCTCAAGCATGTTCCACCACACCAGGCACTTTGACATGAGTTCTGGGATTTGAACTTAGGTCCTCATGGTTACAAGGCAGGCACTTTATTGACTGAGCTATCTCTCTAGCCCTGTTTTCTGTTTCTAAACCAGAATCTCACACCGTGCCCAGGCTAGCCCAGAACTCACTGGGTAGCCCAGCCTGGCCTCGAACTCACAGAAATCTTCCTGCCTTAGCCTCCCAGGTGCTGGGATTAGAGAGATGAGCCATGAACATGTGTTTTAACAAAATCCCCGGGTGAAGTGGGGACATATCCTGGGACAAAAAGTGCTTCGTGTAAGGGATGTAAGGCAAATGATTAAAAGGAAAAAATAGTAAATCCAAATCATCTGAGAGGCAGCACTGAGCCGTAGTCAGGCAGACCCCATTCCATAGCTGCTCTGGGCCTCAGTTCTCTGATCTGTAAAATGGTGTGCTGCAGAGATCTGCTTCCTAGGGCCATGAGGACGAGAGCCAAGAACAGACGGTTCTCAAAACAGCACCTGTGTATGCCGCGCAGGTGATACAGTCATAAGAGGCCCCAGGAAAAAGTAAAGGGGGAACTGCCCACTGTCTTACATGGCACTGCCAGGCTGTTTCCCAGGAAAAGGAAACACTACAGTACTGAGGTCCTTCTGTACACACTCATACACACACACACACACAAACACATACACTACAGTACTGAGGTCCTTCTGTACACACTCATACACAGACACACAAACACACACACACACAAACACATACACTACAGTACTGGGGTCCTTCTGTACACACTCATACATACACACACACACAAACATACACTACAGTACTGAGGTCCTTCTGTACACACTCATACACACACACACAAACACACAGACACAAGCACATACACTACAGTACTGGGGTCCTTCTGTACACACTCATACACAAACACATACACTACAGTACTGGGGTCCTTCTGTACACACTCATACACACACACACAAACACACATACATACAAACACATACACTACAGTGCTGAGGTCCTTTTGTACACACTCATACACACACACAAACATACACACATACAAACACATACACTACAGTACTGGGGTCCTTCTGTATACACACACACACACACACACACACACACACTAGCCCAAGAAGCTCAACAAGGTATCTGTTTCTCTCCCTTAAGTAACCACCCAATGTGCAAAATGTCTGTAAGGGAAGGCATTAGCTAAACTGTCCCCTTAGCACAAGGCTCTGTTTGCTCACGGTCGAGAGCAGTGAAAAAGGGAGTACCTGTTTATGTTCTGGAAATTACTCTCACGGTGCTGTGGCTATACTGAACAAGACTGAACCGCATGCAGAACCCTGGTAAAATAAAATGAGGGATGCTGTGGTGTTTTTCCACCATGACAAAAAACCAAACACAAACATCATAAAAAAAAAAAAAAGNAGCCAGTGTCCTCGCTGACACGGGCAAGCTGTTGCATAAAATGATGTTGGCTGCGTTACCCAGTATTTTCCAGACTCTGGACTTTCCCTTCCTCTTGTTTAAAATTTGTGTCTGCAGCGAACTGAGTCCATCATGAGAACGATGCAAGTTTCCCTTACATGCGGAGAGCAACCACCATGCCTTCCAACATGACGGTGACAGGGCACTCTATTTCTGTCAGCTTCTCTTCTTCGGATCATCTCGGGATATGTCTTGAGGATACAGGTTACCTTTAAACAATCTAGTCTGCTGCTCGGGGGTTTTTTCCCTTCTAGCAAAGCATCTGTAAGGGCATCCACTGCTCTAAGGAATCATCATCAGACTTACACTGCCCGCTAACTTACCCTGACAGTTTGTCAAGCACCCTCGCGCCCGCAGCTCATCAAGCCAGGCTTCAAGTGAAGAGGGTTTCTCTCGTGCCACTCTTTCAAGAGGAGGCGTGTAGAACGTGGTAGTCATCAGGGAAAGGTGCTATGTTCCCACCTTGAACAGTGAGCAGGCCATCGCCTGGGGTAAGCAGCAGCAGCCTGTAAGCCCAGCTGTAGTGCTCCTTCGGTGACAAGCTTCATGTATGTATGTAACAAAACCTAATTACTGAAGCTGAAGGGTCCCGATTGTCATCCGGGATAAAAAGAACGCATGTGTAAGGGGCTCTCCGGCAATTCCTTTTGTCTTCATCAGTCAAGCAATTCGCTCTTTCAGGGAGAAGTCATCCTGAATTACAGAGCACAGCCGTGGATGGAGATCAGGCTGTTGCAGATGATGCTGTCAAGGGCTGAGACATCTCATTACAGGAGAGGCCTGGCATCGCCCACACCCACCGCGGCAGAGCCAATGCGTGGAAAGCTTAATTAGCTATGGTGGGAACAGGTGACCAGCCCCTGCTTGGGTTTGCAGGAAGAATACCAAGATTCAAGCCAGGGTGGTGCCCTCAGAGTCACAAGCAATATGTTTCCTGTGTGTTACAAACCCGGAGGTTGACAAATCCAGGTAACTTTTCTCAGTAGTTACTATAACTTAGTGTTATGGTAGTCGTTGGCAAAACATCCAGGAAGGAGACCTGGGTGCAGGGGGACTCAAGCACAGGGGATAATCAGTTACCTGGTCATAGCAGGGCTTTATTTCCTCATTCATTTCGTGTGTGTGTGTGTGCTATAGGTCAGAGAGTAACTTACAGAACTCATTTTTCTCCTTTCAGCACGTGGGTCCCTAGAGAACCAAACTTAGGGTTTCAGGCTTGGCAGCAAAGCCCACTAAGACACCCTACCAGTTCTCATATCAAGATTTCTTGGTAACACCTCCCAAAACCAATACAAGTGTGCACGCATGCACACACACACACACACACACACACACATCAAAACCTTACATACTTCTTCCATAACCTAGACACAAAAAAAGCTAAGGTACATATATGTTCCAGGGCCGTCAAAGGCCAGGGCTGTTACAATAAAATATGGAAGGGAGGTTTGAGGTACCTACTAAATCCACTCATCCACTTCAAGTGTCTCACCTTCAATGTCATTATCTATCATCTTTAAATCACTTCAGACACTCTCAGCAATGTATAAAAGGAAGAGAAACAATATGAAAATGGATATCCATCCCTAGTAATAAGCCATTACAGAATGAGCTGAAGCTCTTCCTCTCAACGCCCACCTACAAGAGACACTCAACATTTGGGAAGGATCCTGGGTGGCCATCTCCTGCTATTTCCCAGTACAGACAATGTCAAGTTAATGTTGCTTATATACCTATAAAAAAAATACACACTATCAGCCAGGCAGTGGTGGCACACACCTTTAATTCCAGCACTCAGGAAGCAGAGGCCAGCAGATCTCTGAGTTTAAGGCTGACCTGGTCTCAGAGTGAGTTCAAGGACAGCCAGGGCTACATAGCAAAACCCTGTCTCGAAGACAAAACAAAACACAAGAACAAAACCCACTATTATTTCATGTTTTCAAGTGGTAAGTAATTAATACTTAACAGTACATGGCAGCCTGCAACTTTCAAAAATGGCTGTTAGTGTACTACTTTATCACAATTTAATTACCCATCTTGCAGGTGACTGATAGTTTCTCTGTATCTAATTTTTCATCATTACAAAAACGGCTATAATGAGCATACAGCGGCTCTTCATGTGCATTTGCGGAACTGTTTAGATATTGCTCAGATAGAATTGGAAATGTCTGACCACCAGAAACAAACATCTTCATTTTACTAGGTATGAACAAATAACTCACCAGATGGCTGTACCAGCTTGCACTCCCACCAGTGCCCACAACGGACACACTCCCATTTGCCCAATCCTACTCTGTCAGTTCTTAGTATCAATTAACTTTTTTTTTTCATTTGGGGGCAAATATGATAGTTGATGTTAAAGTTGCATGCCCTAACCACTAGAGGCTTGGTATCTTTTCATGGATGTTTCGGTCCTTGGCAGTCTGTCCGTCTTAAACTCCTACTCGAAGAGTTTACTCATTAATGCTACTGTTATTGTTGAGCATGGCTTGCCCTTTTCTCATTTATTTGCGGGAGACCTTTATATACTCTAGACACTAGTCTTTTATCAGCTATAAAGATTGCAAAGTTCTTTCCCAAGCCCTGCCATGGGATCTGATGAGTCAATGACATAGGGAAGAAAGACCCCTGTGTCCATTTACACCTTAGCATCAGAGACCTGTCCAATTCTGCTCTCCCGCTCTATGCCTCTGTTCTTGCCACAAGAACTCATCCAGGTTCAAGCACATGATAGGCACTTGGATCCGTACCATCAATCTGCAAAGTTGGAGCTTAATATTGTGAAGGTTGATGAAGCCCCAGCTGGCCCCAGACACATGAGGAAGCCAACCAGCTGATACCAGGATGGTCAGTGGAGTCAACTAGAGACACCTAGAAAGTCACCTCTACTGTGGGCCACTAACACTGCACCGCATTTGTTACACAGTAGCACTTGTTAACTAACACACAGGCTTTGCACCACAGCCAAGATGAACTGACCAGACCACTGAGCCTGACCTTAGATATTCTGTTTCCTTCCTCTGAATGCACGCCACCCTTCCCCATTTCCATCAAGTCCATCCCCCTGGCAAACTGTGATCTAATGTTTAAAGTGTAAACTCCAGCGCCAGCTCCAGGGAGCCTCCTCTGACACAGAACCAGTAGACTAGGAGGCTCCTGTCATACACCAGAGCCCATCTTACAAACAGCAATCATAGCCTTGCTGTTTGCTTGTGTTTCTTCAAGAATCATGTCTGGCTCCGAATGCTGGCACTAAATGAACCAGAGAATACGGAGGCCCTGTGGGAACATGGCAGCCATTGGTGATGGGGAGAAACGAGAACTCACAGCCTCAAAGGGCAGAATATGGAAGTGTGTGACAGTCTTCTGGTCTCACCTCATAGCACAATGTCGTTTCACACTCAATGTGCTGGGATCCTTTGAGGATGTTCAAAACTCACCCGCCTGGCTGTGGTGGCACACACCTTAAAGCCAGCACTTGGGAGGCAGAGGCAGGGGCAGGAAGATCTCTGTGAATTCGAGGTTAGGCTGGTTTACAAAGGCTGGTTCCAGGACATCCAGAGCTGTTTGTTACAAGGATCATCTCAAAAAAAAAAA
>LOEQ01000493.1:336263-359017 GCA_001685075.1 Bramus lutescens | reverse complement strand
GGTGAAGGTGAACAGTGGCTAAGAAACAACACTCAGAGTTGATCTCTGATAATATCCGCACACACACATAATTAATACATTTAATTATCTGATTAAATAAATACACAGAAACTTCAGAGATGCTCTCTTGGAATGAATCAAGCCCCTCCAAATTTTGTATGCTAAAATCCTAAGCCCAGCACCTCACAATGTGACTGTCTAGAGATGGGATTTTAAAAGAGATGACTGATAATTTGATAAGAGGGAGCCATTATAGCATTAGGGAGAAATCTGCTGCTAGGGAAACTCCCAGGAATCCACAAGGATGACCCCAGTTAAGACTCCTAGCAATAGTGGAGAGGGTGCCTGAACTGGCCTTCCCCTGTAATCAGGTTGATGACTACCTTAATTGTCATCATAGAACCTTCATCCAGTAACTGNGGTGAAGGTGAACAGTGGCTAAGAAACAACACTCAGAGTTGATCTCTGATAATATCCGCACACACACATAATTAATACATTTAATTATCTGATTAAATAAATACACAGAAACTTCAGAGATGCTCTCTTGGAATGAATCAAGCCCCTCCAAATTTTGTATGCTAAAATCCTAAGCCCAGCACCTCACAATGTGACTGTCTAGAGATGGGATTTTAAAAGAGATGACTGATAATTTGATAAGAGGGAGCCATTATAGCATTAGGGAGAAATCTGCTGCTAGGGAAACTCCCAGGAATCCACAAGGATGACCCCAGTTAAGACTCCTAGCAATAGTGGAGAGGGTGCCTGAACTGGCCTTCCCCTGTAATCAGGTTGATGACTACCTTAATTGTCATCATAGAACCTTCATCCAGTAACTGATGGAAGCAGAGGCAGAGATCCACAGCCAAGCACTGGGCCAAGCTCCCAGAGTCCAGCCGAAGACTGGGAGAAAGGATTACATGAGCAAAGAGGTCAAGATCATGATGGGGAAACCCATAGAGACAGCTGATCCAAGCTAGTGGGAGCTCACTGACTTTGGACTGATAGCTGGGGAACCTGCATAGGCTCTAACTAGGCCCTCTGAACATGGGTGACAGTTCTGTGGCTTGGGCACTGTGTAGGGCCACTAGCAGTGGGACCAGGATTTATCCCCAGTACATAAATTGTCTTTTTGGAGTCCATTGTCTATGAAGGGATACCTTGCTCAGCCTAGATACAGGGGGGTGGGGCTTGATCTTGCCCCAACTTTAAGACTTTGTTGACTCCCCATGAGAGACCTTACCCTTTCTCAGGAGTGGTGGATGGGGGGCTGGGTGGGGTGAAGATGAGAGGAGAGGGAGGAGGGGAGGGAGAGGGAACTGTAGTCGGTATGTAAAATGGAGGAAAAAAAACTTTTTAAAAAATGATGACTAAATTACCACAGTACCAAAGAAGCCATGGACAAAACTGAGTGGTGTCCTTGTAAGAGGAAATCTGGACACCTAGAGACACCAGGAAGGATCACCTACACAGAAGAGGACCGCATGAGGACTCAGAGAGAACATGGCAATCTAACAGCCCAACAGCAAAGGCATGAGGACACTGGGCATTTGGACCTCCAGCCTCCAAGGAAGGAAAAAAAAATAAATCCTCGCTGTTTCAGTCACCTGGCCTAGAGAAGTTCGTTACCGAAACAAGCTGATACTAACATGCAGATAGGTAACCAAGAGGTCCCCTTGCAAAGCTGCATCCTTCCCTGACCAAGGACTGTAAAAGTTCACTCCTACATTCCAGACTTTTCTAGTGGCACAACCATGTCCCTATCAGGAAGGAACCAGACATGGCTGCAGAGGCTCCCATAGGCCCAGCTAAATGTCAACGATATGCCAGCCCAAAGTGCACCTCACAGGAGGAGGCGGGAGCCCATATCTCAGCCCTCAAGGAAACGTTAGGAAGAGTGAGGTGGGATGGTTGAGGGTGAGGACCATGTCTCACTTCCCTGTAGCTCCAATGAGGCTCCCCCGTGGTACCAGCTTTACCCCATACCCTTGTGAGCCACACATACAAAGGCACTCTCTTCTCTCTCATTCTTTGCAAATTAGAACCATGCTAGTGGTGGAAAAAATCTGCAGAGGAGAAAGGTACGTGCAAACAATCCTCTGGTTGTCAGAGCTTGCCCTTGTGACATGTCACTTCGGATATTAATCATGTGTGCTTCCTGGGAGCAGCTCCTGCCCACCAAAAACTGACTGCAGCATGAGAGTGTTGGGCCCGTTCCACTCAGTTGAGTTCTCACCAACACCATCTTCTTGGCCATCACAGTGAGAAGCTATAGACCTGTGACTGGGGACTCCCTTAAATCCAGGAGGAAGCTGATCTCCCGCACTCCTACCCCGAGCCTGCTCAGGAGAGACTTAGGCCAAGTTTTCACAGACAGGAGAAAACTACAGAAAGCCACAGAGAGCCACGGCATCTGCTACTTCTTCCCACTGCAGCCTCTTATTTAGTCTCCCTAAGATGTCAGACACCCAAAGAGAGGAGAGAGGGAAGGAGAGAGCTTGTGTCTTCGCAGGGTAAGTGGGCCAAGACAGAAGCAAACTGAAAAGAGCAGGCAGCATCAACACAGGCACAGTTACCATTTGTTTTTCCAGAAACCCGAAAACAAGATTCCATTCCTAGGCACACACACGCATGCATGGGAAAGTCAAGGGCTTTCCAGCTCCTCTTCCTCCCCTCTGCTCCTCCAGGGCCATCTCTTGACCACTCTGACCCCGAGGTAAGGTTCTATGAGTGAAAAACTGAAGCAGCTTCAGCTGAATGTACCCCCCCAACCCATCCCCCAGCCTCAAAAGTGGTTGGCTCCCAAATTCCAGGAGCAGTCAGCTTTCAGGGAATCGAGTCTTGCTGCCCTGGGAAGGTTCAGTCCCTGCCTGCGCTCAATCGATATGGTAGAACCACAGGGACTCCATATCAAAACCCATTAATTCACACTCCACATGGCACCTGCAGAAGGGCCAAGCTGCAGCCCTTTTCAGGTCGGGGAAGCAAATTAACAGTGACACAGAGGGAAACCTTTAGCTGGCCCCGCAGCGCAGGGCAGCAGGCTGTCTCTGAGCATGACTCTGTGGACATCTGTATTCAGGAGCAGTGGCAATTAGAAACAAAGCCTGCCTATTTATGAGACCTTCTGAGACGTGTTCGCTCCCCTTCTCACATTAACCATGGCAATTATTTCTTTCTCCAGTGCCCCATAACAGATGTTTACTGAGTCTTCTGCCAACAGACGAGGTCTGGGTCCTGACGGTTGGGTGTCTCTTATCTCAACCCTTCCCCAACCCCACCCCACAACATTGAGCCTCCTCTCCACAGCCATTTCTGATTTTCTTTATTATCTATCTAGAGCTCAACCCAGGGAGCAACTCTGTCCTTATCTAAAGCATATTTGAAAACAAATGAGAACCAAAAGTTGACAACAACAACAGAGCCCGTAGCCCAGTGCACACTGGCCAGCAACTATTTACACTGCCCAGAGAACTCCCCTCGGCTCAGGCAGCTGCTCAAACACACCTGGTACTAAGCCTGGTGTCTACCAGTCCCATCTCTCCCGAGGTCCCAGGAATGAAGACCAATCACGACAGGAAGGGCTCTTAATGAGAGACTGACTTAGGAGCCTGGGTAGCCCCAGTGAGCGAGAAGAATGGGAGGCAAACGCAGGCTGTACAGAACCACGGAGCCATGAAGCCAAGTCAATCCCCTGCCTGGGAGTTCAGGCCACTGCATTCACAACCTTCCTGCAGGGACGAGTAGGGAATCTTCCAATAAGAAGTCCACACATAGCTAAATGGGTTTCAGAGCAGAATAAGCAGCTCCCTGTGACAGCCTCTAAAAGCCACCAGTAGTCACATCCGACAGCAAGGACGCCAAACGTCCAGGGGGCAGAAACCGGCACCGTCATTCAAGCTTCCCATGATGAGAAAACAGCTGACAGATGGTGTTTCCTTGGGATATTATCACAGTCGTCCATGCAGCCATCACATCCAACTGGTTCAGGCAATGTGCTTAAATGTGTCTCCTCCACAAGTGACAGAAGCCTCATGACGGCCCCAGGGCCCAGCAGTCTAGGTCCCATGAGGTCACTCTTTCCTTTCTCTTGTTGGTAATTTAAGGCAAGACAGGAGAAGGCTTAGGCATGGCTGCTCAGGCCTGAAATCCTAGCACCTGGGAGCTGAAGTGGGAGATTGGGACTTCAAGGCTACCCTGGGCTACATAGAGAGAACCCGTCTCATAAAAGAGAGAGAGAGAGACAGACAGAGAGAGNAGAGAGAGAGAGAAGGGAGGGAAGGAAGGAGAGAAAGAGGAAGGTAGGCAGAGAAAAGGGGGGAGAATGACTAGAAGGGAGGGAGGGAGGGGGAGAGGGAGGGGGAGAGGGAGGACGCACACAAGTGGTCTCACCAACACCCTGGAGCACACATCCCCGAGCTCCAACCACTGCACGATCTAACAGAAGAAACAATCTCAGTTTCTTCCTCTCCCTCTTCCTTTTCTGCGTGATCAGGGAACCCGGGCACCAACTTGGAAGTACTTCTGCTCACCTCTAAGACCTGCTGAGTATGAATGTGGTAAGTGAACCACACGCATCCCACCCTGTGACCTGGCATCAACCTCCTCCCCTTCCAATAGCATTCACTGTGGTAACAAGAGTTTAGCCAAAGGCTTCTTCCAGCTGCCATCACACAAGCCTGGAGTTGGCTCTCTGCTTGGCCAAGTAGTTCACGCCAGAAAGTGATACCCAGATCACCTCCTGATTTACACACAGAAGTCAATAGCTCTAATTCTCCCCAACCCTGATGCTTTTGTTGCTGGGCGGAAATCGGGAGCTGAGAGACACGTGGCCCATAAACATCAGAAGTGAACCTCAACCTCCCACTCCCCCTCTCCCAGCCACTTCCTGTTCACCTGTGCAGATGTGATGAACCGGTAAATGTCTGTCACTGTCCTTAGGTGTGCTGTCACCTCCCTGATGAGTTGATCAGCTCCTGAGGCCCAAACCAGGACCATAAGGCCCTCCCTTCCCCCAGTTCCAGTTGCTCATGTATACATACATGTAACACACCACATCAGGTACAACTTACATATCTGACATTCACAATCTGAACTTAGCAAGATGTGGCTGGGGTGCGACGTGTCATGTTAATGAGCAAGCACATTCTTTAAGGAAGGAATCGCCACTCACTTCCACTACTGTCTTGTCTGTGAAGAATCTACCATGCTACCTGAAGTATGAATGGATCCATCAAGGCAAAACAGAAACGGAGGTATTGCCCAGAGCCGAATGGCTCCTGATGACAGTCCAGGGGATCAAGATACTCACCAAATGCGGCATCAGGAGGTCAGCCAGGTAGACAAAAGCAGCCCCCAGAGTGAAGCCAACAGCCACGGGGAAGAAGGCAAAGACACCGAAGCCCCCTGAGGACGTGGCCATCTCAACCGCTGGTGCTAGCAGGGACCAATAGGAAGCCGCTAACATGACCTGCAGAAACCACAGGGAACAACAAGTCATTGACCAATTGCCTTAGTGAGGGAGGGCATCTACTGCTGCAACTGAACACCATGACCAAAACGCAAGTTGGGGAAGAAAGGGTGGCTTATACTTCCACACTGTAGTTCATCACTGAAGGAAGTCAGAACAGAAACTCAAACAGGGCAGGAACCTGGAGACAGGATACAATGCAGAGGCCATGGAGAAGTGCTGCTTACTGGTTTGCTCCTCGTGGCTTGCTCAGCCTGCTTTCTTATAGAACCCAGGACCACCAGCCCAGGGGATGGCACCRCCCAYAGTGGRCTRGRCCCTCCCCCATTGATCACTAATTGAGAAAATGCCTTATAGCTGGATCTCATGGAGGCATTTCCTCAACTGAGGTTCATTCCTTTCTGATGACTCTAGCTTGTGTCAAGCTGACACGCAAAATCAGCCAGTACACCAACCCATAAAGGCTTTTTTGGGGGGAGGACCCTATAAGGTAGACACCCTATAAGAGGGACTCTCATTAACCAACTCATAAGGCCTCTGAGGAAAACCAACCTATAAAGCCTTCTGAAGAGTGGGGAACCAAACCATAAAGTCTTGGGGTGGGGAGCAACCCATAAAGCCTTAGGAGGGACCATTCATTGCATAAGGCCTTCCAGGAGGGCCTCATTATTATCTATGTCATAATAATATGACATAATATGGTAGCTACTATCTCAACCAAAAGACTCCCCCAAAACTAACAAAAGTTCCCCCCAGATTTCATGTTTTATGAACCTAACTTAACAAAGGTAAAGCCACTGTAGGTGGCCCATACTCTTGTAAATAACCCCTCACTCATGTTCCTGCAAGCATGGACCCATTGGGTCAACAACAGCAAAGGCATGAAAATGGAGGCAGGCTAGCTGAGGAGAGGAAAGGGATCAGTGGGAATGGGAAGGGCCATAGAGGACAAGGGGAATGAAAATAATTAAAATATGTAACATATTCATATGAGAAAGTCATCATGAGACCCATTGGTATGTATAATTATAATTAATGCATGCTAATAAGGATACATAAAAATAAAGAGACCCAGTTTGGTGCAGGACAGAGTTGATATGAATGGATGGACTCTAGTTTGCTGCTATCTAGCCTCTGGCATAGGAGTTCTTATCCAAGGGTGATTTTTACTCCATGGGACAGGTGACAATGCCAAGCAAGAGCCACTGAGGGTGGGAGGGGGGGCTATGGCTCATGATAAACATCCTACAATATGCACCACAGCCCCTGAAAACCAAGAGACATCTGACCCCAGATGTGAGTCCTAAGGCTGCTGGGAAGTGCTGTTCTAATTTAAAGCTCCCAACACAAACTGCTCCTAGCTACATAGGCTCCCATGCATGAGAACATGGCTGATTATTATAGAGATCTTCTTTGTGTTGAACTGACATGGGTCCCCTCCATGTTTGCCTCTTCAACTCTGTTCCTGCTCTCTGGCACATCAAAAATGGTGGGCCTGCTCCTTGTGCCATGCGACATCATTTGAAATGTCTGAAGATGCCAGTATGTCAATGTCAGATGGGTCTCTTCAGTGTCCTCGCCTCTAAAAATGAAGAGGGAAGCTAATATCTATTGATCAGCACCATTTCTAGCCACCAAGGTTGACATTTGAGATCTTGTCTTCATATCACAGCCCCAGGAGGAGGATGTTTTCCGTTGTTATTTGTGGAATAAGAAACTGAATCTCAGGCTGGGGATATGGGATCAGTCAGAAAACTGTTTCCTAGGTAAGCATCAGGACCTAAGTATAATCCCCCAGAGTCTGTGTTGAAAAAGCTGAGTGTGGCAGCCTGTGCTTGCAGTCCCAGCTCTGGGAATGTGGAGACAGTGGATCCCTGGGGGTTGATGACCAGCCAGTGTAGACAGATTAGCCAGCTCCAGATTCCATGAGAGACCCTATCTCAATAAACGTAGTGATGCCCTTGGGTAACAACACCAGAGTTGATCTCTGGCCTCCATAAGAGTGCACACACATGCAGATGCCCTTCCACTTTCACACCTAACCTTGGTTGTCAATTTGACACACCTGGAAGAGGGAACCTCCACTGAGGAACAGCCACCCTCAGAATGGCCTATGAGTATATGTCTGTGTGGCATTCTCTCGGTTGATGTGAGAGGGTCCAGTCCACTGTGGGCAGTGCCACCCCTGGGCAGGTAGTTCTGTATAAGAATGTGAGCCTTGGAACAAGTCAGTAAGCAGTGTTACCCCATTGTCCGATTTCCTGCCCCCAGGTTCCTGCCTTGAGTTCCTGTCCTGATTTTCCTCTGTGATGGGCTGTGACCTAAGATAAGATAAAGTTGTAAGATTAAAATAAACCCTTTTCATCCCCAAGTTGCTTTTGGTCGGTGTTTTCTCACACCAACAGAAAAGCAAACTGGGCCACTCCCACACACAAACACATACACATTTAATATGAAAAGAAACTGAATCTTAAATACTAAGGCAATTTACTCCTTTTCGCCCAGGCAGTAAGTGGCAGTTGCAGGGCACAAGCCAAGCTGTACCACAATCAATTGAATGACTAGAAGACAAAAAAATGAGGCCGGTCTCAGAGGTCAACAAGCTCAATTTGACAACCTGTTCTCCAGAGTTGACCAAATTAACTAATCGCCTGTGGCTTTTTAATCTTACACATGCTGTGATATCTTCATGGTGAGAGTCCACCCACCACCTGTCGTAACAGTCACAGACGACATATAAAATGCTGAATGGATTTCTAAAATTTACTTAATTATGCCACGTCACCCATCTCCGAAATAACACACAGAGAGACAGAACCAGGCATTAGGACAGCAGGAAGAAAGAAGGGGCAATGCAGGAAGCAGTGGAGTCCCTTCCTCCCAGAGACTGCTCGCGCCAAGTCACTTGCCCTGGAAATGATTTTCCAGCAAAGGTCTCAACGGCACCCACAGAAATCTGCCTCAGTCTCTGAAGTGCCCAGGAAGGATGAAAAGGTGCCATCTTAACTGGATGGGAGCAAAGACTGAACAGTTCGATGCCATGAGTCCGGGCTGTCATAAAAGACAACAAAAGGATTTAAGGACTCCCCACCCAGACTTCACTTCACCAGCTTTAGATTTCCAAAGACGGTGTAAGCTCACCACCTGCACAGGGACAGACTTGGAAACGTTTCTCATTCTCTTCTGTGAACTTGACCCAATCAGTAACGTGTCCCCAACACAGCCCTCCCACTTCAACAATTTCAAAACCCTAAGACCCATGGAATCCACTCATCAGACCTTCTAAGACTGCTCTACATACAGGGAGGAGACAAAGCAACTCTGCCAGCACAACCTAAACTACTTCCCCAGCCTCTTGGTTCCTTCCTGTCTCAACACCTATTCCAACACCTTCTGTTGCAATGTCCATCTTCTGCATCTCTTGATACCAAATCTGTTTTCTGCCTGTGATGGCTAATCTTGGTTGTCAGTTTGACTGGGTCTGGAATCAACTAAAAGACAAGCTCCTTGACACTGCTGTGGGAGATTTCCTGGCTTATATTATCAGAAGAGGAAAGACCTATCCTAGATGTCGGTGGCACATTCCATAGCAGCCCGGATAAAAACAGATGGGGGAAAAGCCTTTGCTTTTTGCCTGCCTGCCTTCAGTCTGCTGGTAAATTCATCTATCCTGTTGCTGAAGCATTCCTTCACCAATATCAGAATCAACTTCCCCAGGCTTTCAATGCAGACTGAATAGCAGAAACTCTCCAGGAACCCTTGAGGCCTTCAGCACCAGACTGGAGCTGCTGAGACATCCAGTCATCTAGACTGAACAACCTCTGGACTCTCAGCCCCTCTAGCCATTGTTGGACTAGCTAGACTGTATCAGGTCAGAGAACCTAATAAATCCATTTTAATATATATTTATTCTATTGATTCTGTCCTCTAGAACCTCTAGAGGATCACCACAACTAATACATGTCACTACGCATGAGAAACATACCAAGTTCCCACAAATATACTGTTCAATATGGAGCAGAGAGGCATTCCCCTGCTAAGGTGAGTATTGATCTAAATGAAAATGGCTCCTATAGACTCATAGGGAGTAGCATTATTGGAGCTGTCACCCTATTGAAGTAAGTGTGGCCTTGTTGGGGGAAGTGTGTCACATGGAGTGGGCTTTGAGGTTTCAGATGCTCAAGCCAAGACCAGTGCCTTTCTCTTCCTGGTGACTGCTGATCCAGATGTAGAACTCTCAGCTGTCTCTCCAGCACCATGTCTGCCCGCATCCTGCCATGTTTTTCACCATGATGACAATGGACTAAACCTCTGACCTCTAAGCCAGCCCTGATTAATGTTTTCCTTTCTAAGAGTGGCTGTGGTTGTGGTGTCTCTTCACAATAGAACACTGACTAAGACAGAAGGTGATGATGGACTCTCGGATGCTTGGAATGAAAGAACATCCAAGTCAACATAGGTAGACCTCCCCACAGAAGTCGCTGTTCTTCACCCTTCTAGACAAATCTAGATCCACTTTGGAATGTCTTCATTTTTTAAATTTTATTTCCTTGCCAGCCTCCTGTTTTACACATAAATTGAGAAGTGGCAAAAGTATAATTTGTACAATGCACTGGGCTCCTGTCTAAACTGAGTGGGGCCCAAAGAAAGCTATTTCAAGGGCATGTGCGGAGGACAAGATGCCCCTGTGCTCATGGTCAAAACTGTGACTTTCTTATTTTCTGGGTCAGAAGAAATTCTGCCACACTGAGATGGAGATGGAATCAGAGCAGGGTCGGTATCGTGCCAAGGATCTTTACAAGGGTGTGAGAAGAAGGCAGTTGGAGAGGAGAGATGGCACCAAACCAGAGACTTGACTTTATTTATAGGAAATACACAAATATAGACATTCACACAAACAGAGCACATTAGTGATTGCTATCTGGTAGTGGAGGATGGGAAAATTGTTCACTGTGAATGCTCTGAACCCCACTGAATGGTCATCACTGCATTGTGTAAATCTTACCACAACTACTTAGAAAGTTAGGGTTGCGACCAGAGCGACTGTGAGGACCCTATCTTGCACTACTGCCCTCCAGAGGTGTGCTGAACTCTCTAGGCTCTTGTTGCAACTCTGTCTCCATCTGTGGCAATGTTGGGACTTACCTAAGCTGGCCTTTCTCCCGGGCATCTCTGACCCTTGGCTGGCAGTCCGTGTTCAGGACAACACAGTGCAGAATTTGGACTCAGAGGCTCGGATCAGGCACTTACTAATGAGGTGGCCCCAGCACACAGCATGAGTCCTCTGTTGCTCAGTTTGGCCAACTGGAAGTGATGCTACCAACCAGGGCTAATGGGAGAATGTAGCAACGGGGCCACCATGCCAACCCTGGAGCTGGCAGGAGGCAGGGGCTATTTTGGATCCTCCCATTTCCCAACTCTCTGCTCACTAAGCATGTTCCTCCTCCCTCTGACCGGGCACAGTTCCCCTCTGACCGGGGCCCTTATCCATCTCGCTGGATTTGTACTCTCCCCCAAGCTCCCAGGATTGTGCACATGATAGGCTCTGGTCTCTGCTTGCGGCATCTCTGTGTACTGCCACCACTCAGCAGAGCAGCCTTGGATAGGGACTTGTTTAATATTTGTCACCTAAACAAGTCCTCTGTCATCCCTGCTAATGAAGGGGAGCAGCGGGGGTGGAGAAGCCAGAACGAATGATCAGGAAGTGATTCAACCCGCTTTTTGAGTCTGTTGCCTGCATTTTAAAGTGATTTTTTTTTAACCTTCCAAATTAAGAAGTGCTCAGGCTCACACTCAGATGCTTTCACTCTGACGAATGCTGGCTGAGTAATTGTTTAAAATCAGGGAGTCTTTCAGGGGTGGGAAATCAGCAAAGACGCTGCAAAGCTTTGTGGGTAACACACCAAGCGACCTACTGACAGACTTGCAGATTCCCTTTGTATGAAGATGGACTGCAGGAGACTACCTAATCTGAACACTTCACTTACCAGACAGGGTGAGAAAGACTGAACTAGATGAAGTGGATTTCCCAAGGCCCCGGGGTTGAATGATGTCACACAAGATTGACTGCCCCAGTCCCCAAGCAAGTCAGTACTGTCCTCTAACCCTGCCAAGATGCAGCAGAGTCTTTTATGAAATTCTGGAAACTTCTGGGTAAAGACCAGGTATAAGTTGCCACTTCCCTCATGAGGCATAGAATCCTGGGATAACTGAGGGGATAAAATTAGAATCACCAAAATGAAAGACATAAGGTGTTGGCGGGGACATAGCAAAAACTTACACGCCATTGGTGGGGTGTACACCAGCATACCTGTCAGAGAAAACAACGTGGAGGTTCCTTTAAAAATTACAACTAGAACCATGCTACCAGGAAGTCTCTGAAAGAAATAAAATGAGACCATGAAAGAGCTAGTTACACTTCTGCTCATACCGGAACTACAGGCCACTAATAAACAATGGAATGGGCCTCTGGAGAACCTGCATCCGGAAGAGGAATGGGCGTCATAAATTTATGACTCTAATAGTCCCTGAGTGCCCCAGATGTAGATAAGCAAACAGGCAATTAAGGAGCGTACAGTATAATCCCCGCCCAGAAGTGCACCTCAACCTAGAGGTTGCAACACTAAGCATGTACACACTCGACTCCACACCTTCCTCCAGGGTGACCTATGCCCCCAGAGAAGGCCCCATGTGATGATATATGCCCCCAGATGGGATCCTAAGACACAAGAGGGACATGAAGAAGGGAACAGGTGACACCCACTGCCTGGAGTCTTGCTTACTATCACGTTCCAGTGTGCTGGACTTTGAGAAATGTTCTCTCAGGATCCTTGGTCCAGAGTTGTGGTTCTGTGTGGAAAGGTCATGGAGCCTTTAACACATGGAGGCTTGGAGCAGGATAGATGGCTCATCCCTAAGACAACCCATAACCANCCTCCAGGGTGACCTATGCCCCCAGAGAAGGCCCCATGTGATGATATATGCCCCCAGATGGGATCCTAAGACACAAGAGGGACATGAAGAAGGGAACAGGTGACACCCACTGCCTGGAGTCTTGCTTACTATCACGTTCCAGTGTGCTGGACTTTGAGAAATGTTCTCTCAGGATCCTTGGTCCAGAGTTGTGGTTCTGTGTGGAAAGGTCATGGAGCCTTTAACACATGGAGGCTTGGAGCAGGATAGATGGCTCATCCCTAAGACAACCCATAACCACTGTTCCTCCAAAGAACCAGGGTTTGATTCCCAGCTCCAACATAATGACTCACATGGTATATAACTGCAGTCCCAGGATATCTAACACTCTCTTCTGGCCTCCTCAGGCACTGCACACACATGGTGCATAGACACACACTCAGGCAAAACATCCAAATACACAAAATAAAATAAAAGGGGAAAAAGATCAAAAAAACAAAGTCTTGTGTAGTGGTTTGAAAGAAAACGGCCTTCTGGTCAAGATGCAGCCAGCACCAAGTCTGCCTGTATGCCACCATGCTCCCCGACATGATGATAATAGTCTGAACCTCTGAACTGTGAGCAAGCCACCCCAATTAAATGTTTCCTTCATAAGAGTTGCCGTGGTCATGGTGTCTCTTCACAGCAATAAAAACCCAAACCAAGACACCTTGCTAGAGGAAGTACATCATGGGGTGGGGATGGCGGGCTCTGGGATTTTAGAACTTAGGCACATGTCATGTTCTCGCGTTCAGTCATGTTCTCTCTCTCTCTCTGTCTCTCTCTCTCTNTCTCCCCCCCCCTCCCTTCCTCCTCCTGATTGCCAGGTCTTCCCCACCATGATGAACTGTGTCCTGTCTGGAACTGTAGGCCGAAAGAAGCCGTTTTCTCATCTGAGTGTCTCTTTGTCAGGGGATTCCCCCCACAGCAACAGAAGAAGAAGGGGAACTCAGTGGTGGTGTCTCAAGGCTTCCACAGACTTGACTTGTGGGAAACACATCCTAAAGATAAACGGGAACTCTCTGCACCATTTTAGGAACTTCTCTGAAAATGGAAAACACCTCCATGGTAACCAGTTTATTAGAGATTTCTAATAGGTTGCAGAAGGAGGGAGGGGCTGAGGGAGGTCATTCCAGCAAGGTGCATAAGCCTGAAGACAAGAGCACCCAGGGTTTGTTCTGTGATGTCAGCAGAGCACAGGCCTGGGGCTTCAGCATGTGGTAGCCAGAGCGACAATGGACTTCACCCCTGGAACGCCAGGGCTTCCTGTCTAAAGCTCAGAGTAATCCAGTTGCTCACCCAAGGATAGCTGCTGAAAATGACCAGGGAGGATCTAAAACCACGGCCTGACTCCAAACTCACAGTCCCCACCCAGAAGCCGTACACACTATTTCTTGGGTATTTGATATTACTCAAGCTTTCTGTTGTTGTTGCTGCTGGTTCCAGCAGATAAGTAGATTTTATTAATAACAACTGTGACATTTCAAAACACACAGAGAGATTTTATTCATTAAGTAATATTGGGAGTATTGGGACAACTAGTCAGATTTTTGCATTTGCGTAAAAATCAAAACTGAACTATCATTGATTTTATTCAAGCAAATGAAACAAATACAAAAATGTTTGAGGGGTTGTGTGTGTGTGTGTCCGTCCAGTGCTATGGGGGAGCAGAGACTTAAGGACACTGGAATTTTCTGGCCCCCACCTAGCTCTAGCATTATTGAGAGATCCAGTCACAAGGTAATGGGGTGAAAAGTCATAGATCAGGATACCCAGTGCCCTCCTCAGGCCTCTGCACACAGACACAGGCACGCACCACACACATACACATACACACATCTACACACACATGGTAAAAGGGAGTCCAGGGAAAACAGAATATTCCAGATTCTTACTTATGTTCCCTTAAATTCCTCATTTCCCATCTATTGTTCTTAGAATCTAGCCAAGTTCATGATATGATCCTTGCTCTCCAAATATCATGTCTCAGGGCCCCATACTTCCCATTGCTAATAACTTCCCCCTGATGTCAGAGGCACCAGCACAATCACCAGAATAATCACAAGCAACTGAACACGGAGCCCACCGCAGGTGAGCCTTTTCATCTCTGTGTGGTGCTCTGCCTGGAACAGTTTCCACTCCGGAAATAGAAGTGAGTTTACGAAGAGCTCCCCAAGGAACGTGGCACAGTACGCTGGTATGATGGGAGCCGTGAAGCCGTCCTTCCCTTTATCACAGTAACTGCGGTTCCAACACAGAAAGAATACTGGAATGACAGAAGAAAGTCTCCATCTTAAAGAGAAAGGAGGACCAGAAATGGCCACACATACTTCATTGCTCTCCACTGGACCATGGTGCCGATTCTCTGCCCCTTTCAAACAGTGTCTACAGTTCAGATGGCCCTGCACCTGCTGCGGAGCGGGCCGTCTGCAAATGGGTGGCAAAGGAAATGAACATGGACTCTAGCTTGGAGGGTCTGGGAAGATGACTCCATCATGAAAACACCTCCTGAGGAAGTACAAGGACCTGAGTCTGATCCCCAAGACCCACATAAAAGGCCAGGCATGGTGGTGTGTACTTCTGATCCCATCTTTGGGTAAGAGGGACAGGAAGATCCTTGAGGCTCACTGACTAGCCTAATGGGTGGGCTCTCGGCCCCACTGAGTCTCAAAAAACAAAAACCAGTCTGGGAACAACACCTAAAGCTAATCTCTAGCCTACAACACACACATACACACACAGAGTGTACACAGCTACAGTATAATTAACTAATAGGCACAAACTTGCAACCCATAAAAATCAAGGCAATAATTACTCCCAGGATACAAAGCCAAGTAATGTCTCTATGTTCTGTCTCCAAATCAGGTATAAACATTTTTCTATTCAACCAACAAAGACTTGGGTAGTGATTATGTAACGTAAATTATTGAAGATCCTGGAGGGCTGGAAAGAAGAAAAGACCCAAAGCAGATCCATGCCCTGCCTTTACCAGGATCTGACTGTGTTCCACAAAGGAAAGATTCCAGAAGCCATCTGAGACATCCGGACAGAGGCATCTAGACTGACATGTGGAGAAGTCACCATCATCACATCAAAGGAGATGCTAGCAGGATACAACAGAAGTTACAGCCGAGCCTCACGGATTGCACGGGGAGCCTCTTGAAGGCTGGACATGTTTAGGTTAGGAGTCCAAGAACAGGAGCTTTCTAGCTGGCATTTAGAGCCCCTCTGGTGACACTGAAGAAGTATGGCTGCTGGGACTGAGTGACTTGACCTGAGGCCACCAGGAGCAGCCTTGAGTGACAGAAAGGAGAGACATGTACACACTTGACCCTGCACCAACCTCCAGGGTGACCTATGCCCCCAGAGAAGGCCCCATGTGATGATATATGCCCCCAGATGGGATCCTAAGACACAAGAGGGACATGAAGAAGGGAACAGGTGACACCCACTGCCTGGAGTCTTGCTTACTATCACGTTCCAGTGTGCTGGACTTTGAGAAATGTTCTCTCAGGATCCTTGGTCCAGAGTTGTGGTTCTGTGTGGAAAGGTCATGGAGCCTTTAACACATGGAGGCTTGGAGCAGGATAGATGGCTCATCCCTAAGACAACCCATAACCANCCTCCAGGGTGACCTATGCCCCCAGAGAAGGCCCCATGTGATGATATATGCCCCCAGATGGGATCCTAAGACACAAGAGGGACATGAAGAAGGGAACAGGTGACACCCACTGCCTGGAGTCTTGCTTACTATCACGTTCCAGTGTGCTGGACTTTGAGAAATGTTCTCTCAGGATCCTTGGTCCAGAGTTGTGGTTCTGTGTGGAAAGGTCATGGAGCCTTTAACACATGGAGGCTTGGAGCAGGATAGATGGCTCATCCCTAAGACAACCCATAACCATTGTTCTTCCAAAGAACCAGGGTTTGATTCCCAGCCCCTACATAATGGCTCCCAGGGTGTATAACTCCAGTCCCACCACATCAGAAAGTAGGACAGTTAATAAGGCTGGAAACCAAGGGACCAGGAGCTGGGCTACAGCCATGCTCAGATTTGAGATGGGAAAGAATGGATTGACTGCAGAAAGAAGGAAGGAATGTACATGGGATGCTCCAGAGTGGGGTGCCTCTCACCTCCATGTCCCCCAATCTTGAATAATGTGATGAGTGGACATGGGTTCTACACTGAGTCAGCTTTCCAATCCGGCATGTCAGTAATCAGTCATAACTCAGGTATGAATCAAATTCATAGAGTGGCTCAATCTATGTAAGGTGATCAACAAGCCCCCAGAAAATGTCAGTCCCATACAATTACAGCCACTTGCTGACAGCTAATGTTTCTTAGCCATGCTCACCCAGTACCAGTGACAGTCAGAGCTTGCCTTACACAATCCAAGTTACAGAAGAGGGTTTATGCTTAAAACAGTCACATACACATGAGAAAAATCTGCAATATAACCCAGTATTTCATTCCCTCGCTAGTTTCCCAAGACAAATGAAAGCATATAACTAACAATGCCTTACACAGAATGTTCCCAGGGCTCCAAACTAGAAACACCCCAAATGTCCATCAACACTAGAATGGAAAAACACAGCATAGTACATTTAGAAGATACTCCTTACCAATAAAAAGGTGCAGAGCCAGGCATGGCATGGCTCACCAGCAGTGCTGAGGCTGGGGACTGGCTCATCTGACATACACAAGTCAAATGGAGAAGGAAAGCCAGCAAAAATGACTGAGGAGGAATGAGTGGGGGGAAGGTGGGAGAAATATTATCAAAAAACATGGTATATATTCATGAAATTGTCAAAGAAATAAAAATATTATATGGTTTTCAAAGACTGAGAAGGAGCTAGGGGTGTGGCTCAGTTGGCGGAGTGCATGCCTAGCATGCATGAAGCCCAGCACCCTATTAGCAGTCCTTAGGAACATGTGTCATGGTGCATGTCTGTCACCCCAGCAATCTGTTGGTAGAGGTATAGGCAGAGGGATCAGAAATTCAATGCCATCTTCAACTGCACAGCAAGTTCAAGGCCAGCCTGTGCTGCATGAGAGCATGTGTACAGGCTAGTTTAGCTGTGTGTCTACTTGACACAAGCTAGAGTCATCTGAAAGGAGGGCGCCTCAACTGAGAAAAATGCCTCCATAGGATTTGGCTATGGAGTATTTCTCTTAATTAGCACCAATGGGGGCAAACCCAGTCCATTGTGGGTGGTGCCATCCCTGGGCTGATGGTGGATCCAAGATATTCTTTCGTTCGACTCGTTCGGTACTCCTCGTTCCCAGTAAGCAGTTCCCTCCATGGTCTCTGCATCAGCTCCTGCCTCCAGGTTCCTGAACTGTTTGAGTTCCTGTCCTGACTTCCTTTGATGATGAACAGTGGTGTGGAAGTGTAAGCCAAATAAACCCTTCCTCCCCAAGTTGCTTTGGTCATGGTGTTTAGTCACAGCAAAAGTAACCCTAACTAAGACACCATGTCTTAAAAGAATAAATAAATAAACAAGTGAGGATGGGATAAAACCTCAAAGCATATTCTAATATACATACTTGCATGAAAAGGGCCTATATAAGCAAGGATAATAATTCTTTAATTATACAAATAAATTGAAAAAATAATAGCAGTGACAAAAATGGTTCAATGGTTAAAAGCACTGGCTACTGTTCCAGAGGAACAAGATTCAATTCCCAACACACACATGGCAGCTCACAACCATCTATAACTCCAGTTCCAGGAGATCTGACACCTTCTTCTGGCCTTTACAGGCACGCGTATGGTGGACAGACATAAATGAAAGCAAACAACCATATTCATGAAATCAAAGCTTTTAAATATAAACAAATAATAAAAAGGAGCAAATATGAGTGCTAGAGCCACAGCAGATGAATCTCAAAACTGCTATATGGACTAAAAGGAGGCAGACCACACATGCTGTGTGCGTGTGTGTGTGTGTTTGCGTGTGCGCGCACGACACGCAATCTGATGTCACTTAAGTACCAGAACACACAACCATAACTTCCACAAGTCTTCAGTGTCTGTATGGAGGAGAGGTAGAAGTGACCCTCAAGGAACAGAGCTCCCTGTTAGGTGACATGGATTTTCTGTCTCGTTTGGGTAGGTATATACAGTTGTATACAGTTGTCAACACACCACCACACTGGAGCCTCCCTTTGAGAGGCACATGCGGAGGGAGATCTGGGCTCCACTTCCTGACCTGCCCAAGTCCTTTACCTAGGTGTGTCACCGCCAGTCCCTGGGGCTGAGGCTACTCCCTCAGCTAGTCAGTAAGCCTGAAGTAACCATGAAGAGGTCATCCATCCCAACATGCTCAGTGACACACTTCTGGGCTCTTCATCCTTTCCTAGGCAGGAAATCCCCAGCCATCTAACAAAATTACAGTTGGTGTCAAATCACAGCACTGCACAACAGCTAGAGAGCGGGGACATGCTCCAGAGAAAGACTCCTACCCAAACACTGTGGGTCTGCCATCGTAGGTCTGGGGGATGGGGTATGTACATACTCGGGATCTATGCACTCAAGACTCTCTCAAGGCCATGGTCACCCTCAGAAAATCTAAAGACTTTTCTGCATTCACGTGGCCTTAAGCTGCTCAATTTGAATCTATTGCTGCAGAAAAAGGAAAATGGAGGCAGAAGGGAAAAGTCCAGTTCAAAACAATGACTTTGGTGACTCACAAAGAAACAACTTGGATGCTATGTGTGTGTGTGTGTGTGTTTGTGTGTGTACACATATTCATGCATATATGGATACACATATGCCACAGCCCATAAGTCAATCTTCATTTTCTTCCTTGTTGGGGACAGAGTCCCTTTGCTATTCACCACTGAGTGTGGCAGGTGAGCTGATACACACGCTTTTAGGGATTTTCCTGTCTCTATGTCCCACTCGTCATAAAATCACTGTTATTACAGATGTGTGCTACCATACCAAGCTTTACGTGATTCTGGGGATTTGAACTTCAGTCCTCACGCTTGTGTGGCAAGCACCCTGCCCACTGAGTCATCTCCCCAGTCCTGCTGTCAATGTTTGTGGGCCTTGGCTTTCATCCAAGTAGGACTGCCCTTGATAGAGGCTAGGGAGGACCTGACTTTAACCAATGTGTGTATTGCTAAATACTGTTCCTCAAGAGGAATGGAAGATCCAGGTGAGTTTCTTATTTGTTTTTGGTCTTGGTAGAATCACTTTTTAAACTGAGTTGGTGAGACACAATAGATTTAAACTACACATATTTGAAGAATAAATAAATGTTACTTTGAGATCAGTGGTTCTCAACCTTCCTAATGCTGCGACCCTTTAATACAGTTCATCATGTTGTGGTAACCCCAACATAAAATTATTTCCTTTCTACTTCACAAATGTAATTTTGCTATTGTTATGAATCATAATGTAAATATCTGATATGCAGGATTTCTGATTTAAAAAAAAGATCCCTGTGGAAGGGTCACTTGATACCCAAAAGGGGTGAGACCCACAGGGTGAGAAGTGCTATTTTAGAGTAGATTTAAACTTGAGACCCTTGTAATCACAGTGGCACATATGCTTGCTGCCCCTAGAGTCACAAGGTCCTCCTTATTGTCACTCCCTGTCTTCCCATCTCCACAGCCAGGGATTGACCCTCTGTCAACCTGCTTGCCATTTGTAGAATTGTAAGTGAATGAAATCATAATGCCTAATTTCTTTTTTAATGTTTATGTATTTTTTTATGTGTGGAAGATCCAGGTGAGTTTCTTATTTGTTTTTGGTCTTGGTAGAATCATTTTTTAAACTGAGTTTGTGAGACAGAAATAGATACAAACTATATCTATTATTTGAAGAAAAAATAAATGTGACTTTTGAGATCAGTGGTCCTCAACCTTCCTAATGCTGTGACCCTTTAATATGTATTTTATATGTATTTCTGTGGTGTAGGGGGTTTTTCTGTTCATGTGTTGCTTTCATTGGCTAATGAATAAAGAAACTGCTTTGGGCCTGATAGGGCAGAACTTAGGTAGGTGGAGAAGACAGAACTAAATGCTGGGAAGAAGAGCAGAGTGTGGGATGCCATAGATCTTCTGCCTGAGACGGACTTGGGTTAGAATCCTTCCTGGTAAGCCATTGGCACGTGGTGATACACAGATTAATAAAAATGGGTTAAATTAAGATGTAAAAATTAGCCAATAAGAAATTAGAGCTAATGGGCCAAGCAGTGTTTTAATAAATACAGTTTCTGTGTGATTATTNTAATGAATAAAGAAACTGCTTTGGGCCTGATAGGGCAGAACTTAGGTAGGTGGAGAAGACAGAACTAAATGCTGGGAAGAAGAGCAGAGTGTGGGATGCCATAGATCTTCTGCCTGAGACGGACTTGGGTTAGAATCCTTCCTGGTAAGCCATTGGCACGTGGTGATACACAGATTAATAAAAATGGGTTAAATTAAGATGTAAAAATTAGCCAATAAGAAATTAGAGCTAATGGGCCAAGCAGTGTTTTAATAAATACAGTTTCTGTGTGATTATTTCAGGTGTAAGCTAGCCAAGCAGCCATGACAAAAGGCCCCACTTTCCTTACAACATTACTGCATGAGTTTATGTGTACCACATGGGTGTATGTGGCTGTGGAAGACAGAAGGGGGCATGAGATCACCTGGAACTAGAGTTAGAGATGGTTGTGAGCTGTGGGTACTGGGAACTGAACCCAGGTCCTCTGGAAGAGCAGCAAGTGTTCTTAACCACTGATCCATTTCTTCAGTTTATGTTCATTTTCTTTTATATCTTTTTTATTCATCATTATTAAAAGATCCAATCATGCTATATGTTCAAGCACCTTGTTACTTTTATTTATAAGTGGTTTTTATATGGCTAGGCCATAATTCATTATTCTACTTAGCTGCAGTCAGACCTTTAGATTGATACCAGTAGAGGGTAATACAAATAAAGTCACAATTAATATTCCTATTAAAATTTTTAAGAGATAAAAACTGTATTAGAATTGCAACTTTATGATCTGGGAACACTGCATGTAAGTTATATCCATTTGTAAGCCCTTGGAAGGATGTGTGCACTTCAGATTCTCATGAGCCAACTTTGCTCATGTTGGATACCGTCACATGGGTTCTAGAGTTCATCCTAAATGAGTCCCTGTAATAGACTTGAATCACATTGTAGCCCCCAAGTACTTTATAAGGCCCAGAGCTGAGACGTAAATTCTCATAAAATACTTAAGTACTTGCAAGACTAGACCCAAGGGGGCCTCTCAGTACCTACCTGGATGCCATGGATCATCCCCGATATAGAACCAGGAAATAATAAGTTTCTTAAACCAAACACCATCACTCAAGTCTGGGCTTCAAAGTACAGTTACATTTATTGTGTGTGTGCACATGTGTACAAATGTATGGGGGGCAGAGGTCAACATTTGGTGACTTCCTCCTTTGTTCTCCATGTTATTGCTTGAGACAGGGTCTCCTGCTGAATGCAGCTTTCCAATTCTGTCAGTTTGGCTGGCTGGTGAGTCCTAGAGACCCTTCTGTCTCTGCCTCCCCAATGCTGGGATTACAGGTGCATGCCACCCTGCCTGGCTTTTTACATGGGTCCTGGGTATCCCACTAAAGTCCACATGCTTGCAAGGCAAACACTTGACCAACCATGTCAATACTCAGCCCCAATTCTTAGCTTCTTCGTTTGTCTTCAATACCCCCCTTTCCACAAATCTGTTCCTGAAATTAACAAAACAGGCAAGCATATTAGTTACCCCAGACTAGCTAAATAAAAAAAAGATTCTCAGAAGAATCATTAAGATCACCAAAATTATTAAATTCATGAAGACAAAAGAAGAAAAACAAACAAACGGGGGTGATGGCAGAGGGGAGAGTATGCTCACTAGCCCTTCCCACCAGCTGCCCACCAAGAGGGTGTGAACACACTGCCCTCAACAGCCCTTCCGTGGCACCCAGCCACCGACCCATCAGCACCTCTCACCATGGGCTTGTTGATGGACAATTGCACCAGCTGGCCAGGCGTCTCCACTCCCACACCACCACTCACTCATGCTGAGCCAATCTGTCCCAGATCTGGTGGCAAGGAAGCAGCCCTGCCCACACTGGAAGGAGGGGAGTGGGACGAGCTGCCTGGCTCCATTGAAAGAAAAGCCAGAAATCTAGGAATGAGCATCTCTATCTCCCAATGTTACTCAGCTCCCTCAGGGGAGGAGGCTTTGTACCTCTCTTGGTTGTCACTAGCAGTAAGACTTAGGAGCAGGCCAAGACTCACATTTCATCCCACCACTCAGGAAAGCAGAGTCATGGTTGGACTCTCTCTCTCTCTCTCTCTCTCTCTCT
>LOEQ01000493.1:293491-306255 GCA_001685075.1 Bramus lutescens | reverse complement strand
TTCCTGCTTAGTTCCAGCACACGTGGCCTCCACCTCCAGGCCCCGCCCCCCCGCAACCGGCGAATCCAGCCTGGAGGAAAAAAGTCTCTGGTTCACAGACTTCAATGTGCGCAGAAACAGGTGCGGGCGGGCAAAAACAGAGCCCCAAAGCCTCAAATGCAAAGCCCAGCGCCAAAGTCAATGCAGAACACATGCACAAGGCCCTGGAAGCCTAGGGAAGGCTACAGACACCCTACCTAAGGGACACTTTGTACCAGTTCTGACGGACTTAATGTAGTCTACATCTTTCGTCATGGGTCCTAAACCCTAACTGAGCAACAGGGCCCTTGTGCTGGAGTGTGTCAGATGTCATTACAGGCTACATTCTGAAGGTCAGTGGCTTTATCCTCAAGGTCAACAACAGCTTCCATTAGAAGGACGTGGGCTCTGCATTCTAAATGCCTGCAGTCTTTCACTTTGAACCCAGCCTTGCCAATGTTGAGGACCAGCTGAGGATCATACTCTAAAAAACACTGTGCCAGGTCAGGGGCTTTGCACTGCAGGGCTTCTGTGAAATCATCATGACTAGATTTAGCTGCAACAAAAGGAAGGCCAGATTCCTGATTCAATTTGAATGTCAGGGAAATATACTAAGAAAACAAATAATTTCTTAGCTTAAGCATGTCCCCGGGGGTGTTTGGGACATACTTACGCTAATGTCGTGTTTTGTTTTGTTCTGAAATGTAAAGTTACTGTATATGGCAACCTAGCAGAGAGGAATCAGGGCAGAAAAAACAGGCTGCCATTGGTGTGGTCATAGATCAAAGAATTCACACATAGGGGTAGGCTTCCTTTACCGTGTTATGAAATAATTTACCTTCCTACTGAAAATCAGTCCACACACTTAGAGATGGAGGAAGAACTCTTGTATAATGCTTTCCCAGCTCTCCACTAATGCCCATCATCCCCCAGCAGATTCCGTTACTTTGTGTGTATACTGTTATATACACCTTGGACTTGCACATTCTGCAACCGCTGTCATACTTAAATCTCCTGGACCCAGGTGACACTTGGAACAATGAAAACAGAAACAGGAGACTACAATTCTGGCCACTTAGGCAGCTAGGAGATTTACACAGCAAAGATATTACATTTTGTCAGAATTACGTTTTAAGTACATCGGAGTTGTTCTTTTTCAAACGGTTGTTGCCTGGGGTGATTTTGTCCACCTGCCAGAATTATGGCTTTCCTGATGAGAGCTCAAAGAATTTAATGGCAGTTCTGGATTTAACGATAGTCACGACCCTATACTGGTCAGCCCCTACTTCCAGCTGCCCCTTAGAGATATCTCTTTGGTTTGGGAAAAACCTAATGGCCGGTTGTGAGACAGAGCTATCTCCTTCGTCATGGGAATCAGAGTCTAATGACTTGGTGAGAATGCAGTCACACCCAGCATCCTAGGTTTCACTCATTTCTAAGAGGCCTGTGGAGTGAGATTTTGTTTGTGATCTAACAAATAAAGCTTGCCTGAAGATCAGAGTGCAGAGCTAAGCCACTACTTAGCCATAGAAGCCAGGCAATGGTGACACATGCCTTAATCCCAGGTCTCGGGAGACTGAAGCAGATGGATCTCTGTGAGTTCAAGGCCACCCTGGTTCAATTAGCCAAGTTTTTAAATCAACCTACAGAGTAAAACTATCTGAAAGAGAACCAGAGCTCATATAAAGGTGATCCCAGCACTTGGGATCACACACCTTTAATCCCAGCACCAGGGAAGTGGAGACAGGAGTGATATGAGTGGGCAGAGAGGGAAATAGAAGGCAGGAGGAGACGGGAGCTCAGGGCAGTCTGAGAATTCAGTCAGAGATGCAGTCTGGGGATTTGTAGAGACAGAATAGCCCTTTTGGTCTGAGGTGTGGTAGAAGTAAGTACTAGTGGCTGGCTGTTCTGCTTCTCTGGGTTTTTATTATTAAGACAAATTAGAATTCATGTTACAGCCCTGTTAACACACTATTTTTCTTTGGGGTTATTTAGTTTTTCGTTGTTGTTGTTTTTCGGGGGGGGGTGTTGATTTTTGTTTTTTGGGTTTTTTTGAGACAGGGTTTCTCTGTAGTTTTGGAGCATGTCCTGAATTAGCTCTTGTAGATGAGGCTGGCCTCTAACTCACAGAGATGCTCCTGCCTCTGCCTCCCAAGTGCTGGGATTAAAGACATGCACTACCACTGCCCAGCATCTTTGGGGTGTTTTAGAGGCTGTGCTCCTTAGTTAAATTCCACTGTGTGACTTACTGTCTCCTAAGAAGATCTATTACTAAGTCCTTTATAATACCAATTCTATCACTTCGAGTTTCCTCTACATCAGTACAGCAAGAGTCAGCTGCTCATGGTCAACCCGTAGGGCGCTGTGTCAGGAGGAGATGACCTGGAGGGTTGGTCTTATGCCCTCAACACACTCACCAGGCCAGGGAAAGTCAACAAGGCAAGGTGCCACATGTCTGTGATCCCAGGACTTGGGAAGCTGAAAAATAGGGGTACGGGTAAAAGTCAACCTGTCTAAAAACTTTAAAAAAAAAAGTAAACAAACATCGAGCCCCAAAACAACTTGTATAATAAACAACACAAAACTAGGCCAGGGGGGCAGAACCATCAATTCCACCCCCCNNAAAAGTCACAGAATTCCCCCACTGAGCTAGTCATTACATAGCACAATGCCTTGAATTCACACAAAATTCTATGGAAGGCTGAAGTGAATAAAGTTGAGATTGAGCAGAACTGAGCACAGCCACGGACACATCCTGTTGAAGCTGGAGAGCAGCCCCGCTCAGGTTCACTGCATTTTCCTGCTTTTATATACATTGGAAATTTTTCAGAAAGGAAAATTAGCCAAGTTTTTAAATCAACCTACAGAGCGTCTCTCCTGCCTGGGCCCTTCTCCCTTCTTTCTACTGTTGCGAGCACACAGTCTCCTGACTTTCTTCTGGGGTCACAGACATACCCCTTGGGACCTACCCTGGCTCGCCTGTCCTAGGCACCTGGATACCCTCCAGGGTAACATGAGGACTTCTCCCTCCCTCGTCCTGGATTGCCCCTTTAGCCATCTCTACTCATGGCCAGTATGTCTCCCCATTCCCCACTTTAATTCCCTGCATCCATCAATGCTCCAGTTAAACACAATCTCCTGTTCTAATCCCTATTAGAGAGGAGGTGTTCATCCTCCCAGGGACCACGGGACATCACGTGGTCTCTAAAAAATGGTCCTGGTTTGATTTCTCTTACTGACCAGGAACAACTTGGGGTGGGGTTGGGGGGTGTTCCAAGTTCCAGTCCATAGTCAAGGGAAGTCAAGGCAGAAACTGATGCGGAGTCCACAGAGACATGCTACACCTAGGCTTGCTCCCCCCGTTTGCTCAGCCACCTTTCTTCTCAGCCGGGGACCACCTGCCTAGGAATGGTACTACCCATGGTGGGCTGGGCCCACACACATAATCAGCAATCAAAAATTATCCTGTATATTTTGCTACTCTTTAGAATTTAAATCACCACACGAAAAAGTGGAGGCTCCTGGGTTTAGTTGAGGCCCAGTAAGGCCAACCTACTTCCTCCCAGCCAAAAGAACAGAATCTAAGCATTATATTCCTGCCTTCGGGTAAAGTTCCAAAACATTATGGACTAGGTTCTCCTCCTGTTAAGAGTTAATCCAACTGGGTGTATTAGTCACCCAGCCAAGAGTCCACACCCCATACAAACACCACAACCATCACCAAGAAATCTGAGTCACCTAAAGACATTGCCTAGGAGAGGGGAGGATTCATTATGCCCATTTCCTTCCCAGAAGCCCCTTCTTTAGTCAAGCTCCCTCCCCTATCCCCCTGTCATTCTCCCGGCTACATGCACAAACCACGCTGCAGAGCTTCTGCTATGCGGCACACACACACACACACACACACACACACACCACTGCCAAGCATCTATAAGACAAGGCTGCAGAGCTTCTGCCATGTGGCTCCAACTCTTGACAAAATACACTTTTCCTTCTTCTTTTCCACCTCTTTTCCTTTCAGATGTGGATCAAAGCCTGGGCATGCGTTCCCTGACACTCTGGAGGTTCTTACTCATTTTCTGATGCTCCACAATCCCTGCCCAGCCATTTCTGCCTGTCAGCCTCCAAGAGAAGAACCTGGCTCTCCCCTTCTCCACCTCCCTACTCTAAGATTTACAGTTTCCCTGCTCTATTGTTTCTCTCTTAAGCTCTAATAAAATCGCCCTTTGGGTCTGCTTCTAAACCCTTTATTAACAAAACTAAAACCTCAAAAGAGAGTCCCAGCTTCCCCCGTAACACTTCCTTACTGAAGTTGTGTCTCTTTTGGTATTTTGGTCACAGCAATGGTCAAAGTAACTCATGCTGATGAAGGGGAGGGAACTTGACATCCTTTGGCAGCTCTGGTGTGGCACTCACACTAGTGCAATTGCAGCTTCCACAAGCTGAAGCCGGAAGATGCTAAGACCTGCCTGGGATCCACCGTGAAATCCTGCCCCAGAAAACAAACACCATAACAAACTAAAGAATCAACTTCCTAACAACAGGAGGTGTTGAGGACTGGGTATCGCCATACCCACCCTACAGACAAGGAAACCAAGGCTCTGGGAAGCTCTGGAGGGACCCACCCAAGTCACCAAGGCAGTTTGGGATACCAGACCCGGAGGACCCAGTGGACAGAGCCATGCCTGTGCTGGACATCTGGCGCTCTCAAGACTAGTCCTGGACCAACTGAGTATGAGAACATCTCAACACCTTAAGCCACAAGGGTGTCCTAAACCAAGAGAGCCAATCTGCAAGGATGCTTCCCTCTTCACAGAAAACCCCACGCACAAATGTGTGGGATTCCCCTCTGTATGCTATAAATAACTACCATTGGTTAATAAAAAGAAGCTGCTTTGGCCTATAGCAGGGCAGAATATAGTCAGGCTGGAAGAGATATAGAGAGAAAGTAGGTGGAGTCAGAGAGACCTCATGTTGCCACCAGAGGAGACAGAAGCTGGAACTTTACCCAGTAAGCCACAGCCTTGTAGTGATTCACAGAATAATAGAAATGGGTTAAGATGTAAGAGCTAGCTAGAAATATGCTCAAGATATTGGCAAAACAGTATTGTGATTAATATAGTTTGTGTGATTATTTCGGGTCTGGGGAGCCGGGAAACGAACGCCAGGCTCCACCTACACACAAACAAGCACATACCTTCCAAAAAGATGTGGATAGCCTAAGCTGTTTGGGTGGAAGCTCTGCCTCAGTTCCACCTCCTCCCTCTCTAAACCCTGCTCCTCAGAAGCCCACCAAGGGACAACTCCTCCTCGTGAGATGCTCAAGACCACTCCTATAGGGAATTTAAGACACTCTAGACTGCCAAGTGGTTTCTCCTTCCCCTGGAGACCACTTGGGAATTGCTTTGTTCAGATTAAACCTGGTCTTATTAAATTGGCCTGATCTGATTTATTGCATCTGCAGAGAGGCTTAATATAGGGGTACGGAAAACCTTTCATAAGCCCCTTGCACATTTACATAAGTGTAAAGTGCCCAGTGCAGATGGAAACATGGACACAAAGTCCGACTCCTGGCCAAGCACCTACCTGCAATGACGTCTCCTGGGAAAGGGAAGTCCATTTTCTCTGATAGAGTGTCCCTGGATATATCAATTACACTTGAGGATGGAATCCCATGCCCAGAAGAAGTTGGCCAACACAAAATGGACCCGTGTCTTTGTGTGTGTTGTGTGAAGTTTTTGTTCTGTTTTGGTACTTATTGTCTTGGTGGTATTTTTGCTTGTTTGCTTGTTTTGACTTTTCATTTTTGAAAAAGAGCATAGAGGTGAGAAGGTAGGAAGATGGAGAGGATCATAGAAGACTTGGAGGAGGGAAAAGAATATGATCAGAATATACTACTATATGATGCAGCACTGTAGGGACTTGTAGTGATATTGTAGTTAGTTTTAATGCAGAGGGAAGATATGATCTTAGAATGGATCTTTTTGCCACATAAACTGAGTAAAACATTAAAAACTTATGGAAAAGTTCTGATTTAATTCTAAAAGGAAAATTGAGGCTTCGTTAACTAGCAGAAGTAGACCCAGTAGAAATTGTAGTACCATTCACTAATGATGAAATTAACAAAATATGGGCAGAAAGTGAACCCTGGCAAAGAGCTTGTAGTAATTTTTTTTGAGAGATTAACGACAACTATCCCAAAAGCAAGAGAATCTTTCCTCACATTATACGGGATACACCAATAACTGGCGCCCCTACATTCTATACTGATGCAAATCAGTATAGAGTGCAAATCAGGAAGGGCAGGTTACAAATTAGAAAATTTAAGTAAAGTAGAACTAAACCCTTGTGATTCTGTCCAAAAATTAGAATTATATGCTATTCTCATGGTACTAAGGGATTTTTAAAAACTTCTTAACATAGTTACTGATTCAGAATATGCAGAAAGAGTTGTTTTACATATTGAAACCACTGAATTTATACCAGATTATGCAGAATTGACTTTATTATTTATTCAGGTACAAGATATAATTAGGAATAGGCATCATACCATATACATAACATACATCCAAATCCATACAGGTCTGCTACGTCCTCTAGCACAAGTTAATGCAGAAATCAATCAATTATTGATTGGAAATGTGTTAAAGGCCTCATAATGGCATTTTAAAAATCATGTCAATAGAAAATGTTTTAAAAAGGACTTTTCCATCACATGGCAACAAGCCAAGGAAATTATAAGGAATATGTCCTACTTGTTCTTTATACAACCAAACACTACTACCTACAGGAAGTAATCCAAAGGTTACTCAAATGAATGAAATCTGGCAGATGAATGTGTTCCATTTTGTAGAATTTGGAAAATTAAAATATGTGCACTACACCATTGATACCTATTCAAGTTTTTAATGGGCAACTGCTTTGAGTTTGGAAAAGGCTGATTCAGTAATCACACATTTACTAGAAATTATGGACATCATGGGTATACCTGCACAAATAAAAATGGACAATATTCCAACATATTCCTCTAAGAAAATGAAACAGTTTTTTGCTTATTATAATATAAAGTATATTACAGGTATATCACATAATCCTGCAGGACAGTTATAGAAAGATCACATCATTTCAAGGTCAAATAAAGAAATGTCTTAGATAGACAGTTCATCTTCAAACACTTCAGAGATCTACAGAATTTGAAATTTAAAATGTTTTAATAACATAGGCTCTTTTTTTATGACACTGACACATGTCTGGTCCTGGAAGCACCAATGTACTTCAGGGAAGATAATGGGCATCAAAGAAACTCCACTTGGAGTTTACTTTCTTTGTGACAAAAGTTAACCACTGGACAAGAAAATGTCCTTCCCTCAACTGCTGACAGTATGCTGTCTTAATTAGACAAGCAAAACACAAAAGAAAGTGACTGCCAAACATTGCCAAAACAAGGAGAAACAGTCCTTCAGAATATCCTGCTTCACCAAAAATTCTACCAGATATGCTGGGCCTGTAGGCCAAAAATAGATGTCCATGTTGCAGAGGAACTTTGGGTGACTGTCCAGGCAGCCAGCTATTTCTGTCATTTCTCACATTTTTTGGAAGTTACTTGTTCGCACTTCCTGTTTATGCAGTTAATATTATCTCCTTCTTGGGTTTCTGAGGGATTTGAAGACTAGATAATAATAGTTATAGTTTTCCTTGTTTACCTAATGCAGAAAGCAAATTATGATAGAAAGTAAATTAGTCCAAGATTTTGGACTCACCAAGTTAGGGTAGATGTGGAGTATTTTCTCTGAATTTGTCAAATGCAAATGGACTAGACATTGTTGGTGTGTTTACTGCCTGTATATGTTATATATAGTCATTTTACTTGTATATAGTTTTCTTATATTAGTTATAGTTTTTTAGACAAAAGGAGGAAATGCAGTGATATTTCATTAGCATTTTAATAAATAAAGCTGGCCTGAAGATCAGAGAGTAAAACAGTTCCACTGGTCAGCCTTACAGATCAGGCAATGGTGACACACACCTTTCATCCTAGTAGCCACACTAGTTGCCATAGAAACTGAGTGGTAGTGAGGTAGGAGCCAATGGCTGGCTGTTTTACTTTTCTAACCTTTAGGTTGAACCCCAATATCTGTCTCTAGGTTTTTCTAATCATGCTAAACAGCATGGGAGGAAACTCTGACCCTGAGTGGCCTATGGTGGACAATAGGCCCAGCTAAAGCTAGCTCTCATATTTGTAGGTGGGGACCACAGAAGTGAATAGAATGGAAAGCTGATGTGCTATTGAAGTTTGGAGGGTTTACAGTCTTAACCATTCACTTAGGGAGTTTGAAAAAAAAATCTTATTTATATGATATTGTCTTATTTGGGTTGGTTTCTATTGCTGTGAAGAGACACCACAACCATGGCAACTTTCATAAAGGAAAACATTTAATGGGGTGGCTGACAGTTTCAGGTTTAGTCCATTATCATCATGGTAGAACATGGGAGCCTGTAGGCAGACATGGTCCTGGAGAGGCAGCTGAGAGTTTTACATCGTCTGCAGGCAACAGGAAGTGGTCTGTCTCACTGGGTGTGGCCTGAGCATATATAAGACCTCAAAGCTTGCATCTATACTGACATGCTTCATCCAACAAGACCATACCGACTCTAGCTAGGTCACACCTCCTAATAGTACCACCTCCCTTTGGGAACTATTCAAACCACCACATTCCATTCCCTAGACCCCAAAGGCTTTGTAGCCATATCACAATGCCAAACTGCATTCAGTCCAACTTCAGAAGTCCCCATAGTCTATACAGTCTCAAATTTATTTTAAAGTCTAAAGCTCAAAGTCTCTTCTGAGATCATGCAATCTCTTAACTATAATCTTCTGCAAAAATCGAAAAGCAGACTAGATACTTCCAACATATAATGGCACAGTATATATGTTACCATTTCAAAACATAGGGAAGGGAGCATAGTGAGAAAACATTGGACCGAAGCAAAACCAACCACCCGCTGGGCAAACTCCAAACTCCTTTCAGTTTTGTTGACTGCAACACACTGTTTTTCTCTTGGGCTGGTTCCACTCCTGTTAGCAGCTTTCCTCAGCAGGTATCCCAGACTTTGGCATCTCCAACATCTTGGGGTCTCCAAGGCAAACCAGGCTTCATCTTCACAGCTTCACACAATGGCCTCTCTAAGCCTCCAATGAGGGACACCCCTGACACAAACCTGAGCTCAGCAAGTTTCTTTAGGTGCAGAGGCAAATTCCATAACCCATTTCTTCTATCCTTAACTCTAAAACCAGAACCATGTAGCCAAAGCTGCCAAGGTCTGCTGCTTACTGGGGCTGGAAGATGGACCCTCATTCAATTACATCTTTGCCAGCTTTCTGTTTTCCATGGTTGCCGTCACTGCCTACGCTTGACTGTTCTAGAATTTGCTCTGTAGAACAGGCTGGCCACAAACTCAGAGATCTGCCAGCCTCTGCCTTTAGAGTACTGAAAATAAAGGCCTGTGCCACCATATCCTGCTCGAAACTTTTCTTTAATTCTTTTCCATAAATTGGAAACTCAGCTGGGTGTGAACTTGCCCTGAGGTCATCACACCCTTTATTTCATTTCTTAATCTGATTATCTCCTTGAACACAGGATTTAGTTCCATTCCACTTCCTGGTGTTCTTTTTCTCCTCAGCTTGCTCCTTTTCATTATAAATCTTTAAAAGCATGAATACTAGTAACTACATGACAGAGTCAATACAAGGCTGTTTCCAGATTTCATCTGCCAACAGAATTAATCCAAATCTCTTCACCTTAGCCTGCCACAGACTCTTTGGTCAGGGCCAAAAGCAGCCACATTCTTCACCAAAATATCATAAGAACTATTTCTAGGCCACATATTAATATTCTTCTCCTCTGAAACCAGGAAACCACAGTTTAAATAACTCTTAACACCATTGTAATCCATGTTCCTACTAGGATGACTCATGAAGCAGGGCTTACAGCATTCCTCTGCTTTCCTAACCTAAACTCCTGAAGTCCATGTTACTCCAAACAAAGTGTGGCCTATCACAGAAATACCCCAGTCCCAAGTACCAACTTGTTACCAAGTTGTTTTACTTAGGTTTTCTATTGCTGCAATGAAACACCATGACCAAAAAGCAACTCGGGGAGGAGAGGGTTTATTTGTCTTACACGTCCCCAGTCATCATCAAAGGAAGTCAGGACAGAAACTCACACAGGGAAGGATCTGGAGGCAGGAGCTGATGGAGGCCTGACGCTTACTGACTTGCTTACACTGGTTTGCTCTGCCTGCTTTCTTATGGAACCCAGGAGCACCAACCCAGGAATGGTGCCATGTTCCGTGGGCTGGGCCCTCCCCCATTGATCACTAATTGAGAAAATGTCTTACAGCTGGAGCTCATGGAGACATTTCCTCAGCTGAGGCTCCTTCCTCTCTGATGACTCTAGCATGGGTCAACTTGACATACAACATCAGCCAGTACAATTATATAATAGAATATTTGAAAATTATAGTACATGTTACATATATAATCATATACACAATCCCTAGAATTTGTCCACCACCTTCCACCTCAACAGGGGTCTCTATCTCCCCACAACACAGTTTCTTCACCCTTCCTTGCCCACCTCTGACCCCAAGAGCCTTCTCCTGTTGCATGACCTTTGCACCTATTACTGCCTCTGCCCGAAGCACCAAGCTCCCAGAATCACCTAGCTGGACCCTCTTGTCCCTTGGACCTCACCTCAAATGCTACCGTTCAAAGGGCCAGTCCTTGAATGTTTGACCTAACACAGTCCCTTCTTGACTTCCTTGTTCTCCCTAAATGTCCGCTCATGGAACAGCACCACACCTGCATTTTGCACTACTGTTTCCGCAGGACTTAGTCAGGGTAGATGGCCCCTACTTACTGAGTGAGTAAGTCAAACAGGGACAAGAGCGTTATCTGTTGGCTATACTTTATAAAGATTTTCTTAAGAGTTATCAGAGGAATAACGTGTGCACACTGGATCAAACTGTCCCAGGAATCCTGTTGCACCTACCATAGTAGCACACAGAGGTTCCCAGCCAAGAATAAACTCACTCTGGTCACTACCCAGTGAGGCATTTAGTAAGTGGGATTGGGAAGTGCTCCTGGTATCCAGAGGGTAGGAGCCAGGGGTGGTAATTATCCTACAAAACCCCAACTCCAGCACAAAGGGCTATCTGACCCAAAATGTCCGAGGTTCGAAAACAAACTGTGTGACTCCCTGCCATCATCCTATAAATCTCAAAGGTCAAATCACTCAGTAACACTTTACACCAGTCTCAAGAAGCATTTGCCAGGCCAGGGAGACGGTTCAGTGGATAAAGGCACCTATAGCCAAGCCTGATGACCTGAGTTCAAACCCCAGGACTGACAGAGTAGAAAGTGATCACTAACCCTTACAAATTGTCCTCTGCTTTCCATTCATGTACCACAGAATGAATATATGTGTGTATACATATATATACATACATGTGTATATATACATATATACAGACAGACACCTCACTATCACCACCACACCACACCACTAAATACAAATTTTAATTTAAAAAAAATAAATAAATAAAAACATTTATTCAGTCACTAGTTAACATGTGACCTACCACAAAACTTGAAGAGAAATGATGATCCACCTCAACTTCATACTCCTGCACAGTTTGAAAATACACCACAATAAACATCCCACAAGTTCTGTGTTATGGAATATTACTCTAACTGTGTAAAGATATGTTACATTTGTTTATGCTGCATTTGTTTAACCATGTAAAGATGTGTTGCTTTGCCTGCCTAAGGCACCTGATTAGACCAATAAAAAGCTGAACGGTCAATATCTGGCAGTAAAGGGATAGGCGGGACTAGCAAGCAGAGAGAACAAATAAGAGAAGAGAAGAGAAAGAGATGGAGAGAGAATGAAGGAGGAAGAGAGGGAGATGCCTGGGACCAATCAGGCAGCTATCTGACAGTCAGACACAGAGTACGGCATACAGAATGAAAGAAAGGTAAAAAAGCCCCAAGGCAAAATATAAATGAAGACAAACAGGTTAAATTAAGTTATAACAGCTAGTGGGATAAGCCTAAAATAAGGCAGAGCATTTGTAACTAATAAAAAATTTTTGTGTCATAATTTTGGAGCTGGTTGGTGACCCAAAAGAAAGCCTGCTGTGTTTGGCATCCAAAATGGGGCATGGATTTCCACATAGGGGCTAAGAAAGCTGAAAAAAAGATATGGTTCCTTTAAGAAGCTCACCCTTACAATGAGCACTTAAGTACACTAAGTAGAAAGCAAGCTAAGAAAAAACACTTGCCACAGTGCAGGGCACCAAATTCCCAGAGCTGGAGTGATTGAATGAAGCTCCCAGTTGAATGCAGCTCTCAGCCAGACTTGCCAGGTGTAAAGCACAGCTGTCTCGGACCCTAGTGGGGCAGAGCCAGTCTTCAGCAAAAAGCTGCTTAGTGGTTTAAGGTCTGGCTCATGTAGTCAGAAAAGGTTAGAGACACACAGTGAAGACAGGTCCAGATGGAAGTGACCTTTAAACAGGTTATAGTATGTTTTAAAATGTGCTTAAAGAAAGAAAAGAAAATTGGTATAGACTTAAGAAAGAAAAGGAAATGGGAATAGAGAGTCATAGGGAAAAAAATAGTTTAAAAATAATAAAGTCTTTTGATGTAGGAGGGTCATCTGTCTATGTGTTACTTTCATTGGTTAATA
>LOEQ01000493.1:190699-206403 GCA_001685075.1 Bramus lutescens | reverse complement strand
GAAGCCGCTCCTGTTCTGGGAGGACCTGATGCAGCAGCTCTTCTTAGATCGGTTACAGGTGTGGTGAGCATCACTTGGACCACCTGATGCCCAAGCCTAGCTTGCCCTTTTGACCACGTTGAAAATGCCCTCATGTACTGGATGCTTTCTTTCCCTGTTTCTTACCACATCTAAATTTTCTAAAAGCTAAGAGAATTAGCAGGTCCCTGTCAGATGCTCCTCCTTGATGGTTTGTCCCCTGCCACACATTGCTGACAGCATTAGCCCTTTTTCTCATCGCTCTGAAATACCTTGGGGAACCATGTATTTTAGCTCAGAGTTTTGAGAGTTCAGTACATGGTCACCTGGCTGGTTTGGACCCATAGTGAGGCAGAACACGTGACCAGAGCATGCAGCAGAACCTTTTTACCTTGTGGCAAACAGGAAGCAAATGGGGTGGGAGGGACAACAGCACAGATCCTGAGGAGACACCGGTGGCCTTGCTTCCATTAAACTCACTCCTAAAGTAGCCACAACCTCCCAAAGTGCCACCAAGGTAGAGCAAGCCGTTAACCCCTGAGCCTGTGTGGCATTTCACAGTCGGGCGCCAATACTCACTTTGAGTGTGGTAAAGAACATTCCAGATGCTGGCATAAATTGCCATTTCAGCTCGTTTGGAAAGTTCCATGAAATAATGACTGAAACTCTGCTCTCCTCTTTAGACCCTGACTAGAGAAGGTTTTGAATCCATCTCCAACAGCTCCAAAGAGCTTCTGGTCTCAGCTTTGCAGGAACTGGAGAGCAACAACTCCACATTGAATAAGCATGTCCTCTTTGAGCAGAACATGTCTCTCTTCCTCTGGTCTGAGAGTCCCAGCGACCTGCCTTCTGATGCTGCCTGGGTCAGCGTGGCGAACCGGCCTCAGTTTGCCAACAGTGGCCTCTCCATGAAAGCCCAAGCGGTCAGCCCTGGGGTCCAGAGCTTCTGTTCTTCCCTGGATTCTAAGCTGAAGGTTAAACTGGACGACCTCCTGGCCTACCTTCCCTCCAGTGACACACCACTGTCCAAGGACCCCTCTCCTGTGCACCAGGCTAAGAACTCTGCCTTTGACAGACATGCAGATGCTGGGACTGTGCAGGACATGCTGCGGACTCAGTCCGTGGCCTGCGTCAAGTACATTGTGGGCTGCATCCAGGCCGAGCTGCAGACCATTGAAGAAGTCACACGCGATCAGAAGGATATCCTTCACGGCAGCAAACTGCATGCAGTCCTCTTCATGGCTAGACTCTGCCAGTCCCTGGGAGAACTGTGCCCTCACCTGAAGCAGTGTATTGTGGGAAAGTGTGAGGGCTTGGAAAAACCTGCAAGAGAGGCCAGGGCTCTGAAACAGCAGGGGAAGGAGAAAGCTCAGGAGGTGCTCCCCATGCAGGCCCAGTGGCAGGAAGTGAAGGAAGTCCTGCTCCAACAGAGCATCGTGGCCTACCGGGTCTGGAGCTCAGCGCTTGTGAAAGTGAGTGACAGGACTTCTTGGGCCTTACTCCAGTCTGGCCATCCTCAGTCCTGCTGACTTATTCATAGCTAATGCTTATTCATAGCTACCGTTAACCTGCGGCAGGCAGCTCCTATGTCAACTTCTGGTCCTCACCCTAGATTTTATTGCATGTTTCCCTCTTACCAACCTGGACAGGGAACCCTGCTTCCTGCTTGTGTGTCAATACCACTGCGGTCTCCATCCAGGTGACACTTGGCATTACTAAGGTGGCTAGCAACTGCATCTTCCTGCTGGGTGTCGACTTGCCAAGGGAATGGGGCTGGCTCTTTACCACCCACACACTGGCCACTTTAAACGGAAGCTGCGAGGGCCCCGAGGAACTGATGTGTCTGTTCTCTTTTCATCACCAGTCCCTGATCTGTGGCTTCACTCAGTCATTGCTTTCAAGTGACGCTGGCTCAATCCTGGCCACTGCCACCAACTGGGATGAACTAGAAATTCAAGAGGAGACCGAGTCTGGCAGCAGTGTCACTTCTAAGATACGCCTCCCTACACAAGTGAGTTCGTCCCACCGTCACGGGTGCTTGGGCCGCAGAAGGGGACAAACTGCTCTGGGGGAGCAGGGTGGTTTGAGAAAGCCATTTCCATGTGTGCCTTCCGGGGACCAGCTGAGCGCTCGCTCAGTGGGCAGATGCTTGATTGGAGAGGTCAAGGTATCCTAAGTGAGGGCCGTGTGGGGCTTGCTGAGTGCACTTAGCAATGTGTTTGTTATCTTTCAGCCATCCTGGTATGTACAGTCCTTCCTGTTTAGCTTGTGCCAGGAAGTTAATCGGGTTGGAGGCCATGCCTTGCCCAAGGTGACCCTGCAGGAGATGCTGAAGACCTGTGTGGCCCAAGTCATAGCTGCCTATGAGCAACTCACAGAGGAACAACAGGTAAAGGTAGATATCCAAATGTTTTCCCAAACGAAAAGACCTTTTTCTTGGATTTGGGCAGTCTGTATGAAGAGCACAGAATGGCATCATTGCCCTGTCCTGGCCCCAGTCCCATAAATATGCTCCATTGTGTTAGGAGAGGCATTCAGCTCTGCTGCAGGTTGACTCTGTCACCCTGAAGGTCAGGACTTGTGGACAGCATGGTAAAAGCTTTCACAGTAAAAACAGCTAAGCTCTGGCACCAGTGCCACCATTTTCTCATGCAGGCTCTGGGCAAGCCTTTAAACCCTTGATGTACACAGGATCAAATAGCAGTAGATGGGCCGCTCAGCCGGGAGTGGCTTCAACACACAGGAGCTACACCCATCCCTTCCATGCTGGCTGCTGAATGAGATGCAGGATGGAGGAAGCTGTGGCACCAGAGGTTCTTTTTAGGATGGGAGGAGGCCCTAGCCTCTGGGCCGCCACTACACCCGTGTCTTTGACCCTTGGCTTGGCCTTTTTCACTGGGAACATTTAAAAGGTGGGGGCCATCCTGACTTGGAAGAGTAGTCTTCCCTTCTGGGCCTCAGAGCTCACATACATCTCCAGGCAAGCCTTGCCCCTTTGTGATAGGCACCGTCAGCCGAGAGCCTGACTTTAAAGGCTGTTCTATACTGAACCTGTGGGTGTCAATAGCACCTTCTGAAACTGTACCAAGCTGTAATATAAGCAGAACCTGCAGCTGCTCTGAGACCCATGTAAGCAATCACCCCCTCACCAGCCAGCCTTCACTTGCAGAAAGAAGGGACATTTCCAATGACCCAGAATCGAGCCCTGCAGCTCCTCTATGATCTGCGCTACCTCAGTATCGTTCTGACCAGCAAAGGGGAGGAGGTGAAGAGTGGCCGGAGCAAGCCAGACTCCAGGTGACTATTCCTACTGGATGCCTCCAAGGCAGCCTCTTCCTGATCCAAGTAATGGACAGTATACTTAGAAGGCTTTCTCTTGGGGTTTTCCCAATTTACAGTGGCAGGAGAGTGCAGCGTTCAGTTGAAACCATATTTCAGGTCCAGGATTTAGATCTTTGTCTGGGCCAGCAATAAACTATGTCTTGCACTGTGTATAATATCTAAAAGCTGCCAGGCAGTGGTGGCACACATCTTTAATCCCAGCAACTTGAAGGCAGAGACAGGCAGTTCTGAGTTTGAGACCAGCATGGTCTACAGAGCAAGTTCCAGGACAGCCAGGGCTACAGAGAAACCCTGTCTCGGTGGTGGTGTCCATGAGCTGAGTAGTTGGGCGGCCCTGAGGCCACACCACAGGGAAACAGCTCACATTGTGTGTCCTGTACTAGTTAGCTGTGGTCGGGCACAATCTTAAAATAGTCTGTATGCTGGTGTTCAACAGCCTAAGCTGAGGCCTCTTTCCTGAGGTACTCCAAAGAAAGCCTGTTTAGTTTCTCTTACAGTGAGTCACTTGCTGAATAAATTCCACAGCCAAGTGAAGCAGGCAAAACCTGTTTGGTAAGTGGAAGGCACATAACTTAGGCATCATGTCTGGCTGATTGTCCTAAGGACACTATGCAACTCTGCTGGACAATGCCCACCTCTGGGGTTTCTATTGTAGTAAGAACTGCCAGGTCGTTTTCTGTCCTGAAGTATGTGGAGAATAAAGTTTCTGACTCTTCGCAGACTTGAGAACGTGACTGACAGGCTAGAGGCCCTCATCGACCCTTTTGACCTGGATGTTTTCACACCACATCTCAACAGCAACCTTAATCGCCTGGTACAGCGGACTTCTGTAAGTTGGATCACAACCATGCTAATGTGACTAGTGAGGAGACTGGGTGATTTGGTTCAAATCACAAAGCAAGTCTGCCCCAGTCCTTCGTGCTCAGGGGTGAGATCTTCAATAGCAATGTTGGAGGTAAGGGTTAGTTTATTTATACAGCCTCACAAAAATAAATACATGGGTGCCGGGCTCAGTGTGTAAAGTGTGCACCACCAACCTGCCACCAACACCAAGTTCAGTCCCTGTGAGAAGAAAACTGATTCCAGAAAGTTGTCTTCTGACCCCCAGGTGTGCTTGTGGACGTGGACGGCTGTGAGCATACACAATTAATGTTTTAGAAGAGAACTCCATGGCTTTGAGAGTCTCACTCTTGGCAAGATTAAGGAATAATTCCAAAAAAGTAGCACTTGAAAGTACTCTCCCAAACGATGGCTAGACAGTGAAGCCGTCTCTTGGGGTGAGTCACTGGGCCCCCTCCCTTTCTGACCTGCAGGTTCTATTTGGATTGGTTACTGGTACAGAGAAACAGTTTGCCTCCCGGAGCAGCACATTCAACTCCCAGGAACCCCATAACATCCTGCCACTGGCCTCCAGTCAGATCAGGTGAGTAGCTCAAGAGGCCATGCGGGGCCTCGGCTGGCTGTTCACTGCCATGATATCGGCTTTCTTGTTTGAGGTTTGGGCTGCTTCCACTGAGCATGACAAGCACGAGAAAGGCAAAAGCAACCAGCAGAGGCGTCGAAACACAAACCCAGGTTAGTGCCAAGAAGAGGCTCTCCTGGTTCTTCCAACCCCCTCCGCCACTCAGGAGCCAACCCCCACCAGCTCTTTTAGAAATAACCAATTAGGCACCATGTGGCAATGCACTAAGGCTGCTTTTTAATGGCGGCGCAAGAATACAAGGTTTCACTAGCTTGGGCTCATAGAAAGAAGCCCACTGGCTCGAGCAGATACCCAGCCCCGGCCCGTGAAGAACACACAGCACAGAACGAGGTGGTTTCTTGCATGTTGTAGGGTAAGGGGAGTGACTGGTGACTGGCTCCAGCACTGCCATCAGAGCATGAGGAGTGGAGCAGACCCTTGTCTTGCAGATGGTCTCATCTGTGCCTTTAGCTGGGTGGGAAACAGGAAGAAGCGTGCTTTCTTAAGCATTGTTTTATTAATACATGTTTTGTTTTGGTAGGACGCCATCCATTAAGGCTGCTGGAGCCCTCCTGGGTATTTCTGGATTGTGTTGTGTACATGTGTGCTTGACAGTTTTCTTAGAGCACTGTTTGCTTGTTTGTTAGATAAAATCCCAGAAAAGTCTGGTTCTCCACATTCCCTGCCAGCAAACCCAGTAATCCTTGGCATCCTCAACAAACACAGGGTTTTAAAATCTGGAAGACAGTCCTAAAAGAAAGCAACTTTCTTTCTGACCTCCAGGCTTCATGACACTAGCTCCCATGTCACACAGCTGGCCTCAAGCAGCAGCATGTCCACTCTTCCTGGCGTGGGCCATCTTCAGACTAGCTCTATCAGTCTAGCCTGCTCTGGTCCAGCAGCTCCCTCAGACCCCTTACTAGAGCCATCCCTGTTCCTCAGTGCTGCTGCCTGTGTGGTGTGGCCCGAGTGGGGTGCAGTGGAGGGGTAGCTGGCAGGAGGCTTAAGGCACTTCCTTTTCATCTAATGGCAGGTCGGCCCCCCAGCACTCTCCAGAGCAGGTGACCCGACACATCCTGGCTCCTTGTTCAGACAGCTCGCCAGCGAGGAAGACGACTCCCCTGCATCTTCCTTATTCAAGCTCGCCTGGCTCTCTAGTATGACAAAGTAGCATGGAAACAATGCCCATCTCTGATTAAATCCTACTGCATCGCTTTCCCAGAGGTGCCTCGGCTTGTGTTTCTACACTGCCCCCATCTTCCTGCTTCTGATGATGGAATGTGGTCCCTAGCAGGCAAGGGTGCTGTCAAGCATGAGTTAAATCCTCCCTCTTTAGCCAGCAGGCAGCTTGTGCTTCATCAGCACCGACCACTTCCTTGGCTATGGGCACTGCAATGGTTAGCAGTTAAGCTGTTAATACGCAGATTTGTAAGACAGTTACTAGGTATTTCTTAGACTGTGGGGTTCTCTGTAGCATCTCCAGTGAAGACTAGAAGGAAACAGATATGGAAGTGACATCCTCCCTGGGAACACAAATGTATAACAGACCACAACCAGGCAGGGAAAGTGCTTGGCCTCACGGTCTTCAAGGTAGGCGGCTGTTCCCTTCCAGGGAGGACTTTCCATGGACATCTACACACTAAGAGGTAGTATGGCAGTTAACATCAGTGCAAGACTGAGTCAAACTTCCTATATTTGGGGAGAAAACTTATTTTTTTCCCATGGAAACTAGATATTCTTTACTAGTTTATTGAGTTAAAAAAAACTGAAGATCCAACAGAGTTAAAAATCTTTAAGAGGCTCTTACATACAGTAAATGTCTAACTGACAGATGTGGAAATCAGTCAGAGACTTCCTCAAACACTGCCATGAAATGGATTTGATGCCCTCTCTCAAAAGAATCCTATAAAAAATTGCTCCCAAGCCCCTCTGAAATCTCAATAATGCAGCAAAACCCCAAGTAAACAGCTGCCTGCTGACCCAATACTCAAATATAGACTGAAAGCCAACAGGCATTTTTTTTCTGTGTGCAACTTTTAAAAACAAATCATTAAGTTGAAATATTCAATCCGCACAGTGCTGCTGTCCCTTCACAGAAGGCAAGAAACTGCTAGAGCATCATGTCAGAGGCCGGCCTCGGTGCTGTAGGCTGTGAAAATGGGCCTCCTTCAGGGTCTGATTGATATGGAAGTAAGGGCCTTGGCACAGTGCAGACTGCTCGGGCAGCACCGGCTGGGGGGTGCTGGGGCAGGATCCAGGGATGATCTGGCTCAAGCTGCTCTCTGGCCCACTGGCCCTGTCCGGGCTGTTGATGCTGCTGTTGCTGCTGCTCCCACCGCTGTCGCTGCTCGAAGACTGAAAGAAAAAGAAAAGGCCAGGGTCATATCAGCCAGTCTTCCTGCAAAAAGACTTTACTCGGGCTTAAAATAAGACACCCTATTAAGAGTCTTCTTTGTAATGGCTCAAGAAAATTCCACTGTGATTTTTCTTTAAATTAAAGGCAAATGCCTTTAATCCCAGAACTCAGGAGGCAGAGGCAGGTGGAGCTCTGTGAGTTCAAGGCCAGCATGGTCTCCAGAGTGAGTTTCAGGACATCTAGGGATACACAGAGAAACCGTCTCCAAAAACAAAACAAAAGATCCATTGTGTATGTGTTCTGTGCTTTCAGTCACTCATCTTTTGATGGACACCTAAGATGACTCCATCTCCTTGCTGCTATGAAAAGAGCAACCCTACACACAAATGTGCAAGTGCTGTGTGTGGTGGGATGCCCAGGAGTGGTCCTCTGGGTCGTACGGCAAGAAAAATGAAAGCATGATATTAAGCTCTCCCAAACTTTATGTGCAACTAGAGAGGGGTCATGAGAAGAAAAAAGGTTTTAAGGATGTGGGATGGACAGTGTAATACAACATATGAGACATGAAAGTGGGAAGGGGACTCTTCAGGTGACACAAGAGAAGGAAAAATCACCCATAAAGTATATACTGAACCACTACAAAGAAACTATTTCATGTACTCACAACACTGGGCTTCTCACACGCAACTACCCTGTCAGGTAGGAAGTGCTGGGTCTAATTCTTGGACCTTGACTGCATGCCCTTCACCTACATCTTATTTCTTCACTTCTCTGTTTTAACCTCTCATTCAATCCACCACTTCCAATAAACAAAGGTGGTTAGTTCTCAGCTTCAAGGAAAGCATCAGCTACTGGTACAGGGACAGAAAAGGCATGCCCTGTCCACAAAATGAACCACTGACAGAGGTAACTGACAACCTGCACACAAAATAATGTCCTGTAACTACTTAAGTAGGATACAAAATACACTTAAATATTAACCTGTCCATCTTGCTGCCAACACACAATGTGCGCCTGATTATGTGCCCGTGCCCTCTCACAGCATGACCTAACATTTATTTATCTTTAAAAAAGATTAATTTACCATATATACAATGTTCTGCATGCCAGAAAAGGGCATCAGATCTCATTATAGACGGTTGTGAGCCACCATGTGGTTGCTGGAGTTGAACTCAGGACCTCTGGAAGGGCAGGCACCACTCTTAATCCCTCCATCTCTCCAGCCCACATTTACTCATCTTTAAAGAAGCTAATCAGAGGCTTTATCAGAAGAGCAAGTCACTTGAAAAATGTCTGCCTTTTAACACCAGAATTAAAACTACCCTCTTTTATCTGGGAAAGAATCAAAACCCAAGGAAGGGGTACAAATTGAGCTGGTTTAGAATCTGGTTTGAAATTTGGCTCTTTGCTATATATATATCTAACGTATGTTCCCTTGACAAAGGTATTTGCTTTGAAATATGTTTACAGCTTCGTAAAGTCTACACATGAAAGAAAAGACTAGAAAGAAAACAGACCAAAGTAGTTACTCTGTTAGAATGGGAGAATTATGGGGCTGGAGAAATGGCTCAATGGTTAGGAGTACTGGCTGCTCTTCCTCAGGACTTGAGTTCAATTCCCAGCATGATGGCTCACAACCATCTATAATGGGATCTAATGGGTTCTTTTGTCTGATGCCCTCTTCTGTCAGGCAGGCATACGTGCAAATAGAGCACTCATATACATAAAATACATAAAACAAATCTTAAAAGAATGGGATGATTATAGATACTTTTCCCCTCTATCAATTTTTCTGTAGTTATATATTTCCATTAAAAATAGGATTTAAGATTTATGTGTATGAATGTTTTGCTTGCATATATGTATGTGTACCATGTGCCCAAAGAATTCAGAAGGTGTTGGCTCCCCTGAATCTGGAGTTAAATGGTTGCCAATTACCATATGGGTACAGAGAATTGAACTCAGGTCCTCTGTAAGAACCAGCTCTGTTAACCACTGAGCATCTCTCCATCCCATAAAAACAAGGTTTATAAATGCTTCCAGATCTACATTCCCAAGGTGATTATTAAGTCCTAGCTCTAGGTACTAATATGCATATAGGTAACTCACCTGAAACAGTCAAAATGCACTGCTTAGAAGCATCAACTGGTACACCTGAAACCCACACTTGCTCACAGATGATTTAAGCTACTGAGCACAAGCACATACCCAGTGCTCACAGGTAGTGTCTGTACAATTAAAGCAGTATTCAATTTTCTTTTCCTTTTTTTTTTCTTTTTATTGTTGTTGTCTATTTGTTTTTCAAAACAGAGCTCCGTAGCCCTGGATATCCTGGAACTCACCAGTAGATCAGACTAGCCTTGAACATAGAGGTCTGCCTGCCTCTGCTTCCTGAGTGCTGGCCTTAAAAGCATGCACCATCACAGCCCTGCTGGAGTTAAGTAAGTCTCAAAGCCAATGCCAAAACAAAAAGCTTACTCTACAAAGGCCTCTCCCAACCTACCTTAACAGGCTTTAGAATGGCTACCTACACTGAGGTCATGAATGTTTAAGTACCCTAGATCAGAAACCCATGGAGCAAAAAGCTCTGTTTCTTAGTCTGCTTTCTGAAAATCAAGGCAGAACTAGAGTAAAGTCTTTAGTGAGTCAAATTTGCATGTCAAGTTGGATGTATTTCAAACTGTATCAGCTAAAATTACACTGTTCAGAAAAGATGAAAGCTCATTAACAGGTGAAGGAGCTTTTTTTTTCTTGAGCTGCAGCCTCCAGGTGTAGTCTAAGCTGGCCTGGCATGTGAAGTATCATGCCTTCCTCAGCCTCCCATGTGCTAAGATTATAGGTAGATGTCGCCATGTCCAATGCTCCAGTTCATTTTTTTGTTTGTTTCCTAGTTCATTTTTAAATCTTGCCAACCAACTCATGGTAACACGGGTAAAATGTCTCCCAAACAAACCGAACTGGCCAAACTAATTAAACTGTAATACATTCATTACATATATATGAACCACAAAATTATTCTCAGCACTATCAGAGATGCCAGAAACTTACACATCTAAGAAGTCACTTTTTCTTTAGACTAAACCCTACATATAATGTATCATCTGGGTTGTTTGTTTCTTTTTCTTGGGCTGGCTAGATGGTTTAGTAGATAAAGGCATTACTTGCTGCCAAGACTGACAACCTGAATTTGATCTTTGGGTCCGTGTTGGAAAAAGAGAACCAATTCCCCCAAAAGTTGTTCTTTTACCTCCATACACACAAGCTGTGGCTCGTATGTGCCCATTCACATATTTAACAAATAAGTGTAATAGACGCTTAAAAAATATTTTTCTTGCCAGGCACTGTGGTGCGCACACCTTTAATCACAGCACTTGGAAGGCAGATCTCTTTGAGTTCAAGGCCAGCCTGGTCTACAGATCAAGTTCCAAGACAGCCAGGGTTATACAAAGAAACTCTGTCTTGGAAAGGAAAAAAATCTTTCCTCTCATACCCAAGAGTATTAGGGCAGCACAAATTGGACTCAATGAGTGTTTTTAAAAGAAAAGAGAAAGAAAATGCAAAGTTGGGCAGGTAGGGAAATAAGGAGCAGGGGAAGAGGGTTAATGATCCAACCACACTATAAAATTCCAGAAATATTAACAATATTTTTAAAAAAACTTATTTTTTTAAAAAAACCTTTCTTTGCCATATATACATATGTATAATGTACATCATAAAAAGCATTTAGAATTTGGATCTTCTACTTTATTTAACTATTTACTTTCCTTTTTTTAAAGCCCCCATGAGTGTGGAGTGTGTGTGTGTGTGTCTCTCTCTCTCTCTCTCTCTCTCTCTCTCTCTCTACGAGAACCATGAGGAAAGAATGTTACTACAAAACAGAGTAAGGTCTTTAGTTATTTACAACTTTGAGACCGACTCTGGAAAAGCTACTGATCTATCAGTCAGACTCTAGGAAGGCTGCTCTGCTTCCATGACTAACCACAAGGACTGACAAGCTTGTGGATGGAATGAGTCCTCCAGGGGAGCCTCTCACCAAGGCCTTCCCTCATCCCCCAGAAGAAAGGAGGAACCGGACAAGTGCAGGGCGTCCAGGAGCTGCCTGTGGGCAGGGCAGGCAGGCCGGCCCCTGGGATGAGCTGCTCACCTGTCTCTGAGCACAAACAGTCGCCCTGTGCTGTCCGCCCCGTGCTCTCCCAGCCACAGGTGAAAAGGTGAAATGGGCAAAGACTGATCAAGCTGCTCTCAGTCAGTGATGCTACCTTTCAGTATCAGATGGCTGGAAGGAGATGCTCCTATGTGATGGAACACAGTTCTGAGTTCAAACTGCCATTCTGTCCAGAGGAACTATCCTATCCCTGTTATACCTGCATCTGAAGGCACCAAATTCTATTGCCCAAATTGGTTCCCTGATGTTTGCTAATAATCTCATGGAAAAACTGACAACTCTGAAGTCCTGTTACTAAGACCCGTGGAGAGTAAAGAGTACAGGAGGTCATTATATCCTCATGACTGCTGCAGTGCAGTGCAGCCAGAAGGGCGCTGTCCTGACCAGACATTCTGGAGTCACTTGTGGGCTTCTGGCATACTTGCCAGAACACCAGCTGTTCTCATGCCCACTGGCTGCTATGAGCATGTCACTAGGGCTGCTCAGGCAGTTGGTAAACATTTACTGAGCTCAACTGAGGAAAATGGTAATGCATCTACAGATTAGCACTCCACAGCTACTGCTGGAAAAGAAATGCAATGGTGCATGCTGGGTAAGCTCCAATGGTCCATGAGGAAAACTTGGAATAGGCAGGGAATGACAAACCAAGGCAAGCAGCATAAACTCAAAGCACAAATGGAAAAAGAGTGTCCTGAGGGTGACAGGGTCAGTGTGACACACCTAGACGGTGTCAGGAACTGGTAAAACAGAACACAAAGAGAGATCATGGCAAGATTACAAGAGCCACTGAGGCACAAGCAGAGGTTCCAAACACTCAAGTCATGTTCAGATCCACCCTAGCGAGTTAGGATCCCAAAGATCTGTTGTATGAGGTCTGGAGAGATGGAAAAGAGGCCCACTAATGTTTCCTCATAGGCCAAGCAGGAAGCAGGCACAGGGCCTGGAAGTGTTGCAGTTGTGTGTCATACCCAACAGGGGGATGGGAGGGCCCTGGTGGGAGATGAAGACGCCCGGCTGAGGACATAGGACATGCACATAAGAGCAGGAGATACCGGGAATCACTTGCTGAGTATCAACACCACTGCTCACACTCCCACAAAGTTTAGTCAACAATGAAGCCCAGCAAGGAGAAGAGGGAGGGAAGGTCCCTGAGAAAACACCAGACGGCTGCAGACAAGCAAAGACAGATGGGAGTAGAAAAAGGGAAGGAAGAGGCACCTAGGAAGCTACAGATGGGTGAGTGAGGAAGCAAGAGGGGCAAAGTAGCAGACCAGAGAAGATCCATGTTCAAGCTGAGAGGTGCAAAGAAATGAGAAAAACCAGCAGTCACCCCGGGACACTGGCAAGCTGTGTGACAGACAGGAAGATGCAGGACTGCGGTGCAGAATGAATACGCTAAGAAAGGTCATCTTTAGTTTCTCAAATTGTTCACCAGAGATGCTGCTCCTCCAGGTAGGCTTGCCCGTAATTCTATCCCTCAAAGGCTGGGACACTAGTTTAAACGATAACCCCTTTATACCATAGCAGAAATTAAACAGCTCTAAACACTGCTTTCTACTCCTAAACTTTCAAAAGCTGCCCAAGCAAGCATATTAACTATGGAGTCTCTCTGCTTCATAAAGTCATAACTTTGCCAGGCATGGCAGTATGCCTGCAGTTCCAGCACTCTGGAGATGAAGGTGGGAAGAGCAGAGTTTAAGGCCAGCCTGGGCCATCTGGGCTGTAAGACTCTCAAAATGCAAACAAAACTGAGTACAGGACAGAGAGAAATAAGCCATCAAGGGTGGAAGCCTCCTCCCTGACGGCTACTTGTCACACTGCTAAAGGACGCTATGCAGGCTGCTGAGGGAGCACTCTGAGTCTTTCTCAGCTGTGTTACACTATTGACCGGCCAGGCAAGAAGTACACACTGCTGCCTACTGCACTGAATCCGTAAGGTAAACCAACCTCCTGTGTTGTATTTGAGACCTACTCCACGGGAAGGATTTGACCGGTACCATAAACCTGTTCACATGCTGGAGGGTGGAGAGGACCTAGGCCTCAGCAGAGAAGCTAAATGGACCTGATGCGACCATCAAACTGCCATCTCAATCATGGTGTTTCTACCTACAGATTAGTGTAGGCGAGTGGTAAGGGATACTCAGCCACAGGTGGGACTTTCGTAACGCCTCCTCCTGAACATCAAAGGTTGAGAAGGAAAGAATGGAGGCGTCAGAGGGAGGACTAGAGGATACAGAACGCCTGTGAGGTCTTGTCTCAGAGGAGCAATGTTTACTGGCCAAGACCTTTGCAAGATCAGACCTGTCTAGGCTACTGAGATGGCTCAGGGGTAAATGTACTTACTGCCATGCCTAACAACCTGAATTCAGCAGCCGGGACCCACACAGTGTAAAAAGAAAACCAACTTCCACAAGTTTTCCACTGTTCTGTGTGAATATAACACTAAATAAATAAATGCAATTTTTAAAAGTTAAAGATTAGGCTGGAGAGATGGCTCAGTGGTTAAGAGAACTGGCTACTCTTCAGAAGTCCTGAATTCAACTCCCAGCAACTGCATGGTGGCTCACAACCATGACATATGGCGCCCTCTTTTGACATGCAGGCGGAACAGTATCCCCATGACCTATATGCACACAATGGTAGCAGAGGGAGAAGGGAGAAACCTTCACTCCTCCCCAAGTATTTATAGAAAGCTAATGGTTGCAGGGTAAGGTTTCATCATGCTCTATGGTGCATCTATTGCAAGAAGCCTATGCTCCAAGAATAACTTCACCCACAATCTTAAAAACAACCCTAAGGAAACTCAGTGGGTCATCAAGAATAGTAAATCAAAAAATAAATGAAGATAGAAAGTAGAAGAGGTTCTGGGAGGGAAGAGAAGAAAGGGGGAAGAGTAAATATGATAAAATACCTTACATGTATGCATAAGGTGGCCATAATGAAGCCTATTATTGTGTATAATTAACATATGCCAACTAAAATAATCAGAAACAGAAAGCTTGTGTATACACTCTTTATCCTGCCTTTACCATGGAAGGAAGGAGAGAGGAAGGGAAGAAGGAAAGTCATTTTCTTTAAATTGTTTTTATTGAGCTAAATATTTATCTCTGCTCCCCTGATAGGGGAGTACCCTCTGTATGTTGCTTTTCTTGGTTTAATGAATAAAAAAACTGCCTTGGCCTGTTGACAAGGCAGCACTTAAGGTAGGCGGGGAAGACAGAACTGAATGCTGGGAGAAGAATCAGAGACGCCATAGATCCGCCAGAGACAGATGCTGGGAATTTTACCTGGTAAGCCACTGACACTTGGTGATATATAGATTAATAAAAACGGGCTAAATTAAGAGTTAGCCAATAAGAAGCTTTAGCGAATGGGCCAAGGAGTGTTTTAATTAATATGGTATCTGTGTGGTTATTTTGGGGCTAAGTTAGCCAGGCAGCCAGGACGAAGAAGCGGCCTGGATCTCCTTGCAACAATTGGCGCACAACATGGGGCTTGAACCCACGACCCTGAGATAGAGTCCCATGCTCTACTGACTGGTGATGTGGGAATCCCCTTTGTGTGTTGCTTTTCTTGGTTAATGAATAAAGAAACTGCCTTGGCCTGTTGATAGGTCAGAACTTAGGTAGGCGGGGAAGACAGAACTGAGTGCTGGGAGAAGGAAAGAATCAGAGAGACACCATGGATCTGCTGGAGACAGATGCTGGGAATTTTACCCAGAAAGCCACTGACACGAGGCAATATATAGATTAATAGAAATGGGTTAAATTAATATAAGTTAGCCAATAAGAAGTTATAGCTAATGGGTCAAGCAGTGTTTTAATTAATATGGTATCTATGTGGTTATTTCGGGGCTAAGATAGACAGGCGACCAGGACAAACAAGTGGCCTGGCTCTCCTTGCAACACCCCCCTCCCCTTCAACCCTCTCCTGTTATCCCCATGCTCACAATTTACTCAGGAGATCTTGTCTTTTTCTACTTCCTATGTAGATTAGATCCATGTATGCCTCTCCCAGGGTCCTCTTTGTTGTCTAGGTTCTCTGGGATTGTGAATTACAGGCTGGTTTTTCTTTGTTTTATGTCTAAAAGTCACTTATGAGTGAGTATATATTATATTTGTCTTTCTGGGTCTGAATTACCTCACTCAATGTGATGTTTTCTAGATCCATCCATTTGCCCCCAAATTTCAAGATGTTTTTTTTTTTCACTCTGTAGCACTCCACTGTGTAAATGTACATTTTCCTTATCCATTCTTCAATTGAAGGGCATTTAGGTTGTTTCCAGGTTCTGGCTATGACAAACAAAACTGCTATGAACATAGTTGAGCCCATGTCCTTGTGGCACGATTGAGCATCCTTTG
>LOEQ01000493.1:161744-175887 GCA_001685075.1 Bramus lutescens | reverse complement strand
CGCGCTCACGCACGATCCCGCCCCCAGGAAGAGGCGTGTCCGGAGAGGAAAAAACAAACCGGGAACTTCCAGGACCCCGTGTAGGTGTCCGAGGCATCGGCCTGTTCAAAAAGAAACCGGGACAAGCTGTAAAAGTCACGCCGGATTTGAATACATTAAATTATTGGAGCACTAATTGATATAATTGATATTTGTATCTGCTTTAAATCTCTATGCGGTGAAAAAGGAAAAGGAAAAGAGCTTGGCGAGTTCCATCAGGCACTGGCGCGGACGGCCACAGGCTCTAGGTTCGATGGTTGGAGGGCGGTGGTGAGTCCCGAGTTCGAAGGGAGCGCCGCGTGGAACTTCGCGTCTCGAGCGGTGCGGACTGGTTCAGGGGAGTGTCCAAGGGCTGGGCTGTTTCCCACAACCTTTCCTGTAGGTCGGGAGTGCAGATCAGGAGAACGGACTAACGGAGTCCCAGCCCCGACTGGGAGCGGTCCCGCCCACTTGCTGGAAGAGGCTAAGCAGAAAGGTGTGGGGAGGCCGGCCGGCGTGGGGACGCCTGGCTTGTGGCGAAATGAGCGGGACCAGGGGAAATCACAAGGTCCCAGCCAGGCGTGCGTGGCGCGCACCTGTCATCCCAGCCCTTGGGAGGTAGAGGTTGGAGGACCAGCAGGTCAAAATCATCCTCGGCTGTGAAACGAGTTGGAAACTAGCCTGGGCTACTTGAGACCTTGTCTCGGATTTTGAATGTTTCATTTCATTTTTTCGAATAAGTGTACACTGGGCCCGGGATACTTGGGAATGTTTTGACTCTGGTTTTGAGAAGCATCCCCAGTTATCTGCCAGGGGCGTAATCCAGTTATTTATATAGGAATCAGTACTTGGTCACCTCTTTGCATCAGCTCTCCAATTAATTCTGATCGTTATAGAAGTTGACGTTCAAAGTTTCTGCCAAACAACGGGAACAGTGATCCACAAACATGGGGGTCTTGTAGAGGTCAGGCATACTAACACAAGTCTTTAACCCCAGTACTCGGGAAGCAGAGGCAAGCCATTCTATTTGAGTGCAAGACCAGCTTGGTCTGGTTAGCGAGTTCCAAGGCAGACAAGGCTACACACTGAGATCAAATATCCCGCAATACTTAACTGCTCTTAAAAAGCCCTAAGGAGTTCCTCTTCTAATGTTTAAGAGTTTTTAAACAATTTCATTAGATTCATGTAACTTCTACTTGACATAAATAACAAAATTGAATTCTGGCTGACATTTTTAATGTCTTTTTCATTGACTAAGCATTAGTTTGTTATATTTAAATTTTTGGTTTTGTTTTGTTGTGGTTATTGTTTGGGGTGGGGTTGTTTGTTTTGTTGATGGTGGGTTTTTTATTTTTATTTATTTGTTTGTTTGTTTGTTTATTTTTGAGACGGTCTCATTATATAACTCTGGCTTTCCTGGAACTTTGTAAACCAGAGTGAATCTGAGGCCAGCCTGGGCTTTACACAAGAGCCTATCTTTTGTTTTTGTTTCTGTTTGTTTTTCAAAACAGGGTTTCTCTGTGTAGCTTTGGAGCCTGCCCTGAACTCACTCTGTAGACCAGGCTGGCTTCAGACTCAAAGAGATTCACCTGCTTCTGCCTTCCAAGAGTTGGGATTAAAGGCTTGCACCACCACTGTATGGCAAGATCTCTTTTCTTTCAGATGTATGTATTTATTATGTAGTATTCCTCCTACATGCCAGAAGAGGGCGCCAGATCTTATTATAGATGGTTGTGAGCCGCCATGTGGGTGCTGGGAATTGAACCCAGGTCCTCTGGAAGAGCAGCCAGTGCTCTTAACCACTGAGCCAAGAAAAGCAAACAAAATAAGGAGTTAAAATTCATGCATAAAATGATTACCTATGTTCTTCATTGTTTCCCCAGAAAGAGGATGGCTGATGCTGGCCCCAGGATGGAGATGTGTCCTTATTGTAAGAAGCCATTTAAGCGATTAAAATCCCACTTGCCACACTGTAAGATGATAGGACCGCCCATATCTGCTGATCAAAAAGTTTATCAGTCCCAGCCAGCTTCACTTGCACATGCTAAAAAAGAGGTGAGGCCTACGAAAGGCCTAACCAGAGCTAAAAGGAAAGAGCGAGAGACGGAGGGTGCCAAAAGAAATGCCCCATCAGAATGGACGGCTGCCACCTTTCCTCTGGCAGCAGGTGTCTTGGAAAGAGCAGGTACAACAGAGGCAGGAGGAGAAACCATCAGTCGAAACCAGCCCTCCTTCCAAGCTCTCAGTCACGCCAAGCCAAAGGTGACTCTGCAGAGAGTCACAACCCCTCAGTCAGATGACACCTCTCCCGAGAGAGAACTTGCTGAAGATGTGACTGGATCCAAGGGAGGTCTGTGTCCTCCCTCAGAGACAGCAGCATCTTTTCTGATTGGCTCAATGGAGCCAGTTTTATCTGATCAAGGTAGAAAATATTCCTCAAGTCAGCATCACGCCACTTCTGCAAGTCTGAAATTGGACACAGTCGATCCCCAAAGACAGAAGCTTCTGGCAAAATTATTAGACGTGCCTGTTAGTGATTGCCATTCACCAACGAATGGTAGCCATGGGATTCAGAGAGGCAGACCCTTGATATTGAACAAGGAAAGCAGTTCCCGAGATAGAGACCGCATCTCAGGAGTCGTTCCCGACCATGGCAATGCTGAGACCCAAGAGAAGTCAGAATCACTCCTCTTGGACCTTCACCCCACTCCACTGGGTAAAACACTAGTCAGAGAGCACCAGGAACTCGACCTCGGAACAGAGTTGTGCCAGCGCAAGGGAAATCCTGAGAACAGCATGTCTGCCACAGAAGTACAGGAACAGGCTTGCTTGGGCCATGATAATAAGAACCCCATTTTACCCGCAAAGGCAAAAACAAAGGTGGCCCTGGCACTTTTGAATGTACTTACTCCACCAGAGGGAACTTCGAGGAAGCTTCTCTCTGTACCAGAGTCAGGGCATCAGTGCCTCGCCTCTCCAGTTGTGAAGTCTCCTCCAGAAGTCCCTGCCATAACACTATTAGTGGGAAGCAAGAGGATCGTTTTGGAACCCATGTCTTTCCACCAACCCCATGCACCCCAGACAGGGTACCAGGTACCGTCATATTCAGCTCAGTACCCGGTATCTAAAAGCTCCCTTGTCAGTCATGTTGCTACTGCGGACTCAGAGGCTCTTCGCCCGTCTGTGGGACTCGAGTGGTTTCCAGAACTCTATCCTGGTTACGTCGGTCTAGGAGTGTTGCCAAGGGGGCCTCAGCATTGGAACTCAGTGGCTCAGATGCCTCCCCCTGCCACTTCCCAGGGTGTGAGTGTCTTGGAAGGTAAGCAGGCTCATTTGCAAGGACTACCTTGCCCCTCCAGAATGCTCTGCACCTTTGAAATAGGGATGACAGTCCTTGTTTTCATTCGGTTAACTTAGCCACATCTACATAGTCTACCCCACGCTTTACTTAACTGACAGAAGAGACCTCTCAGTCCAGAGTTAATTGGAATGTTTCTTCTCCCTTCTCCATCGAGAGTTGAGGGTTAGACTGGGCCAGGCTGCTGATCCCAACAGTAGTTGCATTTCTATACTAGGAAGAGGCCTAACAGAAATTGGATGGGCAAGCTGAGAGCGTGGTAACGCACGCCTTTAATTCCAGGCACTTGAACACAGAGGCAGGCTGGTCTTTGAGTTCAAGGCCAGCCTGGTCTACAGAATGAGTTCCAGGACAGCCAGGGCTACATAGTCTTGAAGAAAAAGAAAAGAAATTGGATGGGAAAAGCTATAAGGGATACAAGCCCAGTGTCCGGAGTGGCACGTGGGAAAGAAAGGCCTGTGGGTACAGTGACCATGGCCTCTACGCTCCATCCGTGATCACAGCTCAGATTTTTTGATTTTTTGTGTGTGTGTGCCTCCGAGTCTGTACCTGGAAGTGAGCTCAGCTTGGATAAGCAGAGAAAAACAAAGTTCATGGTCACCAACACCACTGAGACCACGGCCCAAGAGTGGCAGTGTTTTGAGTTGAGCTACATCTCCAGGCTTTAAGATCGGTCTTTTTTTATTTCGTTTTGTTTGTTTTCAAGTATGGGAAAGTACTGAGGTAAAATGTGCACATGAGTGCAGTGCCTGTAGAGGCCAGAAGAGGGCATCAGAGACCCTGGAACTGGAGTTACAGGTGGTTGTGAGCTATTAGATGTGGGTGCTGGGAACTGAACCCAGGTCTTCTCTTCAGCACTGCAGCCATCTCTCCAGCCCCATGATTTATCTTTTTCTTGTTTGTTTTTAAGAGACTTTGACCTTGTACAAATATGTACTGTGTGATTCCTTGGACACCAACATGCTTTTGTTTTTAAAGTTTTTTGTTTTTGTTTTTGTGTGGTAGGTATGTGTGGTAACTCATGTGAGTTCATGTGCCATGTGTACCACACACATGCAGTTGCCCATGGAAGCCAGAAGAGGGTGTCTGATCACCAGGAATCCTATTTCAAAATGGTTTAAGTCACTGCATAGGTTGCTGGGAACCAAAACTGAGTCCTCTGCAATAGTAGCAAGTGCTCTTAACTTCTGAGCCCTCTGTCCCAGCCCCCATCATATTATGTAATATGATCATTTGAGCATTTTTCATATTCCCGGCCGCTTTCACCACACCTGCTAGCTCCATCCATCTTAATTTATCCTTTGTCCTGACAAACCAAACTGAGATCAGAAAACCACGGCTGGTCGGGATCCCCTTCTGGCTTGAACATAGAGGAAAACGTGAAAGAGAAACACATGCCTTCTTTTCTGGTTCTACTTGTTATTCGCATGTCAGCATAAATAGGACGGTTCAGCCGAGGCCTGGCAGTGGGGTCAGAGCAGACATACCAGATCAAGATGACTGACAGGGAGTAGGGGTATGTGTGATGATCATCCCTAAGCTCGAATCCACAGTGCTCCAAAACAACAGCGTCTTGAGTGCTGACATGGGTATCTGCAGTCCTGGGGAGGAGATGATCCCAAGCCTAGCCGCACGTGGGCGGTCGCAGTCCAAACAGGCATGCTTAAAAAAAAAATCTTCAGAATATGTTGACAGGGTTCGTCAGACAAATTCATCAGAAATGAAGATGGGTTTGGGGGCTGTGGGTGTAGCTCAGTGGTAGAGGGCAGGCAGACATGCATTTTTAGTGTAGAATCCTGGGCTCAGTCTCCAGTGGGGCAGGGGAGCAGAGAACAGAGAGATTCCATAGTTGGTTCTGGTTTGGGGCCTAAGATAGTTCATTGTACACATGTAGATGGTTCAAAATTGTTTTTAGGCCAAAATCTAAACTCTTTGGTGCACGCATTTCAGGATACTCAACCTGTAGTAGAAATACCTACTTCTTGCTAAAATCTCAGCAGATGATAAGCCGTGGTTTGACCAGGCATATGCACACAGAGGGGCCACTTGATGGGTCTATCACAGTACAGGGTCTCTGAGGAGGATTTTACTTCAGTGTGTGGTTTAAGTGCATCCCAGTGAGGTGCTCATTGATCCTCCTGTCGGGGTGTACTTTTCCTGAGGCCTAGCCATTAGGCCCCACAGCTGCACGGTGGGAAGGGGCCATTCTAGATGGATTGTCACAGCGACTTCTGTTTGGAACCGTAGTTCCTTGGTTGGGACGAAGTTCGGCTGATAGCTGGAGTTCCGAAGCCCCGGCACACACAACTTCCAGCTTCCCTCTTTTGAGGCTCCTGGGAGCCATGCACAAAGGTGAGGTTGCTGTCACTGACTGGTGGGTTCTCTTGCTGGCTCCAGGCTTGTAGAGAAGTTTCTCCACTGTAGGTTGTTAAGTCAAGAAGAGAAAGGAGTGGTTGTCGTTCTGTGTTTCCATTTCAGAGTCGGGTGTCATTCGGAACCCCATAGCTAACAGAGTAGCAGCTCCCATTTATTGTGCCGTTCTTCTTAAAAGACAGCCCTGCCACCTGTCCCCAACCACCCCTCCTCACAGTGATCAGCCGAGGCAATGCTGAACCTCAGCTAACCAATCGTGTATACCTTGCATCACTCCAGAGTTTAACCCAACTCCCAATGTGGGAACCCGTGATTTGAATTTACTCAAGTCCTCCATAGCTGAACCTTGCTATGGAAATGTATATACTTTGTATAGCTCGCACTTATACAGGCCCATAAGTTCTGTGAGTTAGAGTTCATTGCACAGTCTAGCAGGACTGACTTGAATAGTGTGCACATACTGGGCCACGCCCTGGCCACTAACCATGTGATCTGCCTCTCTCTCTGCACAGGCTGGGTGAGGTGCAACACCACCATAAAGAAGAGCAGCGTTGGGGGCCTTACCATGCTCTTCGCTGGCTACTTCATCCTCTGTTGTAGCTGGAGCTTCAAGCATCTGAGTAAGCTGTCATAATAGGTAGCCTAATTGACTCATCACCTCCCTTTGGGCTCCGGTGGTAGTAGTATCTGGGAGCCCTGATGTCGCTGGGGCTCCATTAAAGGTCTGCAAGATTTGAGTTATATTTACATGGCTGCTCTAGCTGCCCATTAGTAATATCTGTAGTGGGCCGGAGGCCTTCAGTTGGTTGGTTGGTTTGCTTTTCCTGCTTTAAACTGTTCCCCACTAGGGGGAGGCACCCTCCTTCATGCCTGAGAACCCCTTTTCCACAGTGGACTAGAAGGGCTTTCTGCCACCTGGAGCAGAAGGAACAGCTTAAGACACAGAGCTTCAGCCTTTTGTTCACTGGGTCTCCCTGTGCAGGTCAGGCTAGACCTAGACTCAGACGCCCTGCCCTGACCTCTCACTCCCCTTCCTCAGCCTGTGAATGCTAGGGTTGCAGGTACGTGCCACCACACCTGGCTAGAGTCTGCATATTTTTGTTGTTGTTGTTTTTCTTTTTTTGTTTTGTTTTGTTTCAAGACAGGGTTTCTCTGTGTAACAGCTCTGGCTGTCCTGAAACTCACTTTGTAAACCAGGCCCGCCTCTGCCTCTCTAGTGCTGAAATTAAAGGCATGCACCGCCGCCGCCACCTGCCTTTTTTGTATTTTAATTTAATTCATTTTAAAAAATTTTTTATGTGTATGAGTATTTTGCCTGCAAGTATGTCTGTATACAAAGTACATGACTGGTGTTCATGGAGATCAGAGAAAGCATCTGATCCCCTGAAACTAGAATTACAGATGATTTTGAGCTGCCTTATAGGTGCTGAGAATCAAACCCAGGACCTCTGGAAAATCCAACAAGTGCTTTTAACTTCTGAGCCATCTCTTCAGCCACTGAGTCCGGCTACCTTCAATGTTCAAAACCAAGCTCCCTGAACCAGACACGGTGGTTCCTGCCTGTGATCCCATCATTCAAGAGGCTAGGATGGGAGAGTAATGAGTTCAAAGCTGGTTTACACTACACACACATGATACCCTGTCTCCGAAAATCAAACCGTATTGCCTGTTTAGTTATAGTTGCACTCATATGAAGTCCTGACCAGGAGGAAAATGCCCCAATCCTTTTCTCTTAATCCAAGATAACTTTGGTTCATTTAAACAGATGTGGAGGCTGAAGAGTTGGTCCAGTGGTTAGAACACTTGTCATTCTTAAAGAGGATCCAGGTTCAGTTCCACCAGCATCCACACGGCAGCTCAGAGACATTCATAACTTCAGTTCCGAGGAATCCAATACCCTCTTCAGACTTCTGCAGGCACCAGGCACACTTGTAGTGGAAAAAAAAAAAAAGAAAACTCCCCAGCACTGGGAGGCAAAGGCAGGCAAAATTCTGAGTTCGAGGCCAGTTTGGTCTTTTTTTAAAAAAAAAAAAAGACTCAGAGTTTAGAAAGAAAAAAACTCATGGTTCATAGGAAACTACCCCCCCCCAAAAAAAAAAANAAAAAAAAAAAAGAAAACTCCCCAGCACTGGGAGGCAAAGGCAGGCAAAATTCTGAGTTCGAGGCCAGTTTGGTCTTTTTTTAAAAAAAAAAAAAGACTCAGAGTTTAGAAAGAAAAAAACTCATGGTTCATAGGAAACTACCCCCCCCCAAAAAAAAAAAGTTTAGTATTTTTTTCATAATTTAAGAGGTGGCAGGAGCCTGGGCTATTTCAGATGAAAACTCAGTGTACTGACTCAGTCCCTGTCTGGAGAGTCAGGGTGAGAGGTGACTGAGCAGAAGGGGCCTGCAGCACACCTGCATGCTGAGCATCCTGCCATAGACACCAGTTCTTGCAGCAGGCAGCGGACCATTCGTGAAATACGGGATCCCAATACAAATGAGAAGCCCAAAAGCAGAATCCCATCTCCCTATAGACAGTGCTTGCTCCCAGAGAGCCAATCCAAAGGTATTAGTCACGTGGCATTTTAATGTCTAGCCCAGGTTGACCTTGTCCTACCTCTGCCCTGAGTGCTGCTGACCTGGACATTTTTTTCATCTCTGAAGATGGAAGCAGGATGTTCTTAGGCCCAAGAAGATTCCTAAATGTATGAAACAAAAGTATTTAAAAAGCAAAGATAAAAATCGTCCAGTAAGACACATCTTCCCATGTTCTCATATTTGTCTCTGTCCCAAGAGCTTAAGCGCTGGCGCAAGTAATGCCGAGCACGTCACGTCCGAGAGCCACGGAGGGTGTGAGAGACAGCTGCAGAGCGGATGAACTCGAAGTTTGTGCTGCAGGCAGGGAGGGTGCGAATAATAAAACTGCTGAAACCACCTCTTTGTCTCTTTTGTTAAAAAACAATTCTATTAACATTTAAGAGACGAAATGGGGCAGACGAGCTATAAACCTCAGCAGCTGCCCCTTCGTAGAAAAGAGTAGAGTCATCGCACGTGTTTCGTTTTGTTTTGAGCATAGGGTCACACTGTAGCCCTGGCTGGCCCACAGAGATCCACCTTGCAGATTGCTGGGGTTAGAGGTGTGGGCCACCAGGCTGGGGTAAGTCACGCTTCCACAATACTGTTCATCTTTGAAAGAAGTCCGCAGGAACTCAAGCAGGGCAGGAACTTAGAGGCAGGAGCTGATGCAGAGGCTATGGAAGGGGGAGCTGCTTATTGGCTTGCTCAGTCTGCTTTCTTATAGAACCACCCACCATAGGCCGGGCCCTCCCACGTGAATCACTAATTAAGCCCACAGCTGGGTTTTATGGAGACATTTATGGCAGCTCATAACTGTATCTCCAGTTCCAGGGGAAATTACTCTTTTCTGAGCTCCGAGGGCACTAGGCATGCTTATGGTTATATACATACAGGCAAAATACACACAAATTAAGAGTTTGATTCCCCAGGACCCATGTGGTAGAGGGAGACAAGCAACTCCCACACGTTCTCTGACCTGCTCTAGGATATGGTATGCATGCGTCCCCTGCCCTGCCACACACACACACACACACACACACGGCCTGGGGATGTATCCCAGAAGTAGATTTTCCCTGGCTGAATGAGGCCCTGGTGTAATCTCCAGCATCAACAACAAAAGCAATGCTGGATTTTAAGCCAGGCATGGTGAACCACACCTTGGGAGGTTGAGGCAAGAAGATCACAAATTCGCTGAGTGGTGGTGGTGGTACACACACTCAGGAGGCAGAGACAGCCTGGTCTACAAAGTGAGTTCTAGACCTGGCTCCACAGCTACTGGGAAACCCTGTCTCAAAAAAATCAGGGGGGAAAGAAATCACAGGTTCAAGGTCAGTCTGATCTACACAATGAGAACTCTTAAAAGCTATCTTAAGGGTTAAGGTAGCTCAGTGGAAGAGCACGTGCCACTAGAGGCCTTGGGTTCCATTCCCTAGCACCACACAAAGAAATACAGTAGAACTGTATATGTGTATATGTAGTCATCACTCGGGAGTTAGAGACAAGGTCCCCCTCAGCTATCTAGTGAGATTGAGGACAGCTTGGGTTACAACATGAGACCCTGTATCAAGAAAGGAAAATACAATTTATATTATTCACAGGCTATCTTAATGAGAAAACCAGTCAACACTCTTCATAATGAAAATATTTTTTAAAAAATAAATACCTGAGGGGATCATTCACCTCTTCCGCCCTCAGAGAAGTGGTTGGCAGCACCATGGGATGGGTGGTATAGGTTCCCTGAACCTCCTTTTTGAACGCTTAAATTGGGATAGATTTGGCTCTCCCTAAAGAGATGTGTAACTCTAATCCAAGAAGGCACAGCGGATGGGGACTTGTTACATCCCTACTCTATTGCTCTGCTAAGACACCATGACTAGGGCAACTTATAGAGGCTTATAGGGTAAGTCCATGACCATCATGATGAAGGAACCGAACAAACCCCATTTTGAGAAAGAATATTTTATACAGGACCTAACTAGGGGGGTGAGTGCAGCCCAGCAAAATCATAAGCAATCAAACTGGGCCTGCCCTGGTCAAAGCGACCCACCAGGGTATCCAAACAACATCTGCTTGCTTTAAAGGTCCTTGTAAGTATCTGATTAGTGGGTGTTTTAAAATTCCTGTCTGCTGACAATCACTGTTTTGAAATTCCCCTATACCCCCACCAACGAAATCAAAAGTTGCATACTTGTATCCAATCCTGAAACGCCAAGGGTTGTGCCACCCTGCTTGTGGTTTTTCCCTTTAAAAACCCCTTGCCCTGAAGCCTGGGGCTTGTTTTCCCCCCCTCCTGCTGTGTCAGTGTGTTGGATTATGGTCCAAGCTAGCTTGAATAAACCCCAGTGTGTTTGCATCGGGTACCGGCTCTGTGGTGGTCTTATTTGGGGGTCCTATGACGTGGGCACAGCAATGTCATAGAACATGGCAGCAGGCAGGCAGCCCTGGTGCTGAAGCAGGAGTTGACACACCATGAGGCAGAGAGAGGGCTACCTGGAAATGATATGAGCTTTTGAAACCTCAAAACCCAACCCAATGACATACCTCCTTCAACAAGGCCAGACCTCCTAATTCTTCCCAAGCATTCAAATATATGAGCCTCTGGGACCATTCCCATTCAAACCACCACAGGGACTCACTTGTCATTTAAAAGCTCTCAGCCTGGGAAGAGAAGTTCCACAGCAGCCCACGCTTGGACCAGCTTCGGCAGGGGGTTCAGGTTCCAAAGAGGAGGTGTGGAGGCGGGAGAGGGGCCACGGAGAGATGGACACAATCTGAGGGTGAATCGGGATGGCTGCCTGAAGCCTTTAATTGAGAAAAGGTTACACCTTTTATACTGCACAGTTGTATGTAGAATTAAACTGGAGACAGGGGGCCTGTGAGCTGGGGTGTAGCTTGAGACCTGGAGTTGAAGCTAGCCTTGAACTCGACAGTAGGCACCGGTTTTGCGTTCCTGAAAGGACCACAAGTTCCTCTTGCCAGAGATAAGAAGAATGGACTGCTTTATCAAGTAGGAACTTTCCTCAAGCTCCCAAGGGGATGAAGAGACACTATATTACAGTTTCTCAGTCTTACTATATGGGCCTGTTCCCCTCATAACTCTCCTAAAAGGGAAGGTCCTGATGTCTTACTCTTTTCTCATTATACCGCACCATTCTGATTTCTCTGTATTTATTAACTGAACTCTTGCCTTTAATGGCCTCAGGCTCTGGATCTGAATTGTAGGCATTTCATCCTTGGGATCAGGGGCTTCTAGTAAATCTCTAACGTTCCTGTTCTTGGTATAATTAGCAGGGCACAATGGAATTTCTGGTTCCATGGTAGCAGGGATTTCTTTTTCTCCAAAGAATTAGTTTGTTTAGAGGGGATGCCATTGTTATGAATACACGGTGAAGTGGGAGGGGCCTTTAGCAGGTCCCATGGCAGATGAAAGACAAATAGGCCATGCAGACAGAGCTTGAGTTTATTGAGAGAAGGGTAAAAGGAAGGGAAGAGAGAGAGAGGGAGGGAGGGTAGAAGGGAGGGGGAGGGAGGGAGAGAGAAGGAGGGAGGGGCAGAGACCTGCTTGCCTCTTCAGAACAGCAGGAAGAGAGCAGGGTATTGCCTGCCATGCATGCAAGGGTGCCCACTCTGCCTCTGCCAAGTCCCCAAGGGGCGGGGCCAGGTTTGTGTTTGCCTGGATGCCAACAAACATTGTACACAATTTTATCCTTTACCAAAGCCCACACAAAATTTCCCAAAGGGAAAGGTATTAATGTTGAGAGCCATTAAAAAAGGAAAGTAAAAGGTGCTGGACAAGTGTGGTCTGTACCGTTGACATGCTAGAGCTTTGTCATGACATGCTTGTCATGACAGCAACGGTCACCACGTGCTCCATGCCACCACATGTCCTGCAGAGTCCTGTCACATGTACTGGGTCATTTCACCTGTATGACAGCCCTGTGTCATGGCTGCTTGAGTTCTAGACTGAGGAAGCAGGCTAGAGGAGGTTAGGCAGTTTTCCTACATGGCCAAAAGCTATCACATAGCATCCTAGGGTGGTTTGAAATGGTATCCGAACCTGCAAACCGCCCCCTGGGCCTGTGTTATGCATTGCCTCAGCAAAGCCCTCATGCAGAAGGCGGCCAGGTAGCCATGCTCCACCTAGTCCTTCTGCCGGCCCCCTTCTTCCCAGTGGATAAATGGCACTGTTGTGTCTGCTTCACATGGTGGAGACTGTCCTGGTCACTGCCCTAGCTCAGCAGGATAAGCCTTTTCTATATACCAATACCTAATCCCCCGGTGAGGGTTAATCTTCTATGTCAGCTGGGCTGCATACCTAGGAGATACACCTCCTGATGAGTCTGGGAACGTGTTAGGGTTAACTGAGTAGAGAAGACAGGCCACGAACCCATGAATCCATGCAATCCATGTAGCATGCTACAGTACATGGGTAGCACCCTCTCCACGTCCTGGATTTCCAGACCGATTTTGAAAAAGAAGGAAGCTGAGCATTTCTTTTTCTAGGCTTCCTTGAATGGATTCAACACGACCAGCCAGTTCACACTCCCACCGTGGTTTCCCTGCCGTGATTGACTATGTCCTCTCAAAATAAGCCCCAAGTTGGCTGCTTTGCCACAGCATTAAAAAAAGAAGAAAAAGAAAAAGGAATTAATACAACTTCACATATGACACAGAATATATTCTCAGATTTAAACAAGCCATATGGGGAAGCAGCTGCCAAGCTGAAAGCCACTGATTGATTGGGTTGCCCATTTTTGGGAGCTCTTGAAACCATTGGTCCAGAGTGGTCAGCAAGAGCATGGGAGCTGAATATGGGACACTGACTGACCTGGTAGAGTTTAGTGCACTTGGCTCTACAGGTTCACAGATAACTCCTCTCTCCCACAGTCAGCCGACCTCTGGTCCTGTTGTATTTTTTTTTATTTTGGCAGCTTGTTCATGCGCAGGGTAGTTGGAAATAGGCCAGATGCTGTAGGCTCTTTCTGCATCCTGTATCTCACTAGAGGTGATGGGGCTTACTGGACCATTGGGTGCAGAATTCCCTGGGGAGGCCATGGAGCCCCTTTACTAGGAGGATTTCCAGTTCCTGTGCTACAGGCTAGGTCTTGATGACTCTGACTGGTACAGCCTTCTTCACTGGCATGGTGGCCTGGGTTTGGAAGAAAGGGGAGAAAGTTAAGGTCATGCCTTCTTATGAATTCTGCTAAGAAAAGTCCCCACTTGTCTGGAGAACCACGGGCTAGTTTTCTAAAGAATTCATTGGCTCTGGGCAGTTCTGGTGCACACCTTTAATATCAGCACTCAGGAGGCAGAGGCAGGCAGATCTCTGTGAGTTCGAGGCCAGCCTGGTCTACAGAGTGAGTTCCAGGACAACCAGGGCTACACAGAGAAACCCTGTCTCAAAACAAACAAAAAGAATTTATTGGCTTCTCCAGCCTCACAGGGGTCTTATTCAGAAGGTTGAGGTGGAAAGACCTAGTAAGTACAATAGTTTGAGACCAGCCTGGAAATAATTGCAAAATCTGGACCCCAAAGAGAGACTTCAGGTTCCTGTTCAGCTCCCATCCTGCAGACAAAGGTGGTTCGTGCTTTTCAAAGTCAAACATCCAAGAAAATAAAGGGTTCTGCCCTCTTACCCAGCATCGGGTGTAACTGTACTTTTTTTCTTTTTGAAACTAGGTCTTCTGTAGCCCAGGATGCCCACATAGCCAAGGATGACCTTGAACTTCTGATCTTCCTGCCTCCACTTTTTTCTTTGTTTTTTTCTTTTACGAGATAGGGTATCTCTGTGTAGCCCTGGCTGTCCTGGAACTCACTCTGTAGACCAGGCTGGCC
>LOEQ01000493.1:90957-101913 GCA_001685075.1 Bramus lutescens | reverse complement strand
CAGCCTGACCGCTCGGCCTCCCAGGTTCAAACCTAAAAGCCTTAGACTCCCCCCAGCTAGCTCCTTGTGGGGTAGCTGGAGCTGGTCCTGCTGTGAGGAGTCGCCCACACCCCATGTCCCGCGTGCTCTGGCGCGTAACCAGACTTGGACTCCGCAGAATCAGAAGCGCATCCCCTCCCCAGGGCCTAAGAGAAGGCCCTCTCTAGGCTCTAACAGTTTTGAACAATGGTAATTTACTCCCCACCCTGCCCAGGAGGCATCCCTCGCGCCCCCACCAACTCCCTCCACGACCAGCTACCCACTTCTGGGCCAGAGACTCTGGGGACACGAGCAGGAGCGTGGGCTCCCTGATTTCTGTGAATTCCATCTCAATCTGGAACGCGGGAGGATTAAACCTGCCCGAGTCCATACCCGGATTGGGCAGTGGTAAATTTTCAGCGTGGTGAACTGGCTTTGATCGCTCTGCCTGGCGACCACGGGCATCGTCATTTCCCTCCCAGGGAACCTCCTGGAATTCACTCCCGAGTTCTCCGACCCGATCCTTTGAGAAGCAGCCATCATCGAGCTCTCTTCTTTGTAGAGGAAGTTCCAGCTACGAATCATCATTGAAAGAAATAAATTCGACTTTAGGCCGAAGTTCCCTAACTATTTAAAGGAAGTGGGCGTGGAAGCGGTGGAGGCCCCATCCTCCCTCCCTCAACGTTGCCTCATGGTCCCTCAAGCTCCTTCTGCGTCCTCTGGAAACCCTGCCTTCTCAGGATCGCGCCTCCTTTTCCAGTCTGTCCGAAAAAACTTTTCTCGTGTGAAAATCAAATCCATAAATTAGGTGCCTGGTCTAGGGGGCTAGCTCACACTGCGTTCAAGCCTCAGAACCAACTACCGACAACTAAGAGACAAAAGTTAGACACTAAAAAAAAAAGGCCCAAAGCTGTTAGGGAACGGAATAGCCCTGGGGTTCTGACCCTGGCTGGGTGACCCGGGGGAATTTATAGCTCCTCCCCCTAATCCAACGATCCCTGTGTGGGTGGGTCCCTTCCTAACTTCACCTGGAGGTAGTCAAGGAGAAACCTGGTGTAGACTACCAAGCAGTGTCCGATGGATTCATAGGGCTATCATGATCTGGGTCAGAGGCGGCTGTAGCTGGTGCTCTAGGACAAACTAGTTGGAAAGGATTGGGGTTGCCCCTAGCTTAACATTCCAAGTCTGGCCCGCAAGCCTTCCCATCTGTAAAATGGATACAACAACCCAAGTGTTAACACTCCCCTGATGAGGGAGCCGGCAGATGCAGTTTCTTGATGGCCCTCCCACAGATGCTGCACCCTAGTGTTTCCCTGCTGGGCACCTCCCTGTACTGCTTGAGTCCCAGGACTTTNTTACCTGTTAGTATTATTCCATAAATGCTTTTCTGGTTTTCTCTGAGACTTCCCCCTCACCCTCATCTCTTTCATTTCATGTTCAATAAATCATTTGGGAATGCCAACCCACCTCCTCCTTACAGAAAATTAGGTTTTTTCCTGTGGGTGAGGTCGGGAGTGAATGCTATCCCTAGGTCATCCTAGAGCAGGCTCTGTCCCCAGCAGATAGCCAGGCTCGCGGGCTCCATCTTCTCAAGCGGCAGATTTCCCCCTTAATCCTGGGTTTCCCTTCCTTCTTTTAATGCCTTTGAAATTCCTTCTCCTTTTCTTAAAATGCAAGTGTCTTCCACAAACATTTGTACTTAGAAGAGGCCCCCCTTCCAAGACAAAAGCCACCTGGGTCCCAGTCCTCAAATTGCCTGGTGGAACCCCCCCTTCTCTCTGTGGGGGGTCTAGACCAGCTAGCTCCATTTAAACTCTCGTCAAGGGTGAGAAGATAACCAAAAGAAAGTGCTACCCCCCATTGTTGACAATCCCAATCCTGTCCATCTTTCCCCAAAAACTCCACCAAAGGTAAATGTCACCCAACGTTTTAGGCTGCTGCTGTCTGTGGGCAGCCGGGCGAAATCAGCGAGACCAAATGGAGGCTTGAATGCCCAGCTGGAAAGCTGAAGCAAGTGCTACGCCCCGGAGTTTGGGGAGGGATTTAAGGTCTTAACTGAACCTTGAAGGTGTTACCTGACCTATAAGCCTTTAGGCCTGGGCATATGTCTCCACCTGTCCCAGGCTGCTGGAGCCTGCCTTTGGAGTTGAGCACGGGTGATTCCTGCGGCTGCATGTCCCTCCAAAACACCCTCTAGCCCCATGCATACCTCTTGGTGTTAACCCTGGGATGTTAGTTCACCTTATGTTGCCCCAGCCTTTAAAGGATTGGCTAATCCCACTTCCTTATGGAGGAGCTGGAAACCACACTCAATTTGCTTGGGTGTTTTCCATACAGTGTGGTTTCAGGCAGATCACAGCTCCTTTCTTTGCCGTGCTGGGGTTTGAACCTGGGTCTGGTGCATGCTAGACAGGCACTCTACCATCAAGCCATGCCCCCCAGCCCTCACTTCCATTTTGGAATGAGCTATCTCCAGAGCCCCTTCCCAGGAGAACACTGTTATCCTCACATCTCTTTCTATCCTGACCCCTCTACACGGGAGAGCCTGGTGCTGAGAGTCTGAGGTTGGAGCTGGAGCGACCCAGGTCAAGAACTCTTGTCTGTGACTTGGGCTCCTTCACTTTCTTTTGCCTCAGGACAAAGACATTTTCACTGGAGTTCCCAGTCCTTGGGAACCACCTGGGGCACCTCCAAGGTTTGGACTGACCTCTAATGGAGCTCCTGGGAAAATCCCCAGGATAATCAAATGGTTCTTGGCACTCAAGGTGGGGCCTGTCTCTACGCCCCACTGTGGGGTTAAAGTACTTCATTTGGGGGTTTGATCCAGGCCCCAGGTCAGATACACCTGGGGTCTAAGTGACCAGAGATCCTAGGAAGCCAGACAAAGTCTCTCCCAAGTTTTCTGGAGACAGTGGGGAGTTTGTCTCATAGGTTGAATCTCCCAGAGGGCAGTTAGCACCACTGTCTCCAAAGGAATGAATGGTAGGAGGTTGGAGCCGGCTTCTCTCGGCTTCTGTAGATCCTGCCTCCTCCACTATGGAGAATTGTAACCATGGAGGCTGGGACAACAACTGACACTCGGAAAAAGGTGATGTCTGAAAGCATAATGACCAGAATACCCAGAATGAATTCAAGGTGCTTCCCGCAGCCCTGCTCGCCCCTGTAGCGCTGAATGACTTCATTGCAGCCTCGGTGAACACCTGTTCTTTGCACGGTGTGTGCTGCCACACCACAAAACACCGGCAAATGCTGCCTCCACTCAGATTCTAGACAATTGTATGTTATGGATTGCAACATGTTTACTGTACACACAAAAAGCTTTCTGCTCTTACAGGTGAATAAGGATTAACTACAAATGACTCCCCCCCCCAAGACAAGGGTTTCTTCTAAAGTGCTGGGATTAAAGGCTTGGGCCACCATCACCTAAAAACAACATTTAATGTATAAATGGAGTTGGAGAGGTGACTTAGCAGTTAAGGGCTCTTCCAGAGGGCCTGGGTTCAATTCCCAGCACCCACATCTGTAACCCTAGTACCAGAGGGTGCAACGCCCTCTTCTGGGTTTCCTGTGCATTGAACTCACATGGCACACAGACATCTATATAGGGAAAATGCCTATACACATAAAAATTAATTTTTAAAAGGTTTTTCTATAATTATTCCTCAGCACGTAAGCATCAAATTAGTATATCTTTTAAAATATTTTTAATTTTAATCATGTGTATGTGTTCCTTTGTGTGAATGTGCATATGTATTCTGTATCCTTAGAGCCCAAAAGAGGGTGTCAGGTCTTGGAGCTGGAGTTACAGGAGTTACAGTTGTAAGCTACCCAAAGCGGGTGCTAAGAACTGAATTCAGGTCTTCTGCAAGAGCCATGCACACTCGTAAGCTCTGAGCCATTCTCCAGTCCCCCCCAATCAATCTACTGGGTTGTGTTGTTAGAGTATTGATTGTAAACATTGCTCTCTGAGTGGTTGAGTTAACTATTGTATAAATAAATAAATTCATTAAGTAAAAAAAATGTGAATTTTGGCTTGGGATTAGGACAGAATTTCAAAGAATTTCTGAAATGGCCCTGAACATACTTCTGCCATTTTGTGCTGCATATTCATGCAAAATGATGTTGTCATTACTGACTGTTAGAAAAATCAAAATATCTGTCAACTCTGGAAATGTTGAAAGAGGCACTATTCCCTGCAGTATCAAATACTCATCCAACATTGAATTATTTCTGTAAAAATAAACAAGCACATCCATCTCATTAGTACAAATTTGCTTTCATCTTCCTTTAATAAATGGTAAAATTATATGCATCCCCAAAATTGTTTTAAAATGAATTTATGTGTGATTTATTATTACTAAAAGCTTGGTTTGTATGTTTATTTTATACATCCATCTACATTGGGGGAGATCACATAAAAATTTCTTGGGCAGAAAGGAGTTGAGAGTAAGGAAAATTTAAGAAGCTTTTTTTTTGGTTTTTCGAGACAGGGTTTGTTGGGGACTGCAGACCCTCAGACCCTGAATTTTCTATGATCCCTTGCCTGCCAGAGTAAACAACTTTTTTCCTATGCTTGCGGCTGCTCTAGGCACAAGACCCTCATGAGTTCCGGATGGTTCTGGTGGGCTTGCAGCTGAAAAATCCTAAGAGCTAGGGTGTGGCCATTAGTCAAGGAGAGCCCTATATAAGCTGCCCTGGAACACAATAAAATTGGCATTCTTGTTTCANTCTTGTAGACCAGGCTGGCCTGGAACTCACAGAGATCTGCCTGCCTCTGCCTCCCGAGTGCTGGGATTAAAGGCATGCGCCACCACCACCCGGCAAGAAGTCCTGTTTTAGATTGAACTTTGGACACGTCCTCCCTAATGTGTGCTCTGTTGACTGTCTTCAGAGCTGGGCACTAGGAAAATGTGTCAGCCCTGAAGAAACCTCATAGCACACATGGACTCTGGTACCACAGAGGCCACTGTATCAGAAGACCCTCTGGCCTGGGAGATGTCGCATACTTGGCAGGGCCCCTCTGGGGACAGGAGTGACACTGGGGTTGAGGTAGGACCAAAGAAGGGCTGAAGTAGATTACAGGAAGGTAACAGAGCAGGTAGGCTAATGAGTTTTCCAGAAATGAGGCCTGGCCTCAGAGGGTCAGAAACAAATTGGCTGTGCTTTCCTAGCTGTGAGAACTTGGGGTCACGTGTTTCACTGAGTCTCATCTATGAAGAAGACGCAGTCATACTTTAGCTCACAGGAGTTCTTCCTCAGATGCTAGGGAACCAAGCATTGGATTGTGCTTGGTGATGTGTCAAGGATAGACCCAAGTTACTATTACTGTTGCTAAACCAGCTGTTAGGTTTCCTCCATCTCTCTATAACAGAAAGGATAGAGCATTCTGGAAGGAGAGAGAATCTGTGGAAGACAGACACCTGTACTTTTAAACGATAGAAACAACGATCCCCAGAGAATTAAAAGCTGCCCAGGAATCTCACGCTGGCGGAAGGCAGAGGCTGAAGCCTGGTGACAGGCAGAGAGTCTTAACAGTTTTGATGACTTATAGGAGCATCTTTTGGGAGAGGCTAGAGCTGAGACAATGATAGACCAGTGATGGGCAGAATCATGCCTTGATCAGGACTATCAGGTAGCTATGATTACCTCTAGGCTTCTTTTCAACCCAAACCTCATGACAGTACCCCAAAGAATGACTCAGTGCGGTCAGCAGACCTCATTATTTGTTCTTCCCAGGGTAGCCGCACTGAATGAATCTTTCTCTGCTTTTCACTATCCTGTCTCTCTATTTGGTGTCTTGAGAATGGATGGTTTGCCGGTGTTTGCTAACAAAATCCAGTGCCACTGTGTGCCATTGTTACTAACAGGGCTCCTCAATCCTGAGCTGGGACATTTCCAAGATAGCAGGGAGTGGCTGAAGAGAGTGGGCAAGAAAGCCAGCCAGAGCTCTGGCCTCCTGACAAAATTGGCATAAACTTCAACCAGAGACAGTATGTCTTGGGAGAACTGCTCCTGGCAGGTGTGCACTAGGTAACTGACCCCTGAAGACCAGGAGACACGGGGAGAGCCCAGGCTTGCTGTTTAGCAGGCCTCCCCTTGAAGTCTCTGTTTCTACAAGCCTAGACTAGGGACACAGGCCCTGGAGACAAGGATCCTAGGCATGAATCCCAGTTGTCATTACATGACCTGAGGGGAGTCACTTGACTTCTCCCAGGCCTATGCAATGGGGACCACATGGGCACACACCCTATGGTATTGGTGTGTAGTAAAAAGAGGCTGTAGCTAATCAGAGCTAAGGACGCACAGGAGGCACCATGCAATCCCAAAGTCAAGAGCCAGCTGGACCTGGCTTGGTCTCTGGCATCCATCTTTGCACAGAACCGGTTCACCGCCATCAGTATTTCCCAGAATTGAGCTAACAGAAAACTGTTAGTAGCATTATCTGCAGGAGGCAGGCCTCCACTGCATCTCAACCCCCTTTGCTGGGGATGGAACTCAGAGCCTCGTGCATTCTAAGTAAGGACTCTACTACAAACTACACTCTAGGCACTAAGGCCTGAGTATCTACTAAAGACTTTGGTGGGCTTCTCCATCGGGGTGTGGCTCTCCCATCATAGTCTCTCAGCAGTTGGTAGAGCTAGGCAGAGTTGCAGTTCCATTGGAGGAGATCAGACCCTGTTAGCTGGAACTCTCCCAGGCCCTAGAGTGATGGGAAAATGACAGGCACTCTGGGAGGAAGGAGACCTTTTTTCTCTCACGGCAAATATGCCTTCAGTAGGAACACTGAAACACCAGGAGCCAGAGTCCAGTTGGTATAGAGCTTGCACAAAATCCTGGGTTTGCTCTCCAGCACTGCGCAAGGTAGGAATGGTCATGAATCCTATAACCTCAGCACTTAGGAAGTGGAGGTAAGGGAATTAATTACAAGTTCAAGAAGATCTTCAGCAACATAGTTCAAGACCAACCAAGGATACATGGAAACTCCAAAACAAAGAAAGCTGGGCTGTGGTGTCACAGGCCTTTAAACCCAGCACTCGGGAGACAGACAGGTGGATCTCTGTGAGTTCAAGGCCAGCCTGGTTTACAGAGTGAGTTCCAGGACAGGTTCCAAAACTACAGAGGAAACCCTGTCGAAGAAGAGGAGAAAGAGGAAGAGGAAGAAGAAGAAAAAAAAAAGGAGGAGGAGGAGGAAGAAAAAGAGGAAGAAAAAGAAAAAAGAAAAAGTAGGAGCCAACCTTGGACTTACTTCATTTATTGATCAAGTAATTACTGATTCTGCATGTTAAACTCATGGGGTAGATGCCATTATTGCCATTTCTCAGGATAAATTTTTCTCAAGAAAGAGCCAGCCAGAGAGCTCTGGCCTCCACTTAGATGACTCAGTGGGTAGAGGTACTTGCCATACAAGCCTGCCGACCTGAGTTCAATCCTTAGAGCCCACATAACGGTGGAAGTGTGAACCCACCCCATAAAACTGCCTCTGACCTCCAGGTGCACATGGTGGCATACACACTCACAAATATGCATCATGCATACATACACCAGTAATTTAAAAAACCTGGAAGATTGAGCAATTTGCCTAACATAATACTCTAGGAAAGTCCCAATCCCGAATCAGGAAGGCCCCTGTGACCAGGGCTCTTCTATGGGAAGCAGGAAGATTCTAGCTGTATAAGGGATCATATCACTAGGTTGAAGATGGTGGGCAAAAGGAGGTTACCAGGGAAACTGGACACCATCTTTACCAAAACAGCAGATGTGTGTCTGTCTAGAAAACGTCAAGAGCGTTTTAAGGAGACTTGGTCTGCTCCTGGGTACTTCTAGAAGGCCACGGTAATGACTAAAATTACTACCTTTGCCACTACCAATTAAATCGTTCCCTAGAGCTCACTGCAAAGTCCAGGAGCAAGGAGGAAGCTGATTAGAACTGAAGGCATCACTTAGCACCCTTTGAATCCCAACATGATGTGACATTCTGCTCAGCTGTCCCCAATACTTAGGGCGGCGGTTCTCAACCTGTGGGTCACCACCCCTTGGGGTCAAATGACCTTTTCACAGGGGTCACCTAAGATATTTATATTATCATTCATAACAGTAGCAAAATTACAGTTATGAAATAACAATGAAAATAATTTTATGGTTGGGGGAACAAGGAGCTGAATTAAAGGGTTGAGTCATCAGGAAGGTTGAGAACCACAGGCTTAAAGGAAGTTTCCTCAAAGCAGGAGGTTCAGGTGTCTGTGTCTTTGGTTAGGAAACTCCTCTAGCTCCCCTTTCTTCCCTTCATGCTGAGCCTCAACATCTCAGATCCGGGCTGGACTTTGGATGCTTTCCTAGTTCTGCCTCACCCTAACCTGCATGGTCCCAACCTCTGAGTGTAGAAGGGAGGCTGTCTGGAAGAAAAGGGCTGTGAGAAACATCTCTCTCACTCTCCTGTCTGGACAAATCAACCTAGAACTCATTGTCAATGAGATCACATGTGGAGCCATTATCCGCAAGGGAAGGGGGAGGAGAAGGATGTGGTGCCACTGTTCCTGTGATTGTTATCCCTTCTCTGGAGGTTTTGGTTTCCTAAATGTGGTCTTGGAGGGGTGTGTACGATGTGTGTATACGTGTGTGTGTACACATAAGTGTGTATATGTGTGTGTATACATGAGTGTGTATATGCATTTGTGTTTCCTTTAATAGTAGGAAGCTTTGGAGTCATAACGATACTCAACAGAGTCGATGTCAAGGCTGATTTAACTTCCAGGCTTGACAGCTTCACGCCGCAGGATACTGCCTTCTCCCCTCCCCAAGCCCTCTGTCAGCTCCAGGAGTCAGTTGCTCTTCAGAAAGCACTTGGAGTTGAAGGCGAGAGACATGCAAAATAAGCCACAATGAGGGTGGAGGAGTTCCCCAATCCAGGCCCTGAGCCCCGAGCACCAGCATAGCCAAGGACACGTCCTTTGTCATTAGATGGTCCTCTGGCAAAGTGAAGCTTAGCCCAAGGTCCCCAAAGAGTGTCATAGAAGGCTAGAGTAAAGGTATCTGGAGCCTTTGCAATTTGTGAATCTTTGAATCTATGATAACCTGAAGACATGGAAATGTGAACTTTTCTCTTTTTAATTTTTACTATATATTTAAAAGATGATCATTTATTTATTTTTGTTTGTTTTTGTTTTTCGAGACAGGGTTTCTCTGTAGCTTTGAAACCTGTCCTGGAACTAGCTCTCTAGACCAGGCTGGCTCCAAACTCACAGAGATCCACCTACCTCTGCCTCTGAGTGCTGGGATTATAGGTGTGTACCACCACTACCCAGCTTGTTTTTATTTTTTGTGTATGGGTGTTTTACCTGCACCTGTGTTTTAGATTTTTGGTACAGGGCCTCACTATGTAGCCCAGGCTGGCCTCCAATTTGTAATCCTGCTTCAGCCTGCTCATTACTGTGCAAATATACAGTACCGTGGCTGGCTTGGTTTTTCTTTCTTTTATGTGGACACCAGTCACGTTGGATTGAGGCTCGTTCCAGTGACATCATCTTAACTCGATTATCTATAGATACCTGTTTCCAAATAAAATCATGCTTGCAGGTGTTGGGTTTAGAACATGTGATGGTCAATCTCAGTTGTCTGCTTGATGTGATTTAAAATCATCTGGAAGTGACCCTCTGGACATGCCTATGGGGGCTATCTTAATTAGGGTAATTGAGATGGAAGACCTGCTCACTGTGGGTGGCACCATCCCCCTGGCTTGGGATCCGAGACTGTATAAGCAGAAAGTGGTTTGAAGAGATGGCTCAGTGGTTAAGAGAACTATCTGCTCTTCCAGAGGACCTGGGTTCAATTCCCAGAACCCACATGACAGTTTACAACTGTCTATAACTCCAGTTCCAGGGGATCCAGTGCCCTCTTCTAGCCACCCTGAGCCCTAGGCACGCACACAATGTACAGACATGCATCCAGGCAAAACACATAAAAAAAAAAATAGGCTTTTTAAAGCAGCAGCATCCATTGCTCTCCACTTCCTGATGTGGAGAGGTCATGATAAGTTGCGTCAAGCTCCTGTCAGGTTGACTTCTCTACTGTTCCCTTGAACTGTGGGTGGGGTAAACTCTTTTCTCCCTTAAGCCCTTAAATTGGTTTTGTTAGGACTCTTTTTTGTTTGGTTTGGTTTTCTTTTTTGAGACAGGATCTTCCAACATAGCTGAGGATGGCTTAGAACTCACAGGGTAGACTAGGCTGACCTTGAACTCACAGAGATCTCTCTGTCTCTGCCTTCTGAGGGCAAGGGAAACCGAGAGGACTTTCCTGAGATCTGGCAATCAGTTCCCAACAAGGACCCAAAATGTTGAGGTGGTGGTTCATATCTGTAAACTCAGTACTTAGGAAACTGAGGCAGGAGAATTGCCTCAAGTTGGGAACCAGCCTGGGTCACATAGTGAGTTCCAGCCCGGCCTGCATTATGGGGTGAAATTGTGTTACAAAAACAAAAGTTCAAAAAAGAAACAAACAGCCTTAGAGTGGATACATCAAACCTCTGTCCACTGCGAAAAGGGAGGCATTAGGAACTTCATCCCCTCCCTTAATTTGCTTGTGTCCTGCCATGATAGCTATCAAACCCAACGTTTCGCACGTGTGCTAGGCGACCATTCTACCACTAAACTACAGCCCCAGACCTGGGCTCTAATTTGATCCTGCTTTCCCACGTGTTAGGACATCAGGCAGGGCCCACCGTGTCTAGCTTTTTGATGGAGCAACATCAAGAGTGTCTAAGACAGGAGGCCGTTGGAGTCATTTTTAGAGGACTCATCTGTCGCCAGTATGCCTTTGAAATGTGTGGTGTTTTTAGTTGCTAGTATTTAAACATGAGGGAATTTACGTAACTTTGACTTCTGAGCCTTTCCAACTCAGAAGAACCTGAAAGCCTCAGGCTCTCACTTCCCCATGTCAGCAGCC
>LOEQ01000493.1:62785-74019 GCA_001685075.1 Bramus lutescens | reverse complement strand
ACAGTAGGTGGGCCTGGTTTTGGGGATAGGGTGGGTCCTCTCTGGCTCTTCTGGAGCCAAATCTGAAAGCCCATTCATTGACATCACCTCAGACCACAGACCAGCGGCGGCTATCTGTTGAGCACCTACTGGATGCTTGGCCCTCTGGGACAGCAGCCCTGACAGATGGGAAGGCTGGAAGAGAGGGTGCCCAGGAGGTGGGGTCGGAGCTGTTGGCCAGCCCCTCCCCCAGCTCCCCAAGGCCAAGGAGGAAGGGGGGGTGGTCTTTGCCTCAGACAAACAGAGCAGTTCCCGCCTCCACCTCCCTGAACATCTGTTTCTTCTCAGGGTGGGGGTAGGGGGTGAGAAGAAGGAGCACGAGGGGGACCAGGGGCTCCAATGACAGCTTTCAGCTCTCTCTCAGGAACTGAATGCAGCTTCCCAGGAGCGGGCAAGCACAAAGGGGGCTTTCAGGGCCCGGCCTGTCAGGCCATCAAGCGACTGCTTCAGTTCCCTGGCCTCTTAACAGCTCTTCAGAGCCATTCAATCAGCAATTCCCCGTCTCATGAGCAGGAGGGCAGATGCCAGGCTGGGGGATAGGAGTGGGGGAGGGACCCAGATGGAAAGCCAACCCCAGAGAAAAAGCTGAAACCCAAAAGAGGAGACAAAGCCTTTTGCTTCTCTGCTCATCTTCAAAGATGTAGGATGAGGAGTGACCCAGGGCTTTGAGACATGATTGAGATCTAAGGCCAGGCAGACATGTGTGTGTGTGTGTATGTGTGTGTGTGTGTGTGTATTTTGAGGACACAAGTAGGTCCTTCAGAGACTAAGAGACTGGAAATAACCCCCTCCCTCATCTGGGGTCCCAGGGGCTCTGTCCTACCTGACCACATTCTGGGCACTGTGCTCTGCCCCTGCCCTTTGGATGTGCTGACCTCAGAAGCAGAGTTGCTGCCTTCTGCAGGGGCTGCAGCCTTGGGGATCTGAGCTGGCTAGGGTGACGCCGTGCTAAAGGGGCTCCTGAGAATCATCAGAGGACTTCACTGATGTCCCCTTGAGGGACCATTTGTCAGAGCTCTGGGCTCCCCGAGGGAAAACAGCTTGAAAAATGTCAGCTTAGACAATGTCAAGATGAATTCCCAACCTGTGTCCTTGCAGGTAAAGTGGTGGCCTATGATGCCTAGCTGTCAGGGATGTCTGTGGTCAGTGGTCTTGAGGGAGCTTCCCGAGATAGGTTTGGGGTGAATGTTGTCCTCAGAGTGAGCAGGAGTAGACTGAGTCCCAGTGACCTGCTCTCCTGAGCTCTGTGACCAAGAGCTAGATGCGTGACATCTCTATTTCCAAGTCTCCACATTCCAAAGTGCTACATGGGAGATCAACCCACTACCATGGTGGGGCTGTTGGACGCTAAATGAAATGCATAAGGCAGGGGACTTAGCATGGAAAAGCCATCCGCGAGCTTTTCTGTCCTAGAGACCTTTCTTTTTGGGATAAGGAGAATGAGAGACAGACAAAGCCTTAGCTGACCCTAAACAGAACTGGACAGAGCATCCTAGACATTTGCAGCAGGCAGAGGCCATGCAGGAAGGGGACCATGTACCTGACTCAGACCCACATGGCTCCTTCTGCACCTGGCCCAGACCTCTACACACCAGGCCGAATGCCAGCTTCTTCTGGGACCCCTGCCACCACCCACTTCATCCCTATACTGTGTGCCTTTGGGCAGTGACCTTTCCCCCAGGTCTCTTTTCCTTGCTTCAACTTCCTCAAACCTTACAGGAAACAGTGAGAAGTTTGGACAGCCCTTTCTTCCTACAGTTAGTCATTCTGGTCCCGCGATGGTTGGGCAAGAATTGAAACACGTGGTTACTTATGCACAGATTGCCTTCCAGATCATAATAGGGACATCACAAAGACTCTGAGTCTGCACTTAGTTCCTTAATGTGCCTGACCTACGTCAAGTTGTACTAGGGAAGGTATAAAAGGGAGTTGGGGGGGTATGTGTGATACCCCATCCCCACTCATTCTTTCAATTATTGTATTAGTCTAGAAGTGGTCATAATGCCACCAGTACCGTCTAGGGGCTCTAAGAACCAAGCATTATCATTCACCCCCAATTCTTGGAGCCCATCCTGACACCTAGTAAGTGTTCCACACACTCAATAAATGTCATATAGGATATGATTGATCCAACACATTTTCTTTATACTTTTCCACATAGATTTAATTCTTTTCAAATGAGCTTGAAGCCGCCCAACCATGCTAGGACCTGGAGCTCAAAATCAGAGGGCGCACGCAGTGGGCTCGGTGTTTCTTTTCCACTGGCATGTGTTTGTGTGCTAAATACGTGCCTTTTTACTACTGTTATTTTGAAAATGGAGTTGAAACGCAGCCAGGCTGCATTTTGAGACAGTCTATCAAACACGCCACAGGCAAATCTCTTTGCGCGTGCCTTAACTGTGCTTGGGGCTCCTTTCGCTAGCATCTCTAGAGGCATGACCCTGGGTCCTTGGGAAGAGTCAGTCTCTTCCTCTCACCCTTCACCCACATCACGCTTGGCGGCCTCTCTCACACTGCATCTCACCATATATGTTTATTTTTAAATCAAATTGATGCTTTGTTTATGACTATCTCACAGGAGAGAGGCTGGATGCGCTCGCACCAGCTTTGGAGAACGGGATTTGGGTGGCCTGACTCACAGTATCAGCCAGGCTGCCCATACATGCTCATGCACAAGAGACCTGGGGGAGGGGACAGCCCAAAGATGCAGTGATTCTCTAAAAGCCAATGACACTGAGGGGGAGTGGTTGCTGTTCCTCCAGGACCCGCATCTGTCATCTACCCAGGACAATCATTGGGGTGGATATGCTACACTCTTGACCCTGACTGATAACCCAGAGAGCTCTCGGAGGGAGGGTTTCTAGATGTGTGTAACAAGGGTGTCAGAGGGATAAGGTCAGGTGCTGTATATCCAGGTCTAAGCCCCGCAGATCCAAAGGAGCACCTGGCGGTCACAGCCATGTCTCCATCACCTCCATGTCCTGAGAGTAGTTTCAAGAAACGAGCCAGAGGCCAGTGATGTGGTTCAGGGGTAAAATTCTTACCTAGAATCTGGGGGACCCTATGTTCCATTCCCAGGACCAGAGAGGCAGGAAAATCTGAGAGAAATCAGAGACAGCCCCACCCTCTATGAATCTGCTGGAGCTGCCCTAAGCCCAGGGATAATACAGAAACACAGTTCCCGTGGCTGCCAATCCTAGAAGTATAGAAGAAAGCCATCTAGATGAATCAAGGTCCTGTGTTCCTGGTAATTACAGAGTGGCAAAGCTGCTTACCTGGGGTCCCTTTGATGACACTTAAGAGCTTGGGGATATGGCTATTTCCCAACAGCCAGGCAAATAGTTTATATCTTAAGGGATGCAAGGCTACACATGGGGTAGGTGTTCTCTTACACCATGGTCTCGGTGTCTTCCCAGGCACCCCTGTCTCTGAGATGCCAGGGTTCTAGCACAGCCTCCTGGAACCTGAGTTCTCTACAGGGTCGCTAAAGCCAAATGTTTGGTTTTCAAGAACACTGTGAAAACCTGAAAGACCCAATTCCCGCTTTGTGCCTTTTCCCCAACCTGTAAGGAGCCAGGCATTGCATGGCTCAACTTCATCTGGCTCAGTGTACCACGCTACCTGCCTTGGGTGTGTGAAGGGTTTCTAAGGACCCTCCCAGTCACAGGGTACTAAGAGACAGAGTGGACTCCTTGTAGGTTTAGGCATCGTATCACAGCCCAGGGCTACCTTTCAAATGACCATATCCCCCACAGCAGCCCTCTGGGAAGATGGGACTATCATCCAAATGTGCAAGCACAGCTCTGTGGAGAGGTGGGAGGGTGTGAAGGGGTAGGAGTGTTGAGGGTGTGGGAATAGCGTTAGTGCCTAGAGCACGTTTTGCATTTATTCTTTAATGGTGGGCTTGATTATATTTCCTCTTCCTTTTTTTTTTTTTAAGGAACTCTACAAGTTATTTGTAAACATGACCTAGAGGAGGGAGTGGAATGAATGTTTGGTTCCTTTAGATGTCCCACTGGACAGATTGGGAGACCTTTAGCATGCTAGGTAAGTGCTCTTATCCAATGAAGAACATGCCTAGCCCCTCCCCCTCCTCCTTTTTTATTTATTTATTTTTTGTTTTGTTTTGTTCTTTGAGACAGGGTTTCTCTGTGCAACAGTCCTGGCTGTCCTGGAACTCGCTTTGTAGACTAGGCTGCCCTCGAACTCACTGAGATCCTTCTGGTGCTGGGATTAAAGGCGTGCCTGCGGCCACCATTGCCTGGCCCTAGCCCTCCCCCCACATTGCACTCCTTTAGTTAACTCTTTATCTTCAGTACCAAGGTTCCTCATGAGTCAGAGTTACTGAGAACCCAGGACACGGAGTGGGGGAGGGGGAGTTTGGTAAGTGTGGGAGACCAGGCTCTAAGGTCTCAGGTGATCACGCTGGGGCAAGCTCTGAGCAGGGCAGGAAGTGGTGGTGACTGATCTATGAATGACTTCTGGAGAGCTTCTCCAGGCCCTTTGGTCTTTATAGCCAAAGAAGAAAGGGAGGGGAGGAGAGAGAGAAGGAGGGGGAGGAAGAGGGAGGAAAGGAGGGACGGAGGAAGGTTGGCTGTGTGATGAGACACTGTTCATCCCTTCATCCCATTTGGTAGCAGCCACACTACCTGTCCAGGCACCGACTGAACCCTTGTGCCCCTCACCTGGGAGTCGGAGATTTCCGAGGGTTTCTCTGTCAGGCTGCTGCTCTCGGCTGGGATGAGGTCATTGTACTTCGTGACATCTTCATCAGAATAGTGTAAGCTGCCTGGACTGGGCCTGGGAGGGGACCTAGGAGAGAAGGGAGTGTGGCAGAGAGGTGGCCTCAGACAGGTCTGGAGGAACACAGGCTACAAGCCCCTCTGTCCTGGGTTCCTCCTCCCTGTGGTCACACTGTGTCAGCCCAGGCCCTACAGAGAGAGGCATGGAGGGAGGAAAAAAAGGATGCCACACTAATGTTTTTGACATATAGCACAAACAGTATGTGTGTCTGTGTGCCCAGGCACACACAACATCACCGTGAGAGCAGTTCAAGTTCACTTTGGGTCTGGTCTGGTGAAAACAAGATTTTTCTCATTCCCAAGGGGGCACAGGAACATGTGAACCTCTATGTGTGTGTCCTTTGAGTAGGAGAGGCAAGGGGACCACGGGAGGTGTGGCTGAGGGTGAAATGCCCCCTTGTTCCCTGTGGCAGGCTCAGGAGCTTGCTCAGTGGGGCTGTGGTAGCCATGCTGGCCTTGGGTGAGTTTAATCACAACTTCAAATGCCTCTTTCTTTGGAAGGCTGGATTGGCGAGGGATGAGAGCCAGCCCGCTCGCCCTCAGCCTTCCCCTCCGCCCCCTTGGCTTATCCCTTCAAGAGGAGACAGAAAGAAGCTTTGTGAAATTCCCTCAAGAATCTGCCCCGCCTCCCCCAGCCCGATGCCTCCAGTGAGCCGTGAATGTCAATATGGCTGAGGCTGGAAACAGGAGTCCCTCTGGCTGTGGCCCCAATCTCCTTTGAGCTTCTGGAAGCACACAACTGCCTGGATCCTATCAGAGGAGGAGCAGGCGGGCCCCAGGAGCATTCCCTGCCCTTGCAAAGGGGCAGCCCGATGGTCCCAGGGAAGCAAGTCCAGGAGAGACTGGAGTCATGAAGAAATCAGGAGTGGGAGTTGTCTCTCCAAGAGCCTCTACTTTTTTCATTGTTTTGGGCTTTTGAGAAAGGGTCACATGCGATGCAGGCTGGCCTCAAACTTTATGAAATTTAGGGATGCCCTTCAAGTTCTGATCCTTGTGGCTCTGCCTCCCAAGTACTTGCCAGGATCACAGGTATGGGCCAGCACATCTAGTTTCCACAGTGTTAGGGACCAAAGCCAGGGCTTCATGAATGGCAGGCAAGCTCTCTGCCAGATGAGCTGTACCCCAAGGCCTTTCCAGGCTGTTTCCAGAGGCTGAAAGACGGTGGCAGGAGGACACACTCAAACAGAAGTAAGTCAAGCTCAGGGAAGAAGGTTTTACTCTTCCCTTGCTAAACAAGGCATAAGCACCAATGGGCCGGTCCCTGGTACCTCCCACTGGGTGCTTCAGCTGGGTCCAGCTCATCTCTGGGGTATATGGCCACCTCTAAGGCCAGTTACTAGTGCAACTGACTCCAAACAATTGTAAGCTGGCTTCCACAAGGCTGTATGTTTCTGCATTCTGCAGCCATCAACAGAACTTAGTACCCACCCACCTCCTCGTGGATTTTCTAACATTCCCTGAGCTGTGGCTAGGTTTGGTGGCACTAACACAGACTCCTGGGTGTGCTGCTGGGATCCTTCATGACCTTCTGCTGGCCATTGACAGCCTTGAAGCTTGGATGCTATTTCCCTGGACATGGAAGGCCAAGTGGACATTGCATGTTCCATGCTCCTCCCCAGCTGTCACAAGAGGCCCTCAAGCCTCTGTCCTCTGCCCCCACATGCACGGACAGACAGACAGTACCTGGTGTACAAGCCATTCTTCCTGCAGAAAGAGTTCTTTACAGACAGCCGCCGGTTGTTGAGCTCCAAAGCGGGAAAACTGCTTTCATCCAAGCTCAGCATCTCCCCATGGCCAAGGGCTCCTGACTTGGTATTGCCTCCTAAGGATGGGGTGGGGGGGGAGATTGGTACCCATCAGACAACATGGTCATTCCTTTCCAGCTCCATTCTCTCATTTAGGCCGCATGCTCCTTTTTCATGCTTGTTAGTAGCAAGACTCAAATTAGAGCTGGAGGTTGTGTGGATGAATTCCCGGCTGTTCCACCTGCATCACCAGGAAAGAGACCTACCCCCCTCCACCAATGGGAAGGAGACCCTCAAGAATCAAGTCTGCCATTAGGCTGCAAGGCTGGCTCACCTGAGTCTGTCTTCTTGGAGTACTTCTTGCTCTGACCTCGGATGATGAGTACGAAGACCAGAAGCAGGATGAAGATGAGCCCCACAAGAGCTATGACTACCAAGAACCACCATTCCTCATAGAAGGGGCTGGCTTTCTGGGCTACAATGGGGGTAGGGCAGCATCAGGACCAGGGTACTCCACATCCCCCTGCCACAGACTTTCCTGTTCCATTTGGGGTTCCACCAACTGTTCATGGGTGTTATGGGTAGATGGGGCCTGTGTACTCAGAATTCTAGCTTTGATCTGTAGGCAAAGTTTTGCTTGGAGGACTGTTTCAAGCAGAGTTTTATGGTTTAATTGATTAAGAATCCCCTGGATTTATTAAGGAATAGTGCTGGGATTGATTAGTGATGTCTGTCAGGGGATAAGGAAGAAAGAATAGCAGTATGTTAGCTGCTTTTGTTTTTCATTCTCTTGCCTTGGGGAAAGAGACTTTGATAGACAGACTGTAACTGTGGGAAAGGATGCTTTTCTGGCATTTATGAAGTCTGGGAGAACTATCCTCAAAATTGCAGTTTTTCTTTCTTCTTCCTTCCTTTCTTTTCTTTTTCTTTTTCTTTTCTTTTCTTTTTTTCTTTTTTTTTTAAACTGATGACAGAAAGCCAGGGAAGTTGGGAGAGAGATCACATGTGGGTTTTTAAAAATGCCTCTGCCAGGTAGGGCTCCCTTTCCACCAAAGTCCCCTAGTAATTCACTTCTTGTACCCAGAAACTCCTAATACATGTCACTTCCAATGAGGAGATGGGTCTTCTATTCTTGTCTCAGACTCTTTGTTTCCTATAATTTGTTGCTGTCATCTGAGCATAGGAGAAAGTATGTGGGTGAAAAGAGGAGCTGGGTTGCTAATACTCCACCAGAGAGCAAAAGCACAATATGAGTTGAATTTCTACCTTCATATTCCAGTGGTCAGTGAGTGACCATGGTGTAGGCCTAGTGTCCTGTATGGACCCAGAGCTGAACTAGATGAGAGGTATGAAAGAAAAGGGGAGGGGAGACAGTGAACATGGCCCACCTGGGTGCCACTCAGTGAGGTCTCAGATGGCACCAGGATTAGCCCATGGCCCGCCTGGGAGCTGTCTTTTGGGAGTGGGGTGAAATGGTTTCCATGAAAACAAAGTTTGTGACCTGACTATTCCATGGCCTCCACGTTCCCTCGGAACTCTGAGCTACACCAGGCTTGGGACCCAGAGTTCACAGTTAGAGGGACTGAGGGACAGACAGACAGTCCATTTGGATGACAACCTTGATGCCCGCTGCCCAAAGTCTGTCTTCCTCCCCCACCGCCAAGCATGTCATCAGGCTCTTCAAGGACTCTGATCTGTCACCCTAAAGGCTGGTACCTGGCACAGACTGAGAGGGGCTGCTGGGAGTGCCAAAGCCATAGTCATTGACTGCGATGACCCGAAAGTCGTAGCTCACGCCTGGCTTCAGGATGTCCATGCTGAAGGTGTAGGAAGTTACCTCCTTGGGGATGTCCTTGATGAGGATGTCCCAGAGCCCCTCATCTGCAGGAGCACAGAGAGGAGGCACTGTGAGGTGGAGGAGCCTCAGATCCCCCCACGTCATCTGGTTTTAGCTGCATCTCCCTGAGGGCGGGTCCCATCTGGTCAGTGGCTCAACACTGTGATTGAGCCTGACTCTTAGGAAGTCTTGTGGATGTCTTAGAGATAGATACCTTCTGGGAGGGGGTGTCTCTTGAGCTTTTCTTTAAAATAAAACATTTGAAAGCATGTAAAAAAATATTGTGCAACAAATTCTCCAACAATCAAAGCAATACAGCCTGAGCACCCTAATCTGAGAAGCTAAACTCTAAAAGTGACATGCCTATGATCTTAGCAGTCTGAAGGTCAAGGAAAGAGGACTCCAAGTTTGAGGTCAGTCTGGGCTGTACAGTGAGACCTAAAATAATAAAAAAACAAAATCCCAAAGTTCTCAAACAGAAACATTTTGAGACCTGTAACACATCAGGTGGAAAGACCACACACAATAAAACTTTACTTCACATACAAAGTATTAAAATAGTGTATAAAATTAATTTTAGGCTAAGTGTATAAAGTATATCTCATAAGGAAATTCATGGTTAGATGTGGGTCCACCCAAATAATATGTGTGTGTGTGTGTGTGTGTGTGTGTGTGTGTGTGTGCCTGAACATGTGAAACCATGTCTGGGTTCCTTTCTATCACTCTCTCTCCACCTTTTCTTTTGAGACAGTGCCTGTCATCAAATCTTGAACTCAGCAATCGGCTAGACTGGCTGGTCATGGACCATGGGGATCCCTGCTTGCCTCCATCTCCCAATACCAGGGTCCCAGATTCATCCTCAGTTTCTCCAAGGTGCCAGGGATCCCAACTCAGCTCCTCATGCTTGGCCAGCAGGCACTTGGTTTACGAGGCCATCTTCCTCACCCCATCACTGGCTTTTTTGAGTATCTCCTTGGTTATTACCTAGACTATTTTAATTTTATTTTTTTGAGACAGGGTCTCATTTTGTAGCCCAAGCAGACCTGACACTTACATTCCCCCTACCTTAGTCTCCTCTCTTGTGCACATCTAGTTACCCGAAGGTCTTTTTGTTTAATCTCCCAGGCTGTGAAATCCTCAAGGGCAGGATCACGCCTGGCTTGGTCTTTCTTTTTTTATAAACTGGCACTTAGCTCGGACACCTTCCCAGTGTGTGATAACCAAGGACTGCAGACTTTCCCCAGGGTTTGTCATAGTATTATCAGTAGCTCTGCACAGTTCAACGTTTCATTCCCTGAGAGGTATTGGGGTTCAGCTCCTCATGTGACTACTGCCCCCCACACCCCCAAGCTGACGGTCCTGTGTAAGGCAACCCAACTGGGGGTGGTGGTAGTGACGTGAGTTTTAAATTTTCAAGCCCACAGCAAGGGCAGGAGGTAGGAACTGCTGTTCCCATTTGAGAGATAAGAGAACCAAGGCTCAGAGAGCTTAACTCACCTTCCCAAGGTCACACCAGGCATGTGTAGCCAGCAGCCTGGCATTTTCTACTGAGTTACCTGACTCAGCCTGGCATTGAATTTCCTCCTGGTGGCCAGGAAAGTGCTGGGTGTAACTGGTGTTTGCTAATAGCTGCTGCCTTCTAAAAGCTGAGCCTCCTGCCTGCTGTTTGTACCCCCCTAATTTACCCTCCCCCACACAAACAAAGGATGGGGTCTGGGCAGAAGCTTATGAGAGAAGCTGCTGGAATTGTCCCTCAGTGGCCTCTAGTCCTCGGTCAGCAGATGTGTGTGTGTGTTGGGGGTGGCAGTACACAGGCCTGTCAGTCCCCAAGTGAATCCCCCCTAGCTCTGTTCTGCCTGGCAGCTCTCTGGCTTGAAGAAATTAGTGCTTTTAGTTTAGTCTGTGTAGAAAGAAGCACAGCAGCCGGGCATGGTGTCACACACTTTTAATATCAGTGCTTGGGAGGCAGAGGCTGGTGGATCTCTGTGAGTTCGAGGCCAGCCTGGTCTACAGAGCAAGTTCCAAGACTGCAAAGGCTATACAGAGAATCCCTGTCTCAAAACAAACAAAAAACAACAACAAAACCCCCCACAACAATGCAGGGGTATTTTGCTGCCTCCAGGGCTATTTCAGCTTGTTAGCATGGAGGGAGGATAAAAGAGGGGGCAGACAGCCCAGAGGGGGATACCCATCTCTGAAAAGCAGCTCATTTTCCAACAGTTTTAGGGGTTGTTCTAGCATCCTCCTGGCTCCCTTCCCCACTTTCCAATCATCCTGCCCTCCCTAGAGCTGCTGACTTTGGCCCTTCTTGGCATGCCACTGAGTGCTAGCTCAGTCTATCCTCCATTCCACACCAAGTCACAGCCCCCAAACTTGGAAGGGCAGTGGCTCATGCTGGGCCTCCCAGAGAATACTGAAAAATCAACAAGCTGAGCTCCAGGGCCAACATGCCACAGCCTGGCACCAGGTGGGCCTACTTGGGCGGAATAAGCAGGCACAGGCCTTGGTGAGGAGATGCATGTGGAGGCCTCTGGGCCAACGCAACAGCCGGTGCTGGAGGTCCAGGGAGGGACCATCTGGAGTTGGGGGAGAGCCAGTGCCACCTGTGGCGTGGGTGATACGGTGGATCTGAGGTCTCTAGATGCTTAGCTACTCTGGTTAGTGTAAGATAAGGGCAATGGTGGTGGGTGGTGGGTTCCAGGACCTCCCAGAATAATTTACTCTTCGTTATTGGGGTGATGAGCACCCAGCTGCCCTGAGGAATAGAAAGCCTGTGGTGGGGATGGTTCAATTCTCCATAAGTATGATGGG
>LOEQ01000493.1:14941-39640 GCA_001685075.1 Bramus lutescens | reverse complement strand
TTGTAAGTTTTACCCTTAAAATAAATACCCCTTTAAATCCCAACTGGTGTGGGACTGTTTATGACTTACGCCTTCATACATCCATAGCACACCTAGCCTGTCTCCTTTGCTTGGTCTCATGTGCTATATTAACATAAAAGCTTCTTTGCCTGTTTCCTCCACCCCTTCCACATCCAGGCCATCACCTCCATGCCACCGGTGTGTCCTACAAACCCAGCGTCCACTCACACCCTCCTCTTGCTCACGATTTTCCCATCATCCTCTCTCCCTGGGATTTCCACCTGAGCACCCCCCCTCCCCTTTCTCTCTATCTTCTATACTTGAAGGCTGGCTTCTTTGGCCCTAGGGCTGGGGAATAGGAGGGGGTCTTGACTGCTGTCCTTGGTGGGGATCTAGATGTTGAGACTGATGGTCCTTCTAAGCTGGTGGCTCCTCCCTCACAATTTGCCTGCCTAACTTGGAATCCATGTTGAGAGTCCTTTGGAACTGTTCTAGAACATTCTCCCACACTCTCATGCCCATGGCCTTTGCCATCTATTTTGGGGTTTATGGACTGAATGTGTGACTCTTCCTCCATCAGACTGATCCAACAGGTCAGAGACCCTATCTGCTTAACCGCTGGTGTGTGCTCAGAGTGTCTTGGAGTATGCAGAAGGTGCTCAACAATGCTTAGCAAGTGAGTGACTGGGGTCGGGAAAGGAAACATGAACGGGAGGGAGGGAGCGAGGGCTGCAGGTTAGCAGACTCAAGGAATCTGGGAGCTTCAGAGCAGGGAGGAGAGCATGACAACCCCACCCTCCCGAAGACCCTATGACGGCTACTTACAGGTGAGCTCAGCCCACTTGGCCCCGGGGTTGTGGATGCCTCGAAGAGTGAAGCCCCTCAGCCCTTCATAGAGCAGCTCCCGGTACCGGATTCGAAAGCCCAGGAGGATGCCATTGATCTTGTCCTCAGCTGGAGGCTACAGATACGAGGGTCAAGCATGGGGAGGGCCCTTGCCTACTGCTCACCTCACTTCTCCCTCTCTACCCACCCCACCTCCTGCAGCCACACAGCAGGGACTCTATCTCAACCCGAAAAAGAAACTGGGATGGCTTGGGACATTTCCGAAGAAGCTGTCACAGTCCCTTGGAGGTGGGGAAGGGCAGGAATCACCATGCAACTCCCCTCCCTTTAGCAGAGCAGGAAACATATCAGAGACATTAGGTACTGGGCCATGGTCACACAGCAGCAATAAGACCTCAGTACACCTCTGCTGTCACCACCCATTGCTTGTCCAGGAACTCCGTGACTCACTTCTGGCCTCCCCGGGGCTGTTGCTCTCTGATGACTACCCAGCCAGCACTTCCTGGTATTTCCCATGAGCTGAGCCCTCTGCCTGTACTACAGCATGCACGAGGATGCGCATGCCCGTGTCCATGGACCCCCTTTCCTCTTTCTGTTCCTGTCCTTGGCGGAGCTGGAGCACAGGCGTTTTGCCAAGTGGAAACTATGCTCTTTATGATACATCTTCTAAGAAATCTGTTGAAATGGTTCAGCCTTTTTATTAGCTTCTTAATTGCTTCCCTGGCTGCCATAGGCATCGCCTGGCCCTATTGTCAGGGTTTCCTATCTACTCCAGCTTCCTCTGGCTCACGTATGGCTGCCAAGTCATTTCCACTTAGTGGGTATCCCCTTTGGGATTCCCAGGCTTCAATTGCACAAGGATTGCTGCTGGGGCCAGTTCCTCAGATCCCAAGAAGTAAGGACAGCAGCTAGCCTTTGGGGGAGGCTTCTGTGGGACCCACTGAGCCCAAGGCTAGACTTCAGAGAGCGCATGGGCAGGTTGATTGATGAGGTTGCCTCTGGCCCTGGTAGACTCAACAGTGCACACAAAAGAGCACACAGCTGGGGGAGACTCTACTTAGATAAGGGGACACCACTCACGATGAGGGTCACAGGTCTCCGTTGGGAAGCCTGTCACTGATTTCTGTGCCTGGGCTTTGCGGAGCCCTGGGGCTCCACATAGCATTCAGGTGCTTTTCTATACACAGATTCCGCATGCAACCAACCCTGTCACTTGAGCCGTGTGACTTCAGGTCACAGAAAGTCCCTCCCGAGTCTGTGCTCGTCTGCCTGACGTGTATCCAGAGGCAGAGTGTGTGCATGTATGGACTCACATGTGTATCTAGTGCTCTGTGATGTGAACGTGCCTACATCTCGCATGCCTTCCTCTGGGCTCTGGGGGTGTAGAGCTGAGGCAATGGCAGCTCTGGTGGGGGCTGCTGGAGTTTTCAGTCTCAGGCAAGAGCATATTCGAGTCCTTGGAAATGAACCCACCCTGTCCACCTAGATATACCTGCCATCGGATTAGCACAGAGGTGGTGGTGTGGGGTGTCACCGACAGGATGGTGGGTGCCTCATCTGGGGCTGTGGAGAGAGGCAGAGGAGTGAACTCTGGGGACCAGGAGCATCAGCGCCACCCAGGAACACAGGGACCAGATTCTGTCAACATTGGATGGCTAGGTAGGGCCTGTTTAAGTTACCCTGGACACCCACTACCCCTATTTCTTCAGAGCAAACAGCCAGGGTGAACTGGGGGCTTGACTTTAGCCTAAGCCATGGCCTTGGAGTCCCTCAAAGCCATAGTACTTAGGTTGCTGTTAGGTGTAGGGTTGGGGTAGGCATCTGCCCCTACTTCCTGCTAGTTGGAGGGGCATCACTCAAATTCCAGGTTGGAGTTGGGACCCTGCACCCTGGGAAAAATCCCTTTGGTCCCGGACCTCCAGGCACTGTGGCCTGGAGGCAGACAGGCCTAGCAGGTCTAGTGAGCCCTCTCTCACCCCCAGAGGTCCCTCCCACGGGAGAACACTTCACGCCCAGGAAGTGACCAGGGTCAAGAGCAAGAGCTCCAAGCAGGGAGGTGGCGCTGACCGGCCTGCAGGGTGGTCAGCGACTCTGACTCCTCACTGAACTCGCTGTCCCCGATGTCGTTGGTTGCTTTCACTCGGAACTTGTAGGAGGTGAAGGGCTTGAGTCTGTAGAGGGAATCGGGGGCCAAGGCCCAAGGTGTCAACCATGATTTGAGCATGAACGATCCCCCACAGGCTCACATGTTAAAGACTTGTTTCCAAATTGTTGTGACTGCTTTGAGCAGTGGGGCCTTGGTAGAGGAAGCACATCACTGGGGACAGACCATCAGAGGGTAAACCTTATGTTCTCCCTCTAGGTCTCTTTCCTGATCACCATGAGCCTCTGTCACACACTCCAAAGTAACAGACTAGCTGGCTTCTGCTGAAACCTCTAAGGCTGTGTTCCCAAAAAATCTTTCCCCCTTAAACTGCTTGCTCCTGGAGATTGTGGCAATGACAAGTCTGACTGATATAGTGTCCCTCAAGACCTGGACCCACTCACCTCCGCCGTGGGGTCTCATCTATCCTGCCAGAAGAGGGAAGCCAGGGGAGAAAGGAAGGCGTGAATGCTGACATGCCCCACAGATAGAAACATGAAGGCTGGGGAAGGAGTCACATTGGGACAGGCTCAAAGAGATGCTGAGTGCCCAGGCTAGGTCCCATACCATCCTTACTTAGTCTGTCTGTCACTGTAATGATATGCTACACATCTCCAGGCTTATGTTTGCCCATGTTTTGGTGGCCATGAAAACATTCATGCCACACAGTGGTGGTCTTTAATGCCAGCACTCAGGAAACAGAGGCAGGCAGATGTCTGTGTTCGAGGCCAGCCTGGCTTACAGAGTGAGTTCCAGGACAGCCAGGGCTACACAGAGAAACCCTGTCTTGAAAAAACCCAAACCCAAATCATTCCCACCTCTCTCTCCACACAATCGAATGTATGGTCCCCCGCAAGCTACACTGCCTTTCCTAAAATTAGAATTTTTTTTTGAGGTGGGGAGTGGAGTTCCCCAAAGACAAGACGAATTGTCTCTGTGAGTCTCATTTTCTTCCGGATAAATGTCTTTCTTCTTGATTTACAGGGCTGGGGGAGGGGGAGGAAAGCCTTGCTCAAGTTCCAGGTCACGTTGACTGGAATGTGAAAAAATACAACCACCAGGGATTAGATTAAATTGAGGCCAGCATTTTGGAGAGGAGCTTTGTACCCCTATTAGAGATAGGAGGAGGACGCAGCAGCCAGGAGGATCACTAATGAAGGATGGTGAGTGCTTCTCTAAGGGAGCCCAGCAGGTTCCACATATAATTAAGAGGTAGCTTTAATGGGCTTCCCAAGGAGGGGGAGAGAGCTGGAAGGGGTGAGTGTGCCTAGCGGGGTGAGTCGAGGAAGACTTGGGTGACCGGCTGAAGGGGCTCTCAGAAACCACCCCTCCCTCCTGCAAGGATCACTGGAGGTCTCCATGAAAGAAGGGAACAGTGAGGTGGGTGCGAACCCCACCTTACCTGTCCACAGTGAAGGCAGAGGCATTGTAGCTCACAGACGCCGAGTGCAGGGCCCACCTGCCGCTGGGCAGNCAGTTCACGTGTCTGGATGGTGTAGTAGCGGACTGGAGAGAGCCCATCGCTGCCTGGCTCCCAGGACAGCAGAACACTGCGAGCCTTCACGTCTTCCTGCTGCACCATGGGCTTGCTAGGGGGCTGCGGGCGGTCTGGGAGGCAGGGGAGGACACAGGTGAGACGGGGTAGCCTGAGTAGGGGTGGTAGTGGAGCGGCTGTCCCTTCTCCAGGGCAGGAAGAAGGTGTCATGAACTGGACAGAGACGCCTCCTCTCTATCTCACTTCCAAATTTATGAAGCCTTGTACGGTTTCTGCCAGCAGTCAACACACGAGTCTTCAGGCGAGACCTGCCCTCAGCTCCTAGAGCCCTGGGTGCCTGGAGAGTCATGCCTCTCTTGACAGCTTCTAACGGAGGAGTTGACACATTTGCTTCTGTTACTGACAGAGACGGGACCTGCCTTGTGCCTGACTGAGTGGGAGTGAGCCATGCTTCCCTGTGGGAATTCATTCCCGTCATCCCCCTGTTCTATTCTCTATACAGCCTGTTCTCTAGCATAGACACGCATCATGTGTCCTCACTGCTTATCTCAGTCACCCACTAGGAGGGGCGCTAAGCCTCCTGGTGGGCTACAGAGCCCCGCTTCAACTCCCCAGGCCTCCCCAGCCCTGTGGGCAGTCACCTCTCTTCTCTGTGGTCACCACCAAAGCTTCAGCAGCCTCTCCCCAGCCTTTCCGGGTCTGGGCTGTGATGCGGAATAGGTACACAGACTCTGGCTTGAGGCCGGTGGCCATGTACTGGCGGGCGCTGGGTGCCAGGACCTCCACCGTGGCAGTGTTGGCTGTAGTGGCATTGAGCCGGTGTGTGATCTGGTAGGCTGGAGGAAAGAAAGGCAAAGGGCAATGAGGGACAGCAGAGTAAACAGCCCCAGTGCCCTGTGAGAGAACCTAGCCCTACATGGGCACAGCGGCACACGCCATCAGGCCTCCCTGGCTTTGGTTTGGCTGTGTGACATTCTTCTCGTCACCCTTACACCTTCAGCTGTGGTGGAGGAATGTGTGCTTTGGTGGGCTAAGGAGTTCAATGCACAGCGTCTTAGACCCATGTATTAGTCCATACGGGGATGAGAGCGGCCAAGTCACCTGGCTTTGAAGCAACAGCCCAAGGTTTTCCAGATAAAGAACTTGATATTCTTCATCGTTTTGTCTTCTCAGGTGTGCCATTCCTCCAAGACTAGTGTCACACAAGCCCAAGAGAGAGGTGCAGGTAGGCCAAGGCACCTTTGGGGTGTATATTCATGAGTTTATTTAATTTAATGAAAAATGAAAAAGAATTTATTTTACTTGTATGAATGTTCTTGCCCATATGCATATATGTATACCATGTGTGTGCCTGGTACCCATGGAGGTCAGAAGAAAGCAACAGATCTCCTGAAACTAGAGGTAGAGATGATTGTGAGCCCCGAGGACCAAACCCAGGTCCTCTGCAAGAGCAGCTGGTGCTTTTAACCACTGACTCCTCTCTCCAGGCCCAGTTTATTTTATTTAAAAACATTATTACTATTACTATTATTATTATTTAGACAAGATCTACTTGTTAAGCTGTCTAGGCTGGCCTAGAACTCCTTAAGCCTGCGTGTATGTGTGTGTGTGTGCACATGCATATGCGTGTGCATGTAGAGGGAATCTGGCTTGACCAAAATGTACTGGATGGAAAGCTGGAAAAAGACTGGCTGGAGGCACTGGGAATGATAAAGACAATGCATAGTTCTTAAAGAGCTGAACCTTGACCTTGCTCTCCAGCAGATACTGTGATGGGCTCAAAGTTCCGGCAGGGAAAACAAGACTGCTGGGCCAGTATTCCTTGACAACTCTTTACCTAGGAGGCAGGCCACTGGGAATCCCTGCGAGGGATTGTCTTGACGACATTAGCTGATTTGGGAAGACCTAGCCTGATGGTAGACATGACTATCCTGTGGGTGGGGGAGGGCCAGCGGTGTCCGAGCACGCACTGGTTTATTGCTCTGCTCTTGATAGTGGATGGGATGTCACTAGCGCCATGAGCGCCTGGTGCTGTGACGTCCCTGTCAACGTCGGGCTCTAACCTGGAACTGGGAGTCAGATAAGTCCTTTCTCTCTTCAGTTGCCTTTGCTAGGGCATTTTATTACAACAGGAAAAGAAATGAGGATGAAAGCCAAGATAGCATCACCATCACTATCACCATCATCATCACCATTATTACTGCCACCGGCATCATCACCATTATCACCCAACCATCCACCATCATCACCATGATCATTACCACCATCATTATCATCACCATTATCCTCATCACCATCACCCTCACTACCCCAGCCCCCACCACGAGAGAGTTCCGCACTGCACACCTAGCTGGGCTTGAACTTGCCATATTGGCCAATCTGGCCTCAAAGTTGCAGGGTACCGCCTGCCTTTCCCTCTTTCGAGCTGGCATTACATAATGAACATCATTACTCTTGGTTCTTCAGACTTCATTCATTGTTTTTTATTTTTGGAGACGGTGTGCTGGTTTGAGTGAGAAATGTCTCCCATAAGCTCAGGTATTTGGGCACTCGATCCTCAGGTGGTGACACTAGGGATGTTTCGGAGGCGAGGCCTTGTTGGAGGAAGTACATCACCTAGGGGTAGACTTCGAGATTACATAGACTCGCTCTACTTCTGGCTCACTTTCTCTGATTTGTGATTTCTGTTAAAGATGTGATCTCTCCGCTTCCTGCTTTTGACTGTCACTATGCCTGCCACTCACCTCCCTGCCTCCCCTCCAGGATGGACTCTTTCTCCCTCTGGAACCATATGCCTAAATAAACTCTGCTTTGGGTCATGCTGTTCTGTAACTAATAACAGTGTCTCGTGTAGCCCAGGCTAGCCTCAAGCTTGCTGGCATCAAAGGACAGCCTTAAACTCGCCATCCTCCTGCCTCTGCCTCTCAAGTGCTGGGGTTACAGGTGTGACCACCACGACTGGACTGTCAGATCCTATGCCTCAGGGGCCGAGGACACATCTCAGGCCTATCCTATCTCAGTTTCCTTTACCAATCATGACACTCCCTCTTTCCTTCCTAGGGAGTGCACAGGAAAGGGTGCAGACTTACCCAGGATGATACCATTGGGAGCCGCGGGGGGCTGCCAGATGAGCCGCACGGACGTGGTTCTCACCTCCGGAAACAGGATGCCCATGGGTGGGCCTGGGACTGGAGGGGGCAGAAGGGAGAAGGTGAGGCTGATACTCCATCCCAAACCCAGTCCAGGACCAGCTGAGCACTGAAGGAGGGGAATCCTTTGGCTCAGTGGGTTCACGTATAGCATATACCTCTGAGCAAAGGATCACACAGTGTCTATCCTCAAAATCAGGCTCATTTTACAGGACCTAGAAGGTGAGATGAGGTGTGTGTACTCCTCAAATAGGCTTTAGTTATTTGGCGGAGGACCCAAGGCTCTGACTTCCTTGGGTTCTACGTGTCCATGCACGGGCTCTAGGAGTGGGTGTGGTGTTATTGGTTTTCTAAGTTGTATTTGTTTTTAAACCTGTGCTGGATTGATCACGGGGCCTCAGTCAGGGCTTCACCCATTCACCCAGGGCCTTACAGATCCCAGCCTGGTCTGTGCTGTGGAAGGCCTGACTGTGACATCTTCCACCTCCTGAGGTAGCTGTGGCAGATAGGAAAGTGCTCATCTTGAGCCTGTGGGAGTCCTCTCTCCATTCCCGGCTCTGAGAGCCTGGCATTTAGAAGTTCAGGGGGGCCCAAGGGTACTCCCAGACTCTGAGCGGGCTTGTTCCCCAGATCTGTCTCCTATGCACCCTGGGGATGGTCAAGGGAGCGTTGTTTGGGGGTTGTGGCTGGAGCGTGAGGATGAGGGTGAGGGTGAATTAAGGACAGTGAGAAGGACCTAGCGACGGAGGAGGGGGACCTCTTCCTGTGACACTCCGTTCCAGCCCAGAATGTCAAGGAGATGAGATGTGTAAACTCAGACTTGGCCTTCTAGGTCATTATGTGGGTCTATTTGTCAAGGCAGGAGATAGAACACATTTAATTTAATAGCTCATTAGCTTGATTTATAGTTAGAATATATAGGCATACGGTGCTGGGGCTTCCTTCTGCACTTGTCTGGGCCTCGTAAATGTTTGTGGTGGGCAGGCCGTTTGACCGTGTGTGGGAGAATAGAGGGACAGAGGCCTCTGTTAGCCCGAGACTGGGGAATTCTGCAGAATGTGGAGCATTGCTGGTGTCAGTCTTAGGCAAACATGTCTTAGGAGGCTCATGCCTGGAATTAAGACTTTTTCTCTCATAGACTTTGCTCAAGGCAGGTAGATCTGCCCCAGGTTAAACAAAATAAAAACCAACACCAAATTTTTGTTCAAGCTACTTGCACTACAGAGGGACCATGAGATATCTGATGGTATTTCCCCCATTTTCCCCTACTGGCTAGGAATAGCATCCTCTTGCAGTGGGTATGGAAAATGACCCCATTTTCCATAGGAGGAGCCTGAGACTGGGGATCCCAGTGGTGCTGGGTATGAGAAGGGTGGACCCTTGGGGTTCACTGGGATGGAGATTTACCGTCATCTAGTGTCCGTTCCAGGATGGGAGGGTGGCTGGGGCTGCCGTCACCGATGCGTGTGAAGGCCAGAACCTGAACCTCGTAGAGCACATACTTGCCCAGGCCTGTGAGCTGGGCACTGCGAGATGAGTTGCCTTCTACCAGCCAGAACCGGGGCTGGGAGTCCGAGTCCTTCTCCTTGTACCTCACCTGCCATCACCAACACAGATGAGGGTCTTAGCACTGGTCTGGTCCTGCCAGCCTCTGTCTGGAGTCTTTTCTAGGAGTGGACGGGGGATGGGGCAGGCACACTGGGCTCCTTTGAGGGGCTTGGCCCCAAAGGGTCAGTTGCAAAACTACTATTGTTTTGGAAGGCTTAAGGCACAAAGGGAGACTCAGCTGTACAGCTAGAAGTCCCTGTAGGCCCACAAGGGAGTAGGACATAGATGTGATATTATCCTATGATTCTTCCCTTTCAGGCCAGGGCTAGGCCACATGATCACATGGCCACATAGCCCAGAACAATTTGGAAAGGAATTTTAGAAGATCATAGTAACTGGGCTGGGTTCCTTACGGCTGAGGATAAGATTTGGGGCCCCCAGCTCAGCCTCCTGGAAGAAGGGAATGGTTTGAAGGACCCTGTCACTCACTGGATGTCTCTCTAGCCCTTAAAGGAGGACTTCCTTTTTTGCTATGGTGACTGCTGGATGGGAAGCTAGGCAGATACCCCATGCCTTCTCTTTGAGGCAGAGATCCAGAGGAAAGAAGACAAGGACAGGATACCTTGGATGGGAGACCTGGGGAAGATGGTGCAATAAACCCCATTGACCCCAAGATCTACCTTGTAGCCCAGCACAAGGCCGTTGCGATCTGCCTCCGGGATCTCACTCCAGCGAACCAGCATGCTGCTAGAGGTGGTGGCCAGCGCTGACACATTGTTGGGGCCAGAGGATGGGACTGTGGGAGTGAGGGGTGAAGAGGAGGCATAAGGACCCAAGGATAGCCCTACAGTGGTGGAAAGTGGAGCAAGATGTGGGGCCATCCGAGGAGGCAGCTCCACGTCACCAGCTCCGTGAGAGAAAAGACAACACATGCAGACCACAGCTGCAAAGGACCCTACGATGGTTTGGGGGATGCTGCAGATGCGGTTTCTGGGGTCAGCTTTTCCCTTTTTCTTTTCTGGGGATCTGAGGTGTGAGACAGGGTCTCATGTACTGGCTTTGAATTTACTGTGCTGCCAGGAACGATCCTGAACTTCTGATCCTCCTGCCTCTACCTCCCAAGTGCTGGGATTATAGGTTTCAATGGCCATGTCTAGTTTATGCTAGGGACGCAGTCTGGGAATTGGTAGGCAAACAAGCCCGCTGCCAGCTGAACTGCATCCTCAGCCCTGCCTCCCTTGCTTTAGTCTGCTCAGATTAACTTTTAAAAATTAGTTATTAATTATTATTGTGTATGCCTGTGGTGAGTGTGAAGGGTGTGTGTGCATGCCCCAGTGTGTATTCGGAAGACACCACTGCCGCATTAGCTGATTCTCCTTTTGCCATTATATGTATTCCTGGATCAAACTCAAGTCACCAGGCTTGTATGACAAGTGACTCTACTGGCTGAGCCATCTTGTTGTCTACCTTCACCTGGTTTTGACATGAGTTATCACTATGTAGCCTGGCTGGCCTTGAACTCAGGAATTCAGCCTACCCTGCTTCCAGAATAACTTTGGATGACCTTGCATTTCCAGTCAGTGAAGGAGGGCAAAGTTGGGGGATCAGGGAGGCCAGAAGACACACCTGTCAGTTAAAAAGTGTCAAAGAAAACACACACATACAGACACATACACAGACAGAAACACACACACACACACACACACACACACACACACACAAACACACACAAAACCCCATAGGGCAGTGAACCACAAATTGAACAAATAAGGGTTGCCTGTGGACTGGGGTTCATAGTCTAGGAATGATAACACCTTCCTAGACTCCTAGGAGGTTTCATTTCCTGAATGTTCTGAGCTCAAACCCTTCTGTTGGGTGTTGGGGTTAAAGCTGGGTGTCGGGGTAGTGGGGTGGGGTGAGTTGTTTGAAAGCTAGTACTGCCTCACTGTCCCACTGACTCCTCCAGAGTGGGGCCTATCACAGGGAAGGGCAGTACTGGGGATTAAGGAGTGTGGCAGGGTGCTCTGCCATGGGTGGAACATGGGATAGATAGCTGCTTAAGCTGTCTGTAGAAATGGGTGCAGCGTGGCCTGCTCTTGGGCGGTCTCAAAAGAAGGGCAGTGGTACCTGACTCCCTGGTTCTGCCCACCACTGCCTGGCTCCAGGGCCCACTCCCGATGGCGTTGAAGGCCTGGACTTGGACGCGGTACTCGGTCCACTCCTCCAGGTCCTCAATGGTGTATTCCCGCTCCACACGGTCTTGTACCATGTGGCTCAGTGTCTTGCCGTGGCCATCGGACCGGCTGTACTTGATCTTGTAGCCCACCGACTCAGGGTTGCCATTGTACTCCATTTCTGGGAGGGGCTGGGGAAAAGCAGGGGCAGAGAGATGAGGAGCTAGGAGGGAGGACCACCCCATATTCCCTCTTCCCCAGCTACCAGTTGAGCAGCCGGTGCCCCAAAGAGGTGCTACCCCTAAGTGGGGCTTGAGCTGGTAACACTGTTTCCATGTCCCTCTCCCCATCTGTCCCCACTGGACTCCCACGAGAGGCAACATCTTTGTTCATTGCACATGGTGGCTGACTTATGTCCTTGCCTGGAGGCTGGCCCTTTCTAGCAGGCTCAAAACCTGTCCGCCCAGTGTGCTGATAAGCCGGACCCTTTGGCTCTGACCGTCTTCCTGTTTAGCCCCCTTACTCAGATTGTCAACACACACTTTCTTAATTGCCTACAACACCTGGTCTTTGCTCACACTGCCCTTTAGAGGAGGGAGCCCGGGGTGAAGGCACCTTCATGTGGACAGGATGCGTGTCACTGCCAGGAAGTCCTGCAATCCAGCAAACCTCAGTCTCTCCTGCTGGATCTCATCTTTCTCTTGCTGGTTAGGGTCTCACCAAAGAGAACAGGCAGGTTCTTTCCCTGGGTCTTAGAGCTCAGTGGGAGGGGCCCTGTTGCGGGTTCGAGGTGGGACGAATCTGGCGATGTTGGTAGGTGGTGGAGGTGGGCCTTGAGCCTGAAGCAGACGTCAGCTGAGTACCTGGCATCCACTCCTCTGAAGTGGGTGTGTCTGTGGGCTTCTCTCTCCATTTTGCCTTCTGGGGCTCCAAATGCCCACAATCCTTAGTGCACCATCTCCTAACCCATTTTACCCAATTCCTACTAGCCTCTCCCTCGCCCACTCACCCTTCTCTTGCCTCCATGTGCCTCTCCAGACACTTACTGACGTGAGCTAGAGATCATTAAGACGGAAATGGATGGGCCCAAGAGGCTGAGATGGGTCTGGCATGCGACTCCCCTACCAGCTAAGGAGAGCTAATGGCCCATGCTCTGTTATGAGCCAGGCAGCTGCATGGCACAGCTGCTGATTTCCCGTCCCCCTGGAACCCCAGTAACCCACCCTCTAACTTTTATGTTTGGAGACAATTAAGGAGTAAGTAGTGTGTGTTTGTGTGTGTGTGTGTGTGTGTGTGTGTGTGTGATCAGCTGGTGGGGCACAGGGAAGAGCTGAAGTTGAGGTCACAAGAGTCTCTATGTCCCACTTAGACACTCACAGTGCCCTGGGCCACTGGGCTGGCCTCAAAGTGTTGCTCAGTGCCTGCCACCTGAGGAGGAGCCATAATTAATAACCCCTGTACGTTGGGGACTTATGGTGCCAAGTCTTCTCACAGCCACCAGCTCCTTCTGGCACACCGTCCCACTCTGAGTGACAGCATGGCTCCCTGGTGCGGGGTTTGTGTTAGTTTACACAACCAATGAATGCTCTCTCTTTGAGCTACAAGGCTGTGTACTGAGAGGGGCCACGGGAGAGCCACTGAGTGGGCTCTTTTTTTGCAAGGCTTCTGGGTGTCCCAAGGAGGATAGGATGCCAGATGCCACCCTTGACGACTCTCAGAATTATTCTCATTTACTCCACAGGTTTCTAGGACTGCTGCCTGGGACTCCCGCGGAGGTGCACTGTGCCAGGGTGGCACAAGGGGTACAGCAGTTTTCGGTTCCTGGCTGTGAGAGGACAATGTGCTTGCTCAGTGGCCTGTGTTGTGGATTTGGGGGCTCAGTCTCTTGCTGTTAACTCATGGAATGGGGGGTCCTGGGGAGGTTATGTGACCTTCTGCTTCAGTTTCTTTCTATGCAAAATGGGGATCAGCCTTACGCTTCTGTTGTGGTTTAATGAGAGTGTCTAAAGATAGGGTCTGAATAAAGTTCCTGTTCCGGAGGAAGCCACAGCACACCAGAAAGCTACTTCCTGCAGGTCACATTGTTGTGATCCTCCACGTCCAGCCGTGACCTGTGGGGGTGGCCCCTTCCCAGTCTCTACCCCAGCAGCAGGTGCCCACTTTCTGGCCATTTCTAAATCCTAGGTCCACCTTGTGACTGCTGTGTGTCCATGGGCAAGCTCCTAACCTCTCTGAGCCTTAGTGTTCTTAGTTGTAAATTAGGATGAGACTATGTCCTTCTCAATGTTCCTGGGAGGGGTCAATGGGACAGGAAGTTTAGGATGCTTGGCATCTGGCAATACTTCTGGTAAACAGCATTTTATCTGTCCTCCCAGCCCCCAGCGTGTGTAGGTACACATGTGTGTGTGTGTGTGTGTGTGTGTGTGTGTGTGTGTGTGATTTCTCAGGAGTCACCCCACTTTGCTTTTTTATTTTATTTTTTGGTTATTTTTGAGACAGGGTCTCTCACTAGGTATCCATGGCTGGCCTGGAGCTCCCTCAAACTCACAGAGATCCATCTACACCTTTAATCCTGGGATTAAAGATCTGTGCCACCACAGCCAGCTTCCACTGTTTATTCATTTGTTTGAGACAGTCTCTCACTGGCCTGAGACTTGACAGTTAGGAGAGGCTGGCTGGCCATCGAACCCCAGGGATCCTCCTGTCTCTGCCTCCCCAGCACTGAGACTGCTAGCACGTGCTAACATGCCTGGCTTTTAAAGGTCGATGCTGGGGGCTGGAACTCAGATCCTCACGCCTGGAACTAGCTCTTGTAGACCAGGCTGGCCTCGAACTCACAGAGATCCGCCTGCCTCTGCCTCCCAAGTGCTGGGATTAAAGACCTGTGCCACCACCGCCCGGCACAGCAAGCTCTTTATAACTGGGTTATCTCCCCAACTCATACAGAGAATCTTCTGGCTCTTTCCTCTCCTTTTGCCACAATGAACTACTGGGCACCTTCCTGGTTAGTAAGGAAGAAATTAAAAAAAAATGTTTAAAAGTACAAACCACACCATAACAACAGTACCCCCAAAACCCAAAGTAAAGAGAAAAAATTATACATATTTAATCAGTGACTTCTTTGAGGTCACCACCTTGCAACAGTCCTGTGGGGACAGTCCTATGAACAGCCCATCCCGCTGCCCCCGAGGGAGCCTCACCATCCATCGGAGCCATAAGCTGGTCTCACTGGCTGTGCGTAGAGTCACATTGGCCGGGGCCATGTCTGGGGGTGCCTGGAGGGTCTGGATCTTTCTGGAAGGTTGACTGGGTGGGCTGGTGCCGACAATATTCACTTGGCGCATGCGGAAGCTGGGGTGGGGTGGAAGGAGTGAGCAAGGTATGGAGGGATTGCTGCCCCCCTCCCTGTCCCTTCCCACCTGTGCCTTACCTGTAGTAGGTGAAGGGGTTAAGGTCCGGTACCTCCATGGAGCGTGCATCAGGCTCGTTGCTGAGTTGGTAGATCAGCAACCATTCCTCTCCCTCCCCGATCACGCCCACCTGGAGAAGGGAACCTAAGGCCTGTCCAGCTTGCTGTGCTTGAGTGGGATGCTCTGACTCCCCAACTCCCTAGCTGGCATCATTCCCACCCAGGGAAGGTCTTAGTCTGAAAGCCACAACTGACTGCAGGGTGGCTCCGAATCCTCCTGCATTAGCGCCTCACAGCAGGCTGGGTAAACGCATTTTTAGGCCTGAATCCAAGACCAGCTGATAAGCCAGATACCTGTAGCTTCAGTGCCCCCCGCCTTACAGGATCTTCGCAGGGCCACCCGAGGCCACCTGGGAAGGAGTCTGGGTCCCCTTTAGCAGGCTTTACCTGAGCTTCCACCACCCAGTGGGAGATGGATGTCTTCCCGTCGTAGCCAGGCCTGAACTGCAAGGTCACGGATCGTGGGCCGATGTTAGAAATGCCCAGGTTGGTGGGTGCCCCTGGGAGCTCTGGAAGAAAGAGTAGGATAGACAAAGTAAGAGGGTGGCTCCCCTGGGAACAGGACTCTGCACCAGGGAGGAATGGGAGCAGTTCGCTTTTCTTGGAGACATTTCAGGAGAAGCACGGCCAAGGCCTATCTGTGACACTGATTCTGTCTTACAAGTGCCACATTCCTGTTGGGAGGCTGGGACAGATCTGAGGGCACAGACTGCCTGGAGTTATGTGTGCCAGGGGCTTCCCTCAGAAGGGCTGGCAATAAGCAAGTGCCCACAAAGCTGCACAAATCAAGCTAGGCTCAGCACAAGCATTTGGATCAGAATTGTCTCTGTCTGCACAATGCTGCAGTTCTCCATATCCTGTGATGCCTGGGGAGGCGAGAAGGGCTGGGGCTGGGGCAGGCAGGAAGCAGCTTCTCTTTTCCAACCAGGAGCTCAGGAGTTCTTGGGGCTCGGGATGGAGAGAAAGAATGCAGATTCTGCCGTGCGTTTGAAGCTAGCCTTGGCTACATAGTGAGTCCAGGCCAATCTAGGCTATATAGTGAGCCCCTGTATCAAAAACCCAACCAACCAACAAATGAAACAAACGAACAAATACACAAACCACCCACATATTTCAGTTTGAATCTAACTCTTCCACCCCTTCCACTACAGACTGTATCTTTGATTGACAGGATTTAGGATCACCATGGAGACAAGCCTCCATGCACATGAGTGAGTTTCTAGGTTGGGTAGGGTGGGATGTGAAGGGGGTGGCGGGAAGACCCGCCCTAACTGCAGGTGGCATGGCTCCATAGGCTGAGGTCCTGGGCTGAAGTAAAAACAAAACAATCAATCAATCAATCAATCAATCAATCAATCAATCAAACAAACAAAAAAACCCAAACAGAGAGATGGAGCTGAGCACCAGCGTCATGTGTCATGTCACCCCCGACCCCCCAGCTCCCAGATGCTATGTCACCTGCTATGAGCTCTTCCTGAAGTGACTTTCACTGCATGACATTGAACCCTTGAACTGTGAGCCAAAATAGACATTTTCTCTTTTGAGTTTTGTTTGTCAGGAATCCTGTCACAGTTTCAAGGGGAGCTACTGACACAGCAATCTACCTCCCTCTTTATGTCCCAGAATAATGGTGACAGAAATGACCACATATGGTAGGGAACCATGCTGAGGAGGCATAGAAAGGCAGGAACTTTAGACCTGGGAAGTCCCACACAGATATCTACTAGTATTATTGACACATGTTGTCATGGGGGGCTGAAGGAGCCTGAGGTACCTTGGCCACCTCAGTAGGTGGGTCCAGGTCATCTGGGTGGGTCATGCAGGCACAGTCTTTCTGACCTGCATAGGAAAACATGGTGATCTGGTACAACCTTGTATGTGTACAAATAGCGAAACTGAGGCCTGGAGGTGATGCCTGATTTGTTTAATGTTTGTATCTGGGGCTGAGATTATTCCCATCTTGTTCGACCACCCCACCACCTGTCCACAAGTTGCAGTCCAGTGTGGGTAGTAAGAATTATCTCTTAGCATTGTTGTCTGGCAGGGAGTCTGCTATGGGATGAGGGTGCAGGGAGTGAGAGAGGGTGGAGTCCTCCTAGTCCATCTATTGTGCTCAGGGCTGTGGGGTAGAGGACAGTGAGCCAGACAGTTCTTCACCTAGGACTCAAGGTCATGGATCCAAGCCTGCTCAGGGGAGGACACTGGGCTCATACAGTCAAGCAGAGAACCCTGTGGAAGGACTATCAACATTACCCCAAGACAGAGCCCCTTCAAGGGTAGGTGTGATGGGTCACACTAGTAATCCTAGAACTGGGAAATCTGAGACAGGAGTACTATAAACTTTGAAGTCAGTATGGGTTGCATGGTGAGATTTTTGTCCCTAAAATAGACAGGAACCTTGGTGCACTGTTTGATGCTTGTAATGCCAGTTACTCAGGAGGCTACAGAATGGGACTACTGTGAGTTCAATGCCACCCTGAGCTACAGAATGAGTCCCTGTATAAAAAAAATACCAACCAGCCCCTGCCAACCAATCCCCAGCCAACCAACTACCAACAAACCAACCAAACACTAACAAACCAACTAACAAACTACCAGCAATCATCAACCAATCAACCACCACCAAACCAACCGACTACTAATAAATCAGCCAACTACCAACCTACCAACCAACCAAAAAACCAACTACTAACAAACTAATTAACCAACCACCAAAAAAACTACCAACCACCAACTAACCTCCAACCTACCAATCAACCACCAACCCACCAATTAATCCACAAACTACCAACCAATCAGCAACCAACCAACCTACCAATCAGCTAACTAACCAACAACCAACTACCAACAAACCAACCAACCAATCAGCAATCAACCACCAACCTACCCACCAACCAACCAACCAACCACCAAGCAATCAATCACGAACCAACCAAACATCAACCAACCAACTAACCAACACACCAGACAAGACAGACAGAGCCCCCTCCAGAACGAGTGCTGCTCAGCAGAGCAGAGACAGGAATCCTGATGGGAGCACTCACCTGGAGGCACACCAGATGAGATGGTGGAGGCCGACACCTGTCCCTGGCCCTTGGAGGTCATAGCGGCTACCTCGATAGTGTAGGTGGTGAGTGCTGTGAGACCTGTGACTCTGTACTCTAGGGTTACGTTGGGCAGGTAGTGGGTCACACGGGTGTTGGTTCTATTGTACTCTTCCCAGGAGATCCGGTACCCTGGCGAGAGTCCACAGTGGTAGCGTGAGCTGGGTGGGGACTGTGCATTGACCCTGACCCTTGTTCCAATTCTCACTCCTTGTCTAGCTTGGCGGTTAGGTTCACTCCAGGAGCAGAGGGACCAAAGGAGTTAGGAGCTGCTGGTGTTAAGCCTAGGACCCAGGTGGAGTCTCAGTGGGATGTCCCGTGGGGCAGGGATTGCAGGCAGAGAGAGTTACGTATTATGACAGACCCTTAAGGTCCTCCAAACTCTGAGGTACAGAGTTGGAGAAGGGGCCCTGAGAAGTGCTGCAGATTGAAAACGCAAAACTAAGAGTTAAGAGTGTGACTCAGTGGGGAGGTCTGGACCGGAGCTGGCTGCAGGCAGGAGACAGATAGCTGATAACCCCGGCTCCCAACTGCCCCACCCTAGGGCTCAGGAGCATCATCATGCCTACCTGTCAGTATGCCGTTCTTCTCCCCAGGCTCCTGCCAGCTGACCTTCAGCGAGGTGTCCAGGATGTCATTGAAGCTCAGGTGTCCCACTGGCCCAGGCACTGTCCCCAAAAGTGTCCCCCACCCACCAGTGCCCATTAGAGTCAGAACATGGCCACCCTTGGTAAGATGGCTGCTGTGTTCCAGGATGCTCAGGGACTTCCCAAGGGCCTGGGTTGCTGGGTGGGTAGAGCCGAGGCCCATGACACCTACCATCCTCATGGGTGCGCACCAGCTGGGGGCTGCTTCGGGGCCCATCTCCAGGCGTGGTGAAGCACAGCACCGAGGTGAAGTACTCTGTGAATTTTTTCAGACCGGACACGAAGCCCACATGGATGCTGTCTTGAAAGTTGGGCCTGGCAGTCACCATGGTAACCTCCTCTTCTTGGGTTGGCTCCCAGGCAATCAGCTGAGGAGAAACCAGAAGAATGTTCTAGAAAAAGTGAAGCTCCCTCCCATAGGTTAGGCCAATAGACACTGTTCCTGTGGCCACTCATCCCAGGGAAGAGAGAAGTAAGACGGGTCACCCCTGTGTGCCTTCTGATGCTCTAGGAGTCTTGGTCCCTGACTCTAGGCAAGACATGGATGGTACTGGCTGTTTCCCTTAGGGACCCGCCAACCATTCTCCAAGTTATCCGACAAAGGAGGTATTTCACCAGAACTATTTCCGTGATCCGAAGACTGGGCACAGAACCCGAGCCAGAGACCCATTAGTTCCAAAATTCCTCCCAAGTGACTACGGCAGAACACTTCACTAGGGGAAGCTCTCCTAAGCCTGGAGCCCTGGGTGACCATGCAGGTCGCACATCCACAAAGCCACCCCTTTAGTGCCAAGACAAGGAACCCGAGGCTCAGAAGGGCCAATTCACTTGCCCTCTATCACACAGTGGGGGGGGGCAGGGGAAGCTGAGGATCTGCAGTTGCCACCCCCGTTTTTCTACTGGCTAGTTTCCCAACGGGCTTCTCTGAGGTCCCATGTCACAGCTTTGTCAGTTTCTATTGTCTTACGCTTATTCCAGGTCAGGCTGTCAATCTCACATTTCACCCAGAGGTGAGGAGATGGCAAGAGAGCCCATCTGGATCCCACTGCTTTCTCTCCCGTCTCCCTGTGTATTTCCCTTCCATCCTTGGATAGCCTGCCTCTTCCCCACTTCATCCCGCGCCCGCCCCTCCTCTCCTGCTCTCTTACCTCCTGCTCTTGTTTTCTGGGCCCTTCATCTGTCTCCAACAATGGCAGCTGGTCCCAGAGATTTCCTCATTTATTTGAAGTTGATTAAATAGCAATTAATGGTGAAAAGCTACACTTGAGGAGTTTTAATAAGCATGGTATTTATAGATATAAAAACAATACCATGCCAATGTCTCCTGATTAACTCGCACCCGTAACAATGCTTAATCTTCTCCTTTTCAGGGCCGGATGTTTATAAAGGATGTTTTGAAATTTAATTGGTATTGTGAAAAGATAGCCTATAGCAAGTTAATTAGACACTAATTAGACCCTAAAAATACTAATCAGAAATACTAAGTGGCATTTAATAAGTATGTTAAATATCCTCTTTATTTTAGTTATCTTGTTTCATAGCAATTAAATTGCCCAACTTCCTTGGAGTAGATGAAGAAATGAGTTTAATGTTTTAATTTAATTTAATTAATGTAAATTTGAATTAATTATGCTGTTGTAATTAATTGTGTGGTGTGTTCCCCAGCAAGTGTAAAATTTGGGTAAATATTATTTTATTGGGCTTAAGCTCATTACAATCACTGCCATTTTAAACAAAATAAAGAAAAAAGAGTTTCTTTACAGATGTCTTAAAATAGTATCTCTGGGTCTTGTCCACAAAAAATGACTCATGGGGATGAGTACAAGGCAAAGGAAGTGTGGTTCTGTGACCAACCATATTAACTTTTTCCCTAGTTCTACACCTGAGGCCCAACATGGCAGCAGGGCCAAGACATCCCAAGACAGCTTTGTCAGGTATGTGTATTACAGGGGTATGGAATTGTAGGGTCACAAAGTTCCCCAGATTTCTTGGTGTTCTGATTTGGATATAAAGTACCCCAACCCTCCTGCCCAAAGACTCACGCGTTGAAGGCTTGTTTCCTGGCTGGTGGGGCCAATTATTGGAGGGTGATTTACTAATAAATGCTCTTACATAATCAGTGGGTTAGTCCACTGATGAATTCACAGAGCTGGGCCAAGGGAGTCAACCAACCTGTCTGCCTGCCTGCCTGCCATCCCTCCCGCCTTCCTTTTCTCAGTGTGTATGCTGTGTATGTCTGCAAATGTGCGTGTGGGCTTGAGCACGCCACAGCGCACACGTGGAGTTCAGAGGCCAGCCTCAGGAGTCCTCCCTTGCCTCCTCGTTTGCTTGAGACAGTCTGCTGTTGTTTGCTGCTGTGTGTGCCAGGCTGGCTGGTCTGCCAGCTGCTGGAGGCCCCTTTGCTCTGCCTCCCTTCTCCTCGTAGGGGTATGCTGAGATTACAGATGTGAGTGGTGACTGTGTCCAGCTTCTCGCTTCTGTTGTAAACTCAGGTTGTTGGGCTTGTACGGCAAGTGAGTCCCCTTCCCAAGGCTGATTTTCTTAAAAATTGTTTTGTGGATTTGACTTTGAAACCATGTAAATATTGTACATGATTATAGGATGAAATTAAATTAAAAAAATCAATCCCTAAAAATCAAAACCCACATGAAACCGATGGACCTAGTAGGGTATTGAGCTGTGGAAAACTACAGCAAGGGAGGCTCTTTAAAAGAGACCATAGCAGGGCTGTGTGAAGTGTGGCCCTCATGGGTAATATCCCAAGACCATAAAAGATGCTGAGAACTGGAGCTGTTGGTCAGTAGTTTCACACCCCCATCACTGTTCTGAAGCTATTGGGTCTGTGGGATGAGGGAGCTGGTACCAAGCAATCTGTGCAAGAACTGGACTTTCTACTGTGGACAGAAAAGTTGCAAACAAAAGACCAATGACTTATGAGAAAACGTGCAATCTTGATGTTGAATGGAAACTATCAATACCCCCCTTTTTTTGAGACCGGATTTTATGCAGCCTAGGTTGTCCTTGAACTTGCGATGTGGCGTACAGCGACCTTGAACCTCTGATCCTCCTACTACCTCCACAATCTGAGTGCTAGCATTATAGGTGCTATCCTGCCTGAATTCCGTGGTGTTGTGAGATGGAACCCAGGGCTTCCTGCATGCCAGGCAAACACTGCCAACTGAGCCACGTCTCCAGCCCCATTGGTGTGCTTTTTATTTAAAATTATCTCTCTGCTGTCAACTAACAGAGTTGAGAAACAATATTATCTTTGGAGCAAGAAACCCTCTGAGCAGTCACATCATGGTATCTATTATTTCTATCTCAAGGGATCTAGAGTTCCTTGGGAAAATGTCTGACCCCAGGTACAATGAAGACATTTTTATTTTCCCCTGGGCTGGGGATTGAACCTAGGGACTCACATATGCTAGGCAATAATACTGCGTTATGTCCCAATTCTCTCTTTACTTTGTAAAAAATGTTTTCTTTATTATTTATTATGTATACAGTATTCTGCCTGCCTGTACACCTACAGGCCAGAAGAGGGCATCAGATCTCATTACAGATGGTTGTGAGCCACCATGTGGTTACTGGGACTTGAACTCAGGACCTTTGGAAAAACAGTCAGTGATCTTAACCTCTGAGCCATATCTCCAGCCCCTCTGAGCCATCTCTCCAGCCCCACTTTTTATGTTGAGACAGGGACTCACTGACTTGGTCAGTTTTGCCTTATCGTAGGGTTTTTTTTTTCCCCTCCCCTTAGCACTTGACAGGAGCTGAGTCATCTGGAAAGGGACCTCAGCTGAGACAATGCCTCCATCAGATTGGCCTGTAGCTCACTGTGGGCAGTGCCACTCCTGGGCAGGAGGTCTTAGCTGTATAAGAAAGCAGGCTGAGTGAACCTTGTAGAGCAAGCCAGTAAGCAGCACTCCTCCATGGCCTCTGCTTCAGTTTCTGCTTCCAAGTTCGGCTCTGGCTTCCCTCAGTGATGGACTGATCAAGATTTGTATGCCAAATAAAGCCTTTCCTTTCCAGTTGGCTTTCTGGTCATGCTCTTTAGCACAGCAACAGAAAGCAGGCTAGGACAGCCTTGAACTCACAGCTCAGGCAGTCCTGAACCTTGTGGCTTTTCTGCCTCAGCCTCTCCACATGGATGGGATGACAGGCTCTCACTGCCAACCCTGGTAACCTTTGTATGTAAATTTCATATACGTTTATATAGCTTGAAGTATCTTGTCATCCCAGCCAGTTAGGCAGCCATCAGAGACTCCTGGGACCATGCTGAAAGACTCAGAAGCCAACTTGAAGCAACCAGTGATCATTTGGCAACAGTAGGGATAATAACCACAGTAGATTGGAGCATAGCAGATGTGTTTAAAAATTCTTAAGTATATAACAACATCACTAAAAGCAAAATGGAGCCAAAGACACCCCCTTCACCCCAAACTTAACTGTTGCCTTAGAAGATGCTGGGGAACTATTTTATAATGCTGGGAACTGAGAAGCCATGGAAAAGAATGGGGTTTTTAATATTTTCCTAATGTAGAAAACTGACTAAGGGAACCGTCATCTTCTTTCCTTTTTTTCTCTTGATTTCCTTCCCTCCCTCTCTCCCCTTCCTTCCCTCCGTCCTGGAGGCATCTCAGCTAATCAAGAGGAAAAGACGATATTGTCTTCATCCTCATTTTATAACTCCTACTAAAATCATAAACCCTACAAAGGCTGTCCGTGGCTACCAAGTTCACAATTAAATAGACAAGCAAACTTTGCATCTTCTGATGTCAACACATAGCACCATTTGGGGGACCCCCACCTCCCTGAAAAAGAAAAGTAATCAAACAAACTTAAATCCAATTGGCCACTAGTTCTACATTCCAATTTACTGCAGACATGGTACTCAGAGGAACGTATTAAATGACCCCACAGGGAGGCAATCAGCAAAATCCAGGCCTGTGGAAAATTCATTGGATGAATGACTAAGTTTCTTCGCCAAATAAATCTGGTGGGAGACAGTGAGGGAGAGAGGGAGGGAGGNAGAGAGAGAGAGAGAGGAAGGGAGGGAGGGAGGGAGAGAAAGGGGGAGACTCTAAGATTAATGGAAACTTAAACCCTTAACCAGCAGCAACTGGGTAGCCTTCATCTCCATCTAGGAATATATAAACCGACCACCAGCAGGAGTTGGCTGGAAGATCATTATAGAAATCCAAATGCTGTAACAATGGGATGGTTGACATTTTGGGGCATGGTAATACAGTCAATGTGAGTTTATTTTTTTATTAGAGAGATCTTGTAGAGAAGCTTTCTCTCCAAGAACATTTAGCGATGGTGCGACCAGCTGCCTGGGATTCACTTCAGCTAGTTTCCTGGGACGGGCTAAGGCAGTGGTTCTCAACCTGTGGGTTGTGACCCCAAAGGGATCACATAATAGATATCTTGCATATCAGATATTTACATTGCAATTCACAACAGTAGCAACATTCCAGTTATGAAGTAGCAATGAAATAATTTTATGCTTGGGGTTACCACACATGAGGAACTGTGTTAAAGAATGGCCGTATTGGGACATTGAGGACGACCGGGAGATGGGCTAGGAGAATCTGAGAGGCACAGGGACAAAGCTGACTGTGACTTGGTCACGTTGAACCTGGAGATGGGTGTTAGGTGGTCATCTGACTCCTTCCCCAACTCTTGTAGATGTTCAAACATTCTAATAATTTAAAGGAGGGAACCTATCTTATTGCATGTCTAAGGGACAACCATGGCAACCCCATAGATTTCTGAAGGCCGAAAAAGCAAAGAGAAAAGATCTTCACTTCTATTCCCTTGTACTCCGAAAATATCAAGTTGTAGGTATCATTTTACAACTAGATACAGAGTTGAGGATGTAACTCAGTTGGGGTTAACTCAGTGCTTGCCTAGAATGCTTGAAGCTCTGGCTTCAATCCCCAGCACTTCATAAACCAGATGTGGTGGTAAATATTGTAATTCTAGGGCTTGGAAGTGGGGGCAGGAGGATCAGAAGTTCAAAGTCACCCTTGTTTGCATACTGAATTTAAGGTCAGAGCCTCGGCTACATGAGCCTCCATCTATCTGTCGGTTTGTCTGTCTACCTATCATTTTTTTTTTT
>LOEQ01000492.1:346635-358951 GCA_001685075.1 Bramus lutescens | reverse complement strand
TGCAGGCTTAGTGAAACAAAGGAACTCCTGTCTGGTTGCACTCACCACCCCATCCCAGCCCCAAAACTGGCTGAGCTGGGGGATCTTATGACCCCAAAGAAGGGAAGGAGAGCCTGGGTGCAAGCTGGGATGGGATAGGAAGAGAGAGGTAGTAGCTGGGGCGAGAAGCCCCTACAGAATGACCAAAAAGATTAGGGGGCTGAGGAATGTCTCTGTTCCCTTTCTGGGGCTTCTGCCACTGCTCAGGAACACACTCACCCCTCCGATGGATCTTCTGGTACAGGATCCTACAGATTTCTTTAAAAGCTGAAAATACAAATACACACAACAGCTGCCTAGCTTATAGACCCAAGTTTGATCTCAGGGACCTACGGGGTGGAAGGAGAGAACTAACTTCCAAAAGTTGTCCTCTAACTGCTCCATGTGTACCATGGCATGTGTGCATTAGCATGGGCGTGTGAACATATGCACGCATACCTGCCACACATGTAAATAAATATAATCAAACCTTTAAAGGTCTTATGCAAACAGATAAGAAGAATGTGTCAAACTTTGAAAAGAAGGCAACTTGAGTTTCAACGCCATACTTCTCTATTGACGTTGCACTTAAGATTTCACCGTGGTCCAACAGCTACCACCAAGTCTGAAGCAGCGGTGTGCCAGTGATGTGCTGAGCTTGCAGTCGCAGGTCAAGCTGATGCTTCAGCCTATATTAATATGCAGTCATCTGTGCAATTGAGGCTGAAGAGTCTAGGTGGGGAGTTCTGCTGCCCACGATATAAATCAAACTTCCAGCAAGGACTGCCACAAGATGTGAAGCATTCATGAGAGTGGATTCCTCTGGGGGATGCCAGGTGGAGGAATAGAAGGTAGAAACAGATCAGTTAAGGCAGGGACCTCAAAGCAGCCCAACATATCTGTAGCTGGAGGCCAGGAGCGCCAGAAGAGAGCTCTGCTCCCTTGTCTGCCATCTCTTAACTGAGCATCTCTGCCTAGAAGCTATAGGCAACGGACGCTGGTTGGAGGCACCTGAACCAACCAGCTTACCCACTCCCTAGATCTCACCCCAGTTTCTGACATAAGTCCTTTCAAAGCCACCACACCATCAGCTCCCTTGGACCCTGTTTCCTGGGACCTCCCTGCTATACAGGAGCTCTGCCCTTGCTCCGTCTCTGTCTTCACCTATAGGTCTACAATAAACACTTCTTTGATCTGTGAATTTCAGCCTTCATATTTGAGAGACAAGAACAAAAATCTATTGGCTTGGGATGGTTTTACCTGTATGTCAGCTCCCAGCACCCTAGTTCCCTGAGAAAAGTCCCATCATTCTCAAAGTAACCACAATGATCATCCCAGTTTATCATAATATTCCCTTTTCACCACATGGGTAGGAGATGGCCTGAGGGTCCAGTCTCTGCCAACTCACAAGCTGAAGTGACAGCTGCAGGTGTGGGAGCCCACAGCACTGCAGAGGGTGTGGTAGCTGGCTAAAGTGAAGCCATGTGTCCACTTGTGGTCTTGCACACGCATGGTTCTTGTGACTTCGAAGACCCATGATGAATATGTGCTTATAAGAGAAATGCGTACAGAGAGAGAGAGAGAGAGAGAGAGAGAGAGAGAGAGAGAGAACGGGCAGATTAGATACTTCCCCAAAGTGCATTAAGAACCCTCATTAGGAAGCTTCAAAGGGCCCTGGGTTCCCTCCCCCTCTCAGATCCTTGTGGCACTTTGAACTTCTCAAAGCTTTTTCCAGCCATCATTGAACTTGTTTTCCACCAGCACGCCAGGGGTGGCAGTACAGTTATTATTCTTTTGTTTCCTCTTCTGGAAACATGTGTATTTAAAGGTGAAGGTACCAGAATTAGAGCACAAATTCAAACTGGAATGAGCAGTAAGAGTTGGGAGAGCTATTTTATCTTCAGAAAGTTTAATGAAATGGAATGTTTTCATCTATGAAAAATCTTTGCTGCTAAATTTAGGGAAAGGAAGTCCTGAGTGCTTACTGAGAGAAAATGTATTTTTTTATTGATTTTTTTATTGAGCTCTATATATTTCTCTGCTTCCCTCCCTGCCTCTCCCCTCCCATTCAACCATCTCCCATGATCTGATTGTCCCTCTTCCTTTCGATTGAGGACTTTTTCAGTTTAGAGTTGTTGTGATAAAATTTTTATACTAAAAATGCTTACAAAGCCTTTTGTATATATTAATTTTATGTATCTTAGGTAATTAGCTTGGAGTAGTATTGCTGGGCCATCGAGAGAGCACATTTTCATGTTTTTAAGGAAGTGCTGAACGATTTTTCCCAAGTGCTCTCCATTTTATGCTCTGAGCAGCTGCTCAGAAGGACCCCAGTGGCTCTCTGCGTTGCAGTGGGAGGTGCCGCCAGTCTTTGTATCTTAGGGCGCTCTGGTAGTGATAGCAAGAGCTATGTTGTGTTCACCCACACTCCAGTGGGTCATTTTGTTTAAGATTTATTTTTGTTTTTAATTATGTGTATATATGTGTCCTGTGTAGTTAGCTGCACACATGTGTGCAGATGCCAGCAGAGAGCAGAAGAGGGCATCAGATCCTCTGGAGCTGGAGTCACATGGGTACTAAGAACCAAATGTAGGCCTTCTAGAAGGGCAGTACGTGCCCTTAACCACAGAGCCATCTTTCTAGCCCCCATAATTCATTTTAGGCACTATTTCATGAGATTTTAAGGAACTTGGATGTTTCCAATGTAAAATGATTTCTCAAATCTTTTGTTATTTTAGGTCAGTAATTTGGATTTACCAATTTCTAGTACTTTTCCTAGCTACTTATTTTTACTTTTACTTTTTAAATTATATTTTGTGTGTGTGTGTGTGTGTGTGTGTGTGTGTGTGCGCGTGCATAGAAGGCTGTCTGTGTGAAAGTGCGGGACAACTTGCAGGTGTCAGTTCTCTTCTACCATGGTGGGGGGTCCCAGGAATAAATTTGGATGGTCAGGCTTGGCAGAAGCACCTTTGCCTACTGAGATAGCTCTCTGGCCCTGATTTCTAATTTCTGTAGTTCTTTACATATTTTGGATACGTTTTATGTATATATACTAAATATCACCTCATTGTTTACAGCTTACACTTTAGATGCCATAAAAATGTCTCTGAACACATGACAGAAACTTTTTTATGTAGTATGTTATTTGGTGTGCATGTGTGTTTGCATTGTATGTGTATATGTGAGTATGTGCTCGCTTATGGTGTGGTTGTGTACACACCGCAGCAGGTATGTGGAGGTCAGAGGACAAACTTGGGTGTTACTCCTTGACTTTACACTCTGTTCCACACAGGCTCTTCTCTACTGGGTAAACCTGGTTTTCTGGAAGCTTCAAGAGATTCTCCTGTCTCCCTCTCTCATCTCCTCATAGAATGCCCATCCTCTTCCCCAGGGATTAGATGATTGAATGCTTGGGTCCAGAGGGGACTTGAACTTGGCTTCCATGGCAAGTGCTTCTACCCACTGAGCCATTTTTCCAGTTCAAAGTTTCCATTTCTCATCAAGCCTAACTTATTGATTTTGTTTATATGTGTCTGCACATGTTCGTATGTATGTGTACACTATGTGTATGGACATGTGTGTATATGCATGCAGGTACAAATGAAGGCCAGAAACCAAGGTAGTATATCTCCCTTAATGGCTCTCTTATTTTTCAAGACAGGCTCTCCCACTGAGCCTAAAACACTCCAGTTCATCTGGACTGGCTGACCATCCAGCTCGGGATCTCCTTGTCTCCACCTCTCAGTGCTGAGATTATGAGTAATACTGCCCCTTGGAGGTTTTCCTACATGGGGTCTGGGGTTCTAACTCAAGTTCTCATGCTTGCATGGCAAGGACTTTACTGAGTCACTTATGCAGTTTCTAATTTATCAATAAAAATGATTTCTGTTTTCACTTTTCACATAACCCTCTCAAAGTAATGTGTGTGTCTATGTCTCTCTCTCTCTGTGTTTGTGTGTGTCTGTATGTCTGTTTCTGTGTGTGTGTGTCTGTATGTCTGTCTGTGTGTGCATGTATGTGAGATGTGTCAAGGTCCCGCCATGTGAGGTACAGTCCTGTTTCTAACCAGCCCCTCTGCTCTCATCAGTCCATGATGAGGGCTATCTCTCTGCTGTCAGGCCTGAAACAGGTGTCCTTATTGGGGCAGCATACCTCGCAAATGTCACATGGGGAGAGGTTGTTAACATGAAGGAGCATTTCTGTGTTTAAAGGTCTTACAGCCTCTAGTCTCCCTGACTAACCCACAAAGCTCCCAGAAGCTCTGTGCTCTCTCCTCATACCTCGAAGCTCTACTGTCTATGACAAGTTGGATCCTCCACGAACTAATGCCAATGCTCAGCAGATACATACAGCGAGTTGGACATCCTAATTAAGTAGAGGGTCACTCATCCTTCATGGACACTGTCTCTTTAGATTTTGTCCACCTCTCTGATGTCACTAATAACACAATATAGTTAGTTTCTTCATTTCTGAGTCTTTACTTGTTATATTGGGTCTGCTGACCTGCGGTGACAGTCTCCATCCATCACAGCTAAATGCTAGACACCTAGGCCAGTGACTTCCAAGCCAGTGTCAGAGTGCTTATCCTCACATCTTTATCTATAGCTGGACTTGTCAACAAATCCAAGACCTTTACTTCTTGTCAGCCTAAGGTCCCAAACCTAGTCTTACATTTATATATCTGAAGTGGTAGCCTCTCTCTTTCCTCAGAAACCATTTCCTACCTGGACTTTCTTTCTCGGAGAGCATCTTTCCCCTCCCCAATCCCTATCCAATAGCACTCTGTGTGTCTTTCACTTTTTCTTCTTTTGTGACAAGGTCTCCTGCAGTTGACTTTGAACTTGCTATGGAGACAAAGATGATCTTGAACTTCTGATCCTCCTGCCTCCACCTCCCCAGTGCTGGGATTCAAAAAATTCACCACTTCTCCCAGTTTAGGCAGTGCTAGGGATGGACTGGGTCTTCACGAATTCTGGGCAAGAACTCTATCAACTGAGCCATAGCCCAGTCCACTCTTCCCTTCTTGTTCAGCCCCCATCTCTGGACTTGTTGGCTCTCCACTTGTATTCATGGGCACCACTTTAAGAACCATTTTGTCCTAGAATCTTACTGTTCCAATGCCTTGACTGTCGTTACTCAGTTCAGGCACGATCAGCCACCAAAAGATCATACTTGCCTGAACGCTTGTCTTACTTCCCTTAACCTCTCCCCACATTCTTTCTTTCTCTACAGCACCCTCCACAATCTCCTCTTGATGACTTCAGGACAGTTTCTGAATGCTCACATAAAATCATGAGCCAAAAGTTTAAATATTCCCAATGAGCCACTTCATTTCCTTAGAATAAAGTGAAAATCCTTCTCCAAGTTCCTCATAGCTCGCCCAAGCTCATCCTTCCAGTCACATGCCAATGAGTTTTCATCGATGCTTGGGGCTACTGCAGAGTTTACCACAGGATACCGATAGTCCCACAGTGTTTCCATGTGACTAGGACCTCAGACAGTGCAGTGTTGCCAGACAACCGGAGCCCTGCAGGGCAGGATCTAGGCTGTTCTCCAGCAGTCCTATCCGGACACCAAAGAAGCCACTCCCATTCACCCCAGGCAGGCTCCTGCGTCCTCCTTGTCGTACCTGCTGGCAGAACTCCCTCCATGTCCCAGTCTTTCATGTCCTAGCAAAACAGATCTTAGCTGTCTCAGTGTTTTCTTTAATTTATTCTCTTTTTTTTTACAAATGCTTTTTACTTATTCGTGTGTGTCTATGTGTCTCTGTTTATGTGTGTGCATATGTGTGAGCACACACTTGCCATGGTGAATATGTGGAGGTCAAAGGACTGTTTCTGAAAGTTGGTTCCTTCTTTCCACCATGTGGATTCTGAGACTCAAACCCAAACTGGCCAGCAAGCCCTGCTAACCCCTAACCACGGAGCCATCTCTCAGGATTGCTTGGGTTTTTCTAACCATGGTTCCTGCTTTGCAAAGTAATAAAAGCATTCCCCTTTTGGGGGTCCCATTATAAATGTAGCTATATGTTGCATTCCTGTTGCTGTTTACTGGTCTGTCTCTTCCATTAGTCTGACTTTTGGGGGAATTTTCTGCCTCAATATATCCCTTTAGGCTGAGTGCAGCTTTGCTAGTTTAGATGGGAAAGAATCGATGTGCAGGATGTAGCTTCATTATTGAGAGTTTTGAATTGCCTGTGGAATTTGTATTTTTTTCTAGTAGACAACGGGATGCATCAGGATGGGTAAAATGGACGATGCCATGTTTAACAAAATGTAGCATCTGGCGAAAGAACAGTGGAAATGCATGTTGGAGGCAGGAAGGGCAGAGCTCGGTCTAGATGCCAATCTCTTTCTATTATTACCTGCTCATGTGGCTGTCTTCTTTTAGAGGAGAACAATTGGCCAGCTTCTAAATTGTCACCATGCTTGCTTTCAATGCCTGACTTAATATTGCAAAGCTTGGTTTATTTAAATCAGCTTATAAATTCTCATAGATGCTTTTTTGTGTGTATGTATGTGTGGGGGGTGTATGTGCATATGCATATATGTATGCAACAGTGTTGGAGTGTGTGTATACAGAGGCCAGTGGATAGAGGCATTTTCTTTTACCATTCCCTACCGTTAGTCCTCTTCTGTTTTTACTTTTAACTGATGTGCATTTGTGTATGTCTGCGTATGTGTACTTGAGGTCAGGTGCCCGGAGAGCACCTTGGATCCCCTAGAGTTAGAGTTACAGGCAGTTGTGAGCTGCCCAACATGAGTGCCAGTACCCAAACAGAGCAACAAGTGCTCTTAACCACTGAGACTGCTCTCCAGCTCCCTCCAACTTGTCTCTTGTAACAGTCTCTCATTGAACCTGGAGCTCACTGATATGGCTAGATGGGTGGGCCTGTGAGCTCCCAGAAATATGGCTATTTCCAGGAGTTCTGGGTACCAGTGCTGGGGTTGCAGGTGTATCTGCCACATGAAGCTTTACGTGGGTGCTGACGATCCAAACACAGGTCCTCATGATTGCACAGCAGTCAATTTCCTTGCAGAGCCATCTCCCAGCTCTGGCAAACACCCCGGGATGGCATTGACTGGGCTGACTACCGTATAAAAAGCAGCTCCTTTATTTATGACATACACATTCTGCTTCCCGCTGGGTAGGCAGAGCTGTGACCTGTTGTGGAGCAGTCTCTTTGTACACTGTGAAGATTTGTCACTCTGACTGGTTTACCAAAAAGCTGAGTGGCCAATAGCTAGGCAGGGTGTTCAGGGCAGAGAGAATGCTGGGAGGAAGAAGGCAGAGTCGCCAGCCAGACGCGTAGGAAGCAGGAAAACAGAGTAAAGGCAATAAAGCCATGAGGCAGGAAGTCGATTAATAGATATGGGTTAATTTAAGTTATAAGAGCTAGTTAGAGGCAAGCCTAAGCTATCAGGCGAGCTTTCATAATAAATAAATCTCTGTGTTGTGATTTGGCACCTGTATCACAAGCTAGAGACTCGCTGCAAGTGTGAATTCTCTCCCTCTGGGACTCCCTGGTCCAGATCCACCCACTGGCACCAGGCTGGTAGAACAGGTATGTGAGCTCCTCCAAGCAGTCAAGTTCATTCCTGAATTCTACCAGCTCCCAGCTGTCATATCCTCCTCTCTTTTGTTTTCTCCTTGGACCAGATTTTCTGGTTCATTAACTTCATTGTATAGTTGTTTGACTGAAAACCACATCAAATGCATTTTTGGGAAAGTCAGGCTATAAATAAAACCAATGTGGAAAAGGAGCAATAGTGTATGGGAATTTTATTAAATGTAGACTGCTAGAAAGACAAAAGAGAAAATCATGCTTAAAATCATTTATGTGAATGTTTGTGCATCTCTGTGTGGTTATGCACACGTGTGTGAGGCCAGAAGAGTGTCAGATCCCCTGGAGCCTGAGTTAGAGGCAGTTGTGAGGCGTGTTATGGGAGTTCTAGACACTGAACTCAGGTCCTCTGTAAGACCAGTGAGATCTCTTAGCTGTTGAGCCATCTCTCCAGTCCTAAAAACTGTGCTTGTGTGCATAGGCCAGATGGCAACCTCAAGTGTCATTTCTCAGGTGTCATTGACCTTGGTTTGGGAAACAGCTTCTCTTACTGAGCTAGAACTCATTGGCTAGGCTAAATTGACTGCCCAGCCTGACTCTGCCTTCCCACACAGGATTTCAAGCATGTGACACTGTAACAGAACAGGCTAAATTTTTTATAGAAGAAATGAAAGTAAGTATAGAAGAAGGCAAGAGGAGGGCTTTCCAGAGAGGGAGGGCTTTCCTCAGCTAAGCATTGATACCCGAGGTGAAGGAAGCTGTACCGGGCTCGCTGTCCACTCCACATTGATACCCAAGGTGAAGGAAGCTGTACCAGACTCGTTGTCCACTCCACATTGATACCCGAGGTGAAGGAAGCTGTACCAGGCTCGCTGTCCACTCCACATTGATATCTGAGGTGAAGGAAGCTGTACCAGACTCGTTGTCCACTCCACATTGATACCTGAGGTGAAGGAAGCTGTACCTCTTTTGTCTATTCCACATTGATACCCGAGGTGAAGGAAGCTGTACCAGGCTCGCTGTCCACTCCACACTGATACCCGAGGTGAAGGAAGCTGTACCCGACTCATTGTCCACTCCACAGTAGTGGTTTCCTAAACTATTCCTTCTTACTTGGTGCTCTGCCTTCTGGAAGACATCTTTTCTTTATCTATTAATCCTCCAAAGGCCAACAAAGCTCTCCAAGAGTCAAGATTTTCTCCCTATTGCTCCACAAAGCCCTCTGACAACTTCCCTTTCTCAAAAACAAGGGATGCTTTTCTGTGTGGTACATGGTCTTTGCCCCAGTATATCTGAGCCTGTGCTTGAGTAAAACTCTGTGCTGCCAATTTCTGTTTCATGGTTTGTTTAGAAGTGGTAAGCAGGGGAATAAAGATATTACACACTGAATGGAAATGTCATCCCTGAGAGAGGGGGTTGGTGTATGTGTGTGTGTTAGTGTGTGCGCGCGCACATGTGCACGTGAATGTGCTCGTGTGTGAGGGGCAGAGGTTGAACTCAGGACCTTCCGAAGAACAGTCAATGCTCTTAACCTTTGAGGCATCTCTCCAGCCCCCAAGGTGTCTTTCTCTATCAAACTTCATCTGATTTTTTTTTTTTTTTTGAGACAGGGTCTCTCACTAAACCTGAAGTTCACTGATTGGCTAGAACAGTTAGCTAAGGGCCCCAGGCAATCTCTTGCCCCTCCAGAGCAGGAATTGCAAATGCGCACTCTACGGCAGGCCCTTGACATGGGCCTCATGCTGCAGTACAGTAAGCATTAACACATCAATCCATCTCCCCAGCCTCCTACTTTTACACTTCCGAATGCACCAGTAAGAATAATATAACCATGTCTCTGTAACATGGAATTTTAGAATTTATCAAATATAGCTTATAGTTTTCTCGCATCAATACAGACAACTATCATTATTGTTGTACAGTGTCCCATTGTCTGCCACTGAGTAATCTATATAATGAGACTTTTATTGTTGGGGACTTGGGTTGTCTCCAATCTTCTAACACAAACAGTGATGTATGTAATGAGGATTCTGTGTTGGGGCAAACACTTGTCATTTTATGTGAGGGCACCCAGGCCCGTCAAGTAGACTAGGAATTCTCACTGCCAAGCAAGCCACTGGGTAAACAGGTTTTCAGCTTGAAGAGATCTTGCCAAATTGGCTGTGTTGGTTAATATGCTGATTAAGATTCTTATATCTATATTTCAAAGGATCCTGATTTATAATTTTCTTTCATGAAATGCTTTGGTAGCTTTCAATATCAGAATAATGTTTGCCTTAAAAAATGTGTTCAGGAGCAATGGGTCAGTGGTTAAGAGCACTTTTCTGTTTGTGCAGAAGACCAGAGTTTGGTTCCAAATACCTACATCAGGCAGCTCACGGCTTTCTGCAACTCCAGTTCTGGGGAATCTGACACCGTCTTCTCCACAGGCACTTGCACACACACACACACACACACACACACACACACACTTGAAAAAATATAAAAATATGTTCCCTGTGGTCTTAGTTTAATTCAATCTGGTGGAAGGTATTTAAGGTTGATTTTCTTTTTTTCTTAAATATTTGATTTTTTAAAAAGTGAATGTACCTGGTGTTGAAGTTTCCTCCATAATAATGTTTTTCAATAACAGTTTCAAATTTTTAACTGAATTGAGCAATGTGACGTTAAAAAGGGGGAGAAATTACCTGAGGCCTCGTCTCACACAGACACTTAGGTTGCGAAGATGTCACTTTACCAATGAGTTCTAATAATGTGATCAACACAGCAGCCTCTGCAAAGCTAACTCGGCTTAGGAGGATGGCTCAGCCACTAGCGTACTTGCTTGGCCAGATGAGAGAGAAACCACTCCACAGCTCAGAGCGCTTGCTGCTCTTCCAGAGAACCCAAGTCTGGCTCCCAGCAGCTATACTGGACAACTTGCTGCTTCCTGGAACTCCTGCTCCCGAGCACCTGGTCCCCTCTCCTGGACTCTAGCATCTGCATAGATGTGAACACAAGCAAACACAGACTTTCATGCCGTCATATACACAACAATGGTAACGAAAGAGCCATGCATGGAGGTTCATGCTTAGTATCCCAGCAAGGGGAGGTGGAGACAGGTGGACCCCTGGGCCTCACTGGCCAACCAGCCTAACTGACTCAGGGAGTTCCAGGTCAGTGAGAGAGCCTGTTTCTAAACCCAAGCTGAGCACCAGAGGAAAGGGAGAGTCCTCTCTTATCTGTTCTTGGCTTTCACACCCACCTTGGGGGTAAAATCCCGTTTGAACATCAAAAGCTAGACAGCAGGCTAGGCATAGCAACAGCAAGTGCCTTTAATCTCAGTACTCAGGAGGCAGAGGCAGGAGGATCTCTGTGAGTTCCAGCCCAGCCTGGTCTACAGACTGAGTTCCAGGTCAGCCAGGACTACATAGAGAGACTCTGTCTCAAGCAAGAAAACAAACAAAACAGCTTTCTCTTGGTGTATTAAGGCCTTGACCCAGCAGATGGGTGTCGGGAGGAAAACAGTGAACCACAATGTGCTTGCAAGCTTCCCCCCTCCTCCTCCTCAAACACACACACACTTCCACACAACCAGGATTCTTCATCACGTACATTCAAATATTTTTTTCACTTATTTATATGCCACAAACACTGTTTCCATACCATTAAATACTTCCCATCATCATGATTTAATAGCTCTGTAGAATTTAATTAAATGTGCAGTGGGAACAAAACTAAATTGCTTAGTTTCTCTAGAGGGGGTAGCATAATTCACTTGGGAGAGATTTTGTTATTAGAACAGAGAAACTCTTCAACAGGCTTTGTTTTTTTAAGGGATTTTATTGTTTATTATGTGGGGGTGCGCACATGAGTGCAATGTCTATACAGGCCAGAAGAGGGCGTCGGATTCCCTGGAGCTGGAGTTACAGGCAGCTGTAAGTCACTCTTTGTGGGTGCTGTGAACAGAACTGGGGTCCTCTGCAAGAGCAGCAAGTGATCTTAACTGCTGAGCCATCTCTCTAGGCCCGCAAGGGGCTTTCTGTTTGCTAAGGATCGCAGTCTGAAGTTCACGGCAGGGAAGAGATTGAAGGGGTGAGGCAGTTCCTTCCCTTTGGGCTCTGAGTGAGGGCAGGGAGGCCTAGGACTCAGCTAAGTGAGAAGGACCTGGGTGCCTGCGAGAGCTGGTCACCGAGGCAGTGGCACAGCTTCCTGTTGTTGCCTGAGGCAGCCGGAAAAGTTCCATGGAACTGGATCTTTGGCTTAGCCTCAGGATGAAGCAGAGTTTGAATTTATTAAAAGGCATTTTTTAAACATAAGTTAAGGACCAGGGTTAGGAGAAAGAAACACTAGAAGAGAAAGGAAGCAGGACTGCTGGCTTTTCAGAGAGGGTCCCAGCTCATCATGTTTATGCACGGGTTTGCTCATCTCTTAACTGTATACATGCCTGTATGTATGTATGCGTATGTGTGTGTCTCCGTGTGTGCACATGCATACATGCCCCTTGGTACACAAGTGGGTGTCAGAGGGAAACTTGTAGGGTTAGTCCTTCTCTTCCTCCGCGTGAACACAGGCATTGAGCCCAGGTTGTCCAGGCTTGCTTCATGAGACGTATCTTATCTTTCTTTACAGAGCCATTTCACCGGCTCTTGTTGCTATTTCAGCTTTCTTCTTTATGTAGGATGAATATTATTTTTACGTCAGCAAGGAATCCCCTTTGTTCTGTGAGTTGTTGGGACTCTCCCCCAGCCTCTC
>LOEQ01000492.1:334690-346628 GCA_001685075.1 Bramus lutescens | reverse complement strand
GGCTGTTGCTATGAAAGAACCCGATCACCACAAATAAGTCTCAGTGCCTTTGTACATGAAGCCAGCTCTGGCAGCCACTTCTCCCCTTCCTTAGTAACGTGGGCATGCACAGGCTATGACACCTACATGGAGGCCAGAAGACAACCTTGGGGTTGTTCCTCGCATTTCCACCTTATTTGAAGCAGTGTTTTCTGTTGCTCACTACTGCATACAACAGGCTAGCTGGTCTCATAACTTTCGTGGATTCTCTTGTCTCTGCCTCTCTCCCTAGGTGCTCTGGGGTTACAGGTGTTGCTGACTTGCCCAGCTTTATGTGGGTTCTCACATTTGCATGGATGCTCTTTCCCCACAATCCAGTTATACCCATTGAAAAGGCTCATGGCCCAGAGCAGCTTCGTTTGGTGTCTGCGTTTAGCCTGCATCTGTAAAGTCACGACCCTATTAGAACTGCAACTTTGCATATAGCTTGTGAGTCACGTGAAGATTCAACTGGGGTCTGAATGAGTGGACTTTCTCTCTCTGAGACTCTTTTAGTCTCTAAAAACAAGGATAATTCACTATCAACCTTGTCACTTTGATTTCATGGAAATTACACTTAAAAAGTGCCTTGAATTTTATATGTACCAAAATGTGTGCAGATATGAATAATATTGAATTCTCGGTCTTTTCTTTGTTCAGAGGGAAGGAACCATGAATGTTTCAATGCTTTGTCTCTGTAATTCCAGAAAAGAAAGAAAAACAAACATAGAGGCCTGCTTGCTGTAGTGTTTGCTGCCAGGAATTAGTCTCAGTAATTTGATTCAAACCTATTTATGACCTACTTTTTGAGTCACTACAGCTCTGGCTGGGCTATTTCTTACCTTCAATTACTGGAAAACTAACGTCCAGGCAGAGACTGTGTCTGACAATTTCCAAAGCCGTTTCAAGTGCATGGCACTATCTACTAGCTGATCACAAAGGTCTGTTTCCCTAGGGTTGCACACGGGGGAGTGGGGGAAGGCTTTCCAGGGCTTGTTGCGGTTAATCTGTCTCCGATGCTCCCAGCGGTAATGAGATCTCCTCAGGCCTGGTGCACAGGCTCCACCTCTCTCCGGAAGGCTCCTCTTTCTTTAAACACAGAGTCATTTTAGCGCAGACAAGCAGATGCCAGGAGGAAAAGAAGAGTTTCCAACAGAGCTTGTTTACAAGTCCTTTCTGACCTGAGTGGTACAGAGAGGCCCGTGTTGTGGACACCTGGGAGGTCAAGCCCCTGAAACAGATAGCCACTGTCATTGTTCATAGAGCTAAGCAGTAGGAGAAACCTGCTAGGCCAGTAAAACTGAAGATGGATGAAGGAAAGCAGGGAGTATTGGACTCCTTGTTGTATATGGTTTCCTCTAAGTTGAAGTATTCCTTCCTAGAGGAAGGGGAGAAGCTACAGACTCTAAGGAAGCTAAGGAAACTGACTAGGCTTGGGAAGTTCATATGATTTACATGTCCCACGAAGCTCATACAATCCACAAAGCTCAGAAAGTTCATACAATTTACAAGGCTTGGGAAGTAGAAATATAGGAGATTCAGGAGGCCCTTTCCTAAGGTTAGGAAAGTAAACAGTTACTGGGGGGAGGAGACTCTCGTGTGGAGCCTCAGGGAAACAGCTTTGCAAACTGTCCCCCATACCTTTGTCACCAGGGTCTTCAATCCCAGAGGAGTCCCCAAAATGTTAAGGGGGTCCTCTTGGTGGAGACATCATTGTCTAAGGGCAGCTCTGAGTTCACTTGGTGAGAAGGACAAAAAGGTGTATGGGGAGCACTGGAGACAGCTGCCATGGACAGAGAAGAAGGAACCCAGATAACAAACTTGGTGCAAGCACACTTCCCATTGGTATTGTGGGAGGGGTCCCAGAAGTGGGAGGCTCCAGGAGAGGACATATGACCCAGAATCCTCTCTTTTAAGATCTTCTTTTCCCTTATTGGTTCCACTCACCAACCTTTAACAAGTTGTAATGGTTGCAAGTCCTCTGGGTGGGCCAGGAACAGCCTTCTCCCCAGAATGGGGTGGGGGATGGAAGAGCATGCCCTTCTAAAGGGACCTTCCTTATTTTCCAGATCTGCTGACCTCACTCACCTCTGCCTACGGGAGTCTTTGAGTAACTTTGAGCCTATAAGCAACTACCGTAAATTCATTGGTTCGCCATGCGAGACTTGGGTGGAACCTTTTTATTTTTATGGTTTTGGCCTGTTGAGCTTGGATGATGCTGTTTGTTACTCTGCCTAAGGTGATGTTTTTGTACCCTACCCCAGAGTGAGCAGATGTCTGCTCCCAAGGAAGAGTCATAGGACATCATTTTTACCTACCTTTCTGTTCTAGAGGCTTCTTGTAGAGGCGGCCTCATTAGGGCTGGGACTAGGGAAGGTGATTGAGGGGAGTCATGCTAGTGTAGGGGATTTGGTCATCAGTCAAAAATATGAAATTTCATTCTTCACAGATTTTTTCATGAGTTTTTATTTCACTGTAAAAACATTGCTCTGTTAGGTTGAATAGTGTTCGTTTTGAATTCATATCCACTTGAAATCTCAGAATGGAAGCTTGTTTTTGGAATTAGGTTTTTGCAGGTGTGATTGTTGCCAGACTTGTTAGAGTCTGAGCCAGGATCCTGGCGAACCCAACAAGCTAGGCTCCCTATCCATCCAAATACGCCAGTTAAACAGATAAGCATTTGTGAAAGGCCAAGGAAGGAGATTTACTCAGTGTGGCTACAGTGGAAAGAGCAACAAATAAAGATGTTCAGTGACCTTCACAAGTTCATCTTCTACATCCTGACACATGAGGTAGGATTACTGAGCAGAAGGCGTTCATCATTGACCCATCGAATGCTTTCAGGGTCTCAGGTGTCTGTCATGGGACCTTTTCCTGAGGCATGGTCACTCTCAATGCACAGGGGACTGCTTTGCTGTCACCATGCAGTGCAAGAGTGGTGTCATTATTGCGGAGAAGAGTCAGCATGATCTAAACTTCAGGCAAGAAAGCCATCTAGTAGACCATCAGTCCCTCACCAGCTCAAGAATTCCACAGCAGAGTCAAAGGTCAGCCTGTAACAGCTGGCAGCCTGTTGTTAACAGCAGCTAGGCCTTGGGCTGACTTGGGGGCATTGAAGATGTCTGTATTAGTTACTTTCCTTTGGCTGTTACCAAATACAGTAACAAAAGCAAATTAAAGAAGCGTTTATTGCGACTCAGTCCATCATGGTGGGAAAGGTGAGGTGGCAGGGGCTTGTGACAGCTGGTCGCATTTACCCATAGTCAGGAAGCAGAGAGAAAGGAACGCAGGTGCTCAGCTCACCTTCACGTTTTATATTCAGTCTAGTACCCCAGTCTGTGAGATGGTGCCACCCACATTCACTGTAGTCTTTCCACTCCAGTTATTGCAATCTAGAAACTCCCTCCCATAGATGCTTAGACACGTTTATTCTGTATGATTCTAAATTCCATTCACCTGACAAGAACAACCAACTTAATGCCACTTGAAGGACACCAATCATGTTATTCTCCTGATGGCAGGGGAAACCTTTGTTTGTTTGCTTGTTTGTTTTGATATAGAGTTTCTCTGTATAGCTCTGGCTGTCCTGAAACTCATCAGGTAGATCAGACTGGCCTTGAACTCACAGAGTCCACCTGCCTCTGCTTCCGGGGTGATGGGATTAAAGGTGTGCACCACCACCACCCGACTAGCAGGGGAGACTTATGCAATGGAGTAGAAACTGCGATTAGGAGAAGGAAGGTTCTAGCATTAGTGTAACTTTATTTAACCACTGGTTGAAATGCCTAGCAATACGGAAGCTGTAGAGCACCCGGTCCTATTGCTCACTTAGCAAGTACTTACTGGCTATCTACAACATCAGACACTGCACTGAGTGATACAGTAAAATATGCGGAGCGTGAATTCAATAAAATCTAACATCTCTTTATGATAAAAAAAAAACCTTCGTGCAAATTATGCACAGAAGGAGTAAATCTCATCCTGGCAATGGCCGCTTATCACAAATCCACAGCAAATGCCATGCAGCGCCCTAAGAGCCGACAGCATTTTCCCTGAGATCTAGAGCAAGACAAAGCTGTCAGTGTCCGCTTTCACCTCTGCTATTTATCACTAAAAGTCTTACTCAGTAAGGCAAAAAGAGGAAGCTGAGGGCATAGAAACAGAGAGGGAGGACGGAAGAGTTGGCTCAGCAGTTGAGCGTGTTCACTGTCCTTCCAGAGGCCTGGAGTCCGGTTCCCTCACCCACATCTGGTGGCTCACAGGCACCTATAACTCCAGCTCCAGGGAATCTGCAGCCCTTGTCTGGCCTCCATAGGTAACTGTGCACACACTCACACACAAATAACATAATTAAAAAATATAAAAAATCTTAAAAAAATAAGAAGGAAGTGAGCCAAATTATACCTGTTTGTAGATGTAGATGTAGATCATATAAACATTTGACCCTTAAACAGTGGGTTTGAACTATACAGATTTACTGATAAGGAAATTTTCCTTCTGAGCATTGCAACAATTTGAAATGATTCATAGGCAAACTATATAGCCTATAAACTTAAAAAGCTAAGTATGCCATGAGGGAAAAAATAAAGGTACTACCATTGACTATACATCAATATATTATAAAAGGTTAAAATTTAGCTCCACAGATGATACACCTGAGGACCTGAGTTCTCCAAAATCCATGTAAAAAAAATCCAGCCTGGTGGCATATGTCTGTCACCCCAGTGCTGGGAAGGTGAGGCAGGAGGACCCCTGAGACCTGCTGGGTAGCTGCTAGTTTAGCCAAATTAGTGAGCTTTAGGTCCAGTGAGAGTTACTGTCTTTTTTTTTTTTTAAAGAAAGATGGAAGATCAACTGAGAGAAACACCTAGCATTGACCTGTGTCTTCCACACCCATGCACACACACATATACATACAAGAACACAAACACATGTGCACACACTTACCAAAAACTGCTGGTGGGCATGATGAAGCCTGCCTCCAGTCCCAGCACTTGGGAGGCAGAGGCAGGCAAATCTCCAGTTTAAGGCCACCCTGGTCTACATAGTAAGTTTCAGGCTAGCCAAAGGCTACATGATAAACACTGTCTCAAAAAAAAAAAAACTACTGAAGCCCATACACATAAACCTATGCCATACTTAGTACAATTTACAGTGAAGAGAAGTGTGCACATACATATACAAAGATTTGACATCCAATCTTATATGCAAAAACTTAATTACAATAATGCTGTACTACTCTTATATTTTATAGCTGTCTCCTCCTGCTACTGTGGTGAGCTTGTGTTGTGATCACCTACTTAAAAGTCTGCGTGCATGCCACTGATCTTTACTGCATGTTTTTCTCTCCATTTAAATCGTGCATCCCAGTAAAAGATAATTCCTTATAGTCCTTGCCTAGCTTTCAGCCTCAGACAATACACAGCATATGTGTTCATTGGCTGTTTCTGCTGAGAGGAGGCTTCTGGCCAACAGCAAGCTATTAGTAGTTACGTTCTGGGGAAGCCAAAAGTTATACTCAATTTTGTGTATGTGGAAATTAGCGTCCCTGTCTCAATTGTTGTTTAAGGATTTAATTATACAGAATCTAAAGATGTCACCAAAAGACCACTGGAAATCATAAACCTACCCAGTAGGCATAAAACTTAGTAGCATTTTTATATAGCAATAATGAACTCACTGAGAAAGAAATCATAAAGTAACTCCACTCACAATAGCTAGCAGAAATACCTAGGAATTAATTTACTTAAGGAAGTGGATGTTCTCTATAATGAAAATTACATGAGATAAATTGAAAAGATAGAAGTATTTTTTCACATATTGAAAGAAGTAATATTAATATTCTTGGTATCCAAAGTAAGCCACGAATTCAATGACAATCCCCACCAAAATGCCAACAGCATTCCTTATAGAAACAGTGAAAACGATCCTAAAACCCATATGGAAACAGACAAGACCACAAATAGCTAAAGAAATGCTAAGCAGAAAGAGAAATGCTAGGGGCATCATAAAACCTAGTCTCAAGTCATAATCCAGCAATAGACACAGTATGATGTGAGTATAAAGATCAACAGATCCTAAAAGTAAATCCGTGCATCTGAGGCTGTTTAAATTTTAACCACAGTACTCAGAATATGCCTGGAGCGAAGGCTAGCATCTTAGTTCATTTCCCGTCACTATGATGAAATACCTTGATAAAGCAACTGAAGAGAGCAAAGGTTGTGCTGGCTCACACTTCCTCATTGAGGGGATATCAAAGTGCAGGAACTTGAATCAGCTAGTCACTCCACATCCAGAATTCCAGCCCATGAAATGGTGCTGCCCACATTCAGTGTGGGCCTTCCCAATCACTCACAGGTAATGCCAGAGGCCAGTCTAGTCTAGACAATTCCTTGTAGTACTTCCTTTCCATGTGACTCTACACTGCATCCAAATGATAACCAAAACTAATTGTTATCATCAATAAGGGATACCAGGGATATTGGTTATCCATATAAAGATAAACAACCCCACATCCTGTTTGACTTAGTTGTCAACTTGATACAGCCTAGATTCATCTAAGAAGAGAAGCTTCAATTGAGGAATTGCCATCAAATTGTTATGCATGCATGTCTGTGGGAGACTGCCTTGATTGTTAATTGATACAGGAGGACTTAGTTCATTATAGGTAGTACCATCCCCAGGAAGATAGCCACAGGCTGCATAAAGTACTTGCAAACCAGAGAGCCACCCACCAAGCAGCATTCTCCCATGGTTCTTGCTGTATTTGTTTGACTCTGAGTGAGTTCCCTGGAGGTGATGATTCATGGAGCAGCAGGCACGCATCTTGCCTTCAAGTCTTGAGGACTGCCCTGACCTCTGGAAATAGTGAATTGTGACCCGCAAGAATGAGAAGAAATAGATGCTTTCTAAGTAGCTTTTGGTTAGTGTTTCATCATAGCAACACAAAAGATGCCAGAACATCCTGTTTCTCACTATACTAAGAAAAAGAAACCCAAAACAGAGCAAAGATGTGAATGTAGAGCCTAAAACCATGAAACTACTAGAAGAAAACCAGAGGAACGCTCAAGACATCGGTATAAGAATTTTTGTTTGTTTGTTTGTTTTTTGTTTTGTTTTTGTTTTTTATTTTTTGAGACAAGGTTTCTCTGTGTCGCTTTGTTGCTTGACCTGGAACTAACTCTTGTAGACCAGGCTGGCCTTGAACTCAGAGAGATCCTCCTGCCTCTGCCTCCCAAGTGCTGGGATTAAAGGCGTGCACCACCACCACCCAGCTAGGAATGGTATTTTTTATAAGACTTCAAAAACACAGATAACAAAACAAAAATTGAAACAGAAATAATTAATGGGCTTATGTCAAACTAAGACGCTTCTGCCAAATGGAGACAATGGCATAATGCAAGACAATGCTTTTAAGCCATGACAAATGTTAATGCTCAGAATATGTCAGGAATTCAACACATACACACATGTGCACTCACGCACTCATGCACTCAGTACACGCGCACACACGCATGCACATACTCCTACATGCATGCATACATGCATGCAAGCACCACACTAGAAAAATTCCAAATTTTCTAGTTAAAAATGGTCACGTGATCTAAATAGAAAGTTGTCAAAAGAGGAGCACAAATGACCAAAAAAATATGCAAAAAGGGTATGGTATCACTAGCCATCATGGAAATGAAATTTAAAGTCCCAGTGAAACAGCCACTCATCCTGATAAGAATGACTTTATTAAAAGAAAAAATGCAGCCACTGTGGATGACAGTGCGGTGAGTCTCCTCAGAACTAAAACCAGATCTCCCCAGGACCCATCTCTTCTACTTCTGGATATATTTGCAAAGGAAGTGAAATCTGTACACCAGGCAGATATAACTGCATGCCCATTCTTATTGCATTTTGATTTGTAATAGCTAAAAGACACTTTGCAATAGCTAAAAGGAATCAATCTAGATGTCCATCAGTAATGAACAGTGTAAGAAATGATGCAGATACACAACAGAATATTACTTAGCCATAAAAGAAAGTAATTTGTGAAATACTACACATCATAGTATTTAATATTTTAAACATTAACATGCATATTACTTAATCTTAGAATAAAATAGTAAATATTAATATTTTCTTTTAATAAATTGTATATCACAGTAAAAAATAGTTCCCTAAAGGATTGTCTTCCGTAATTTATATTTGAGGTCTTATGTGTTACTAAATAAGCATAGGATTGTTTTTCCTATGTAATGTATACTATTTAAATATTAAATTAACATATTTGATGTCATAATTTATTAATAAAATTTATAAGTTAATAACATATACTAGTTTCATTTATAGAAGGAGGATATTAATGTTATGTAAAACAAACCAGATACAGAAAGACATAAAGTTCATATTCTTTCCCATATATGCAGGCTAAAAAGTTGATTTCAAAGCAGAAGAGAGTGGAATGTTAATTGCTAGGGCCTAGAAAGATTTGTGGGGAAGACTGGAGAATTGGTACCAAATGTAAATTAGCAGGAGTGATAAGCTTTAGTGTTCTGTGGCACAGCTGAGTGACCAAATCTCTGAAAACAAACAACTTAAAGACTCTTCTTTTTTGACTCATGGTTTTGCAGGTTTCAGCTCATAGTTCTTGACTTTGTTGAATGGAGGTCATGCTGAGACAGAACCTCACAACAGCAGAACTGTGTGTGTGCGTGTGTGTGTGTGTGTATGTGTGTGTGTGTGTGTATGTGTGTGTGTGTGTGTGTGTGTGTGTGTGTGTGTCAGAGCTTGCTCATCTCATGGGTGGGTTGGGGAGGGAAAGGGAAGGAGGGAGCGAGGGAGAGAGAGATAGAGAGAGGAAAGACAGATACGGAAATAGACAGATACAGACAGAGAGGGAATCAGGACAACCTACTTCCTTAAGATAGGCTCCACATTCTAAAATTTCCATCTCCCTCCCATACAGTGACACCAGCTAAGGACCGAACTTTCAATATATGAGCTTTGGAGACACTTCAGAGCCCAAACCACGGTAATATTTTATGGATAAAGAGAGAGGGTTTGAAGTCTCCAGAGAAACAAGATGGAAATGCTGATGGCCTCAATTGATCAGTGCCCACTATATACATGCATGAAATACCACAGTGATAAATGTGGGTTCCGTGATCCTTAATTTTCTTCAGAGTCATTATTAAGATGAACTTCTGGGTGTGTCTGTGAGAATGTTGTCCGGAAGAGCTAAATGAATAGGGAAGACTTAAATAACTGTGAGGGGCAGTAGTTCCTAGGACAGAGTCTCAGACTAAATGAAAGGGAGAAAGTGGGCTGAGCGTTCACCTCTCTCTGCTTCCTGACCGTCGGTGCAGCATGACCCTCTCTATACCTAAGCTGCTGAGATCAGATACTGCTTTACAGCAGTGAGAGAAGAAGCCATTCTAGGCTCTGTCTCTGAAGCTATATGACCAATCCTTGTCAACTTGATTGCTTCTGTAGTCAACTAACACCCAAGCAGCTAGGCACATCTGGGGGACTTTCTTTATTGTGTCATTTGAAGGGGAAAGAACCACCCCAAATCTGGGCCATACCTTTTGGTGGCAGCCTCCATGAAACAACCATGGAAGGCAGAAGCTTTTGCTTTTGGTCTGCTTCTCTCAGTCTTGCTTGTAAGTTCATCAGTTCTGCTGCTGAGTCATTCTTGCTTTGCATTAGAGCTTACTTTTACTGTGAGATTCTAATGTAGATGGAAAGGCAAGCAGAGATATCCAGTCTTAAGGACTTAACAACTTGCTGGATTCCAGCCTGTCAGGAGACAACCACTGTTGGACTAGTTGGGTGAAGCCTGTAAGCAACTCTAAGAAATCATGAAAAATAGATTCATATATAGATACATATATATTCATATGCACATATGAATATATTTCCTCACAAATATGGAATTTTATATATTTATGTATATATTTCAGTTCTGCTCCTCTAGAGAAGCCTGACTAATACAAAGAGCTTGTAGAATAGAAGAGGATATTAAGAGCTAGAAATGGGTGTCATAGAAAGACTGTAAAAAGCAGGAATAGCACCCCCTGAGTCTGAGGCTCTGAGCCCTCAAAGGACCCTTCACACCTCCTCTTTCTCATTCATAGGACAAACATTGAGAGCTGGAGACTCCTTTTACCTGTACCTTTGCCTCTGCTTGCTAGTAGGTGTGGTCACCAAAGTGTTCCGGCAGTCCCACGTCTTCCTTGGCAGAGGTTAGGAGAAAGGAGGTCAGGCCTTGATGACAATCAGAAAGATACCAGCACCCCAAGTCCTACACCAGGGTTCAGAAAGCTGAGTATTAAAATAAATTCAAGGATACATATTTTCTTAGGCATGATGGGATAAGCCTTAGAACCCTGAGTTCAAGAGATCCTCCGAAAACATGTTAGAGATCTCCTCACATTCAGAGAGCCAGTTGGGAAGGGGCCACAAGGAAGGGACAGGCCAAGGGTCCGCTGGGCCTGGGAAGCGTGGGTAATGCCATGGTAGAAAAACAGAGGGACCTGCAGAGACTCTCCAGCATGGGACTCTTCCAAGGTAGAAAAAGCTCAGCTCTCTGGAACTGGCTGTGCAGGGAACATTCCTCAGGGACACAGGTTAAAAACATTGGTAATTACTGTAATGTGACCAATTAGTACCTTCCTGTAATTGGATTGGAAACTGATCCATCGTGTGTGAAATCTACACGTCCACACTTGCCTCAGGCCAACTGGTTTATGAAATACAAGTGTAAGCATGGTTGCTATGTGCTTGGAGAACCTCAGAGAAGGCGTTGGGTAGGGATGGAGAGAGCTGCAGTCCTGTCCTCTTCCTGGCCTTCTGTAGGAGTCCTGAGTGCAAACCCATGGGAAGAGCAGTCAGCTGGTCCACCCAGATGTGCTTTCCTGCTCTCCTGGGGTTGAGGGTATGTGGCTAAAAGGATGCAACCTGTGTGTTCTGAAGAACCCAAAGACTCCACAAAGCAGAGGTCAGAGGGCTCTGAGGAACCCTAAACAGACCTAAGAATTGTTAAAATCCGTGAATGATATTTTTGAGAGTGTCATACATAAACACACTGCATTTATATCATTTCTCCCCCTCTCCCTCTCTCCTCCAACTTCTCTAATGCCACCCCGTATCTACCTATCAAACCCATGCCCACTTCTATAAATACTATATATATGTGATAAATTATATATGTACATGTATATGGCTCACAATCTACTGAGTCCAGTTAGTGTTGCCCAATATACGCATGGATGGGCCACTAAGGTTTGAATGACCTATCTGGGCCTCATCCGTAAAGAGAACTGACTCCCTTCTCTTAGCAGCCATTTACTGCCTGCAGTCTTTTGACTATGGCTGGGGCCTCAAGAATCTTACTCCACCATGTGGAGGTGCTGTCCGGTGTGGTTGTGCACCAGCAGCCATATTGCTGAGTGTCCACGGGAGCTGTGTTCCCACTATGTTGCAGCTCTTATCCTGCTTTTCTGGCTCTTTCCGTCGTGTGTGCCCTCCTCTGTGATATCCCCTGAGTGTTTAGGTGTAGGGGTTGTATATGGATGTCCCATTTCAGGCTGGGCACTGGTCATTTATTCTCTGCATTTTGATTAGTCATGGTTCTCTGTAGTGGCCTTCATCCATGGCAAGAAGAAGCTTCATAGGTCATGAGTGAGAACACTTACTGAGGAAGCACATGGACTCTTAGACATGAATTATGAAGCCTACATAACCCCCATCTCTCTCTCTCTCTCTCTCTCTCTCTCTGTGTCTGTCTGTCTGTCTGTCTGTCTGTCTGTCTGTCTGTCTGTCTGTCTGTCTGTTTAGGCCAGAAGTCAACCTTGGCTTTCACTCTTCATACACCTTGATTTTTGAGACAGAACACCTTGTTCTCAACGACCTGGAGCTAGCTTTCTCT
>LOEQ01000492.1:281958-298902 GCA_001685075.1 Bramus lutescens | reverse complement strand
TGGCCTCCGGGCATAAACACAGACAGAAGATTGTATACATAATAAATAAATAAAAAAAAGAATGCTGCTCCTATCCCACACACTATTTAATTATGCTTTTTAAAAAGGGGCTGGAGGAGGGATTAGCATGTAACAGCACTTGCTGTTCTTGTAATTGAACTGGATTATGTTCCCAACATTCACATGGTGGCTCTCAACCAACTGGGCCTTCAATTCTAGGGAATCGGACATCTTCTTCTGTCCTTTGAGGGCACCAGACATATACATTATGCTCTTACATACACGTGGGAAAAACACTCATACCTAGAAAATAAGATCTTTTAAAAATAGTGGTATCTCCCGTAATTTATAATTAAAAGTTGAAGCCATTGAGCTACATATAATTTTTATAAATGGCAGCATCCTTTGCTTTTAGGTAGAAAGGGGAAGTTGTTTCCAATAATATTTTTATCTTCCTCTTTGTGGAATGGGTCTGTCTACTGTATTGTGTGGACAGCCTTGTTAGATACTCCGCAGTAGATACTTTAAGGATATCGCCATCAAATAGTGACACACTTTCCCCCAAGCTATGTGAGAGGCAAAGCCGCTAGAACTGAAGAATAATATCTTTTTACAAACTTGGCATCTCAGAAAACATATATTTTCAACACTGGTATTTTTTATGGCCTAGGAGAATGCCATTTTATATTACTTCTGACAAACTGCCTATTGTCATCTTAATTATGACATACTACTTAGTTTTGTAAGAATACTGTCCTTTTGACAACTTACATGATAATACAAAGATCACTTCATGAATTATGAATTCCTAATTTGCATATAGTTACCATCCTCCTCTGTCAAGAATTGGGTAATACTTTTTATAAATCTGGTTGTTGGAGGGAGGCTGCTAGTTTGTTCCTGGACATTTAGCCCCCCAAATAATCCCACAGAAACTATATTAATTAAGTCACTGCTTAGCCCATTAGCTCTAGCTTCTTATTGGCTAACTCTTACATATTAATTTAACCCATTTCTATTAATCTGTGTATCACCATGTGACTGTGGCTTACCAGCTAAAGTTCCAGCATCTGTCTCCAGTAGGGCTACATGGCTTCTCTCTGACTCCGCCTTCTCCCTGCCAGCACTCAGCTTAGTTTTCCTTGCCTAGCTCTGTTTCCCTATAGTTCTGCTATAGGCCCAAAGCAGTTCTTTCATTTATCAATGGTAATCACAGCATACAGAGGGAAATCCCACATCACCTCCCCTTTTCTGTTTAAATAAAAAGGTTTTAACTTTAATGTGGTAAAATTACATAAAACAGTTATGAAGCAAGAATTGCAATTATATCTGTTTTATCTTTTATCATAACTAAGGAAAACTATATTATTACTATCTATTCTTTAACTCAATCAAAGACTCCAGAAGGATATAATATTACCTAAGTAAACAGGAAGTACATTGTANATTTAACCCATTTCTATTAATCTGTGTATCACCATGTGACTGTGGCTTACCAGCTAAAGTTCCAGCATCTGTCTCCAGTAGGGCTACATGGCTTCTCTCTGACTCCGCCTTCTCCCTGCCAGCACTCAGCTTAGTTTTCCTTGCCTAGCTCTGTTTCCCTATAGTTCTGCTATAGGCCCAAAGCAGTTCTTTCATTTATCAATGGTAATCACAGCATACAGAGGGAAATCCCACATCACCTCCCCTTTTCTGTTTAAATAAAAAGGTTTTAACTTTAATGTGGTAAAATTACATAAAACAGTTATGAAGCAAGAATTGCAATTATATCTGTTTTATCTTTTATCATAACTAAGGAAAACTATATTATTACTATCTATTCTTTAACTCAATCAAAGACTCCAGAAGGATATAATATTACCTAAGTAAACAGGAAGTACATTGTAAGCAACTTTCAAAACTCTAGAAATTACAGAGACATCTCACTGCCTAGACAGTCACCCAAAGTTCTTCTGTACCATTGGGGCATCCATCTTCAGCCTACAGGCCCATAATACCTAGCAGACTTTTCCATGAAGCAGGAAATTTTAAAGGCAGTTTCACATATATGGGCAGTTTGTCAGTCACTTTCTTCTGTGTCCTGAAGAATGTCTAGCAGTTTCTTTCATGAAGCAGGAACCCTGAAGGATTGTCTCACCTTTAGGCAAATTTAACAATCAGTTCTCTGTGAGTCATGCATGTCCAGTTCATCAAGCGGTCCAGGCAAGAACAGTTTCTTGCCCAAATGGCTAACCAACTCCATATGGAGCTTCTTTGATGCCCATCTTCCTCTTGAAGTAACTGGTCCTGTGAGGAGCAGATGTGTCTCTGTCATGAAAACTCCTAACTTCTTAAAATATTTTAAATATCATATTCTGTTGTCTTTGAAAGGTTTGAAGAATACCTATCTATCTGAAATACATCTCTATCGATCTAGAAAATCTAACTGACATGACTAAAAGCTTAACTATTATAGATGATTATATTTAGCCTATATTTCTTAATTATTCATTGCATTTGTAAAATAAGGTGCACAATACCTTAATCAAGAGAATATACATAAAACAAAGTTGACCTTAAATTTGTATCAATAAACCAAGATCCATACCAATGCAAATCTCTATAGCATATTCCCCTTTAAATATAGAGAATCATTTATAAATGATATTTAGGAATTTGGGTGTAGTACTCTCCAAACTGCTTCCTGCTGTTTATTGGATGAAATGATTTTTTTGAGGGGTGTTTAAGGCAACCTTTCAGGGGGTCTTGGTCCATCAAACCATATTAGTCTAGAATGAATCCACAGGTCCTCATCCTCTGTGGAAACAAAAGAAGAACCTCTTTTACAAGAACACATGCTCTGGGGCTGGAGACATGGCAGCAGGTGGCTCCACAGTGACAAATATTGTGATTTCTTATATGGTGGATTAGGAAGCCACAGTGAACAGGAAGTAGGGCTCAGCTATTAAGGTTCAAGTCCTACCCCTGCAGTTACTTACTTCCTTTAACTGTCACCTAGAGGTTCCAGAAACTTCTGAAACAGCATCACCACTGGGGACAAAGTGTTCAAACAAATGAGCCTAAGAGGAACACCTATATTTATATAAAAATAGGAATTTGACTTTAAAAAAATGTTCTGAGTTTTCTAAAGGAACTTTTCTCATGCCTACCAGGCACATGGGAGAATTTCCCTTGCTTTCACATTAATGCCAGGGTCTGGTAATAGTAATATTAATGACTTGAATTTCATCCATCCTGGGTGGTTTGCAGTGATATCTAACTGATATTTTAATTTGCATTTCATTAAAAACTAATGATGACAAACTTTTTTTTTGCTGTGTTTATAGGCCATACACAAATTTTTCTTTTTGAAATACTGTTGAAACTGTCTCACAATTTTTATTTGGATTATTTGTCTTTTTAGCTCAGTTTTATATACTTGTGTGTGTTGCCATGTGAAGGAATATTATATGTATATAAGTGTTCATATGGGTGTATACACATGATCACGTGTGCACCTATGTGTTTATATAGGTTGGATCTAAGACCATTTGCATATTAGATAGTTACATTATGAGTCATAGCAGCAGCAATATTACAGTTATGAAGTAGCAACAAAAATAATTTTATAGTTGGGGGTCACCACAATGTGAGGAATTGTATTCAAGAGTTTCAGCATAGGATTGCCAAGAACCACTGAACCACTGCCATAGAGGGTTGGAAATTGCATCTCTTTTTCCCTTTGAGTTTCTTAGATGACCCTGACAAAAATCATTTACTGCCCTTGTAAGTAATTTTCTGGATTCTTTGTTTTGTTAATCTATTCCTTCATCCTTCAACAATACCACACTGTTAGCCAGATTAATAAAGTCATAAAACCAGGTTGAATAAAGAGTCAAAGTTTGTCTTTCATTTTCAGTAGTGTTTTGGCTCTTCATACCCTTCTGGCTTCTATAAAAATTTTGGGTCGACTTACCTGTTTTTCTGTGCTGCCAAGGAGGTATAGGGTTCTCTCACTGCTAATTGCTAATTGCTATTTGGGGATGTTGATTTGTTCTAATTTCATTTTTGTTGCTGCAATAAAATACCCTGATCAAGAAGTAACTTAGAGACAAAAGGGGTTTATTTAATTTTACAATTTCAGGTCATAGTCCATCACTGAAGTGAAGTCAAAACAGGACTTCAAACAGCTAGTCACATCACATCCACAGTCAGGAACAGAAAGAAAGAAAAGTGTGCATTCTCACTTCTTGAATGCTTGTGTTCAGCTCAATTTCCTTGCTATTATACAGTTTAGCATCACCTGCCTAGGGAATGGTACTGCCCACACAAGACATGGTCTTCCCATGTCAATTAAATTAAGACAATCCCCCACAGACATGCCCTAGGCATACCTGATCTAGACAAACCATCAGGGAGACTCTCTTCCCAGGTGCATGTAGGTCGTGTCAAGTTGACAGTGACAGCTAGCTGTCACATGGTTCTTCAGTTTCTTTGCAACCTCAGCTCTCTTAGAGGTTCTAAAAATTGTGACTTTGTAGGTTTTATGTGAGTACTGTTTCTTGAATTTGTTTAGATGTCTAGTGGGAGAGGAATTCAACACAGCTTTTCATACTGGGCTTTATATCAAGATGGCTGATAATTAATGTAGATGATGAAACAACTTTTGGAATGTCACTCGAGAAAATCATAGGCCCGCATTTTGACCTTTCTATCCTTGCCCTGTAAGAACTCTTCAAGCTTCAATTTACTGTTGAATGGTTCTCCCAGTTTCACAAAGGGCTAGTAGAACCAGTATGTTGTGTTCATCTATGCCCACTGGTGGCTCACCCATGGGAAAGCTCAGAGACAGAGCATACTTCTACCCTGCTACTGAGACCGCAGACAGTGGGTGGCCATCAGCTGGAGGTGTTTATTGTAGTTACATAGCTTCAATGTAATCTGAATCTCAATGATACCACTTAACTAAGCTGTGGAACGTGGGTGACCTTTGTTTTCCTGCTATGCCTTCTACACTTTCATAATGATCTTAGTACGGAGCTCAAAGGGCCTCTGTGTTAGCCCAAGCAGGTTTCTATTGCTCAGAGGACACACTGTCTTTGTCAAAAGAGAAGTTTGCTGCTCTTGGCCAATGAACAGAAGTCTGTTTCCTCTTCTTTCTTTTTCTTTCATATGTGTATGAGTTTGTGTAGATGAGGGGTGTGTGTGTGTGTGTGTGTGTGTGTGTGTAGGCCAGAGGTCAACCTTGGCTATCATTCTTCAGCTATTGTCCACTGTTGTTATTTTTTGGTGGAAAGGGTTTCTGATAGAACCTGGAGCTCACTGGTTTGTCTAGACCAGATGACCAGCAAGCCTCAGGGATCTGCCTATCTCCACTTACTCAGAATGTGGACTATATATAAGTGTGCTCCATCATGCCTAGCACTTTTGTATGAATGCTGGGAATTGAACTTGGGTCTCCGTGCTTGTATGAGAAGTACTTTACTGACTGAGCCATTCCCCCAGCCCCATCCTCTTCCTTTTATAAGCATTTGCCTAAAATATGAATACATGTTCCACAAGAAAAAGCCACAACTCAACACAATTCTGTGATCAAAGGCCTGAAAAATGCTTGAATTAGACATCTCCCTTGGAGCTTCCCAGCGTGTGTCGTACACCAGCATCCATTATGGGGAAATGTGTTCCTTTTGATTGACACATGAGGTTGTACATTTATTTAGGCATTAAAATGTTTTATAATCCCAATATTGACATTCCTGAAATGATTTTTATGGGTCAGTCCCTCTGTTTAAAACTATCCCTTTAGTCTAAGGGAGAAAAGGCAAAGATGGATTACTGTTTATGGATAGTGGAGGAAGTAAAGGGGTAGCTTATGTAGAGAGGCAAAATTAGTTAGACCAGTTTTATCAAGTAGAGATTATTTGGGCAGTTTAAAACCCGACAAAATACCTTTCTAGACCCCAGTAGTGCCCAGATGTTGTGTAAATGTTTTCTGAGGAGATGTGAACAAATGTCTATTCACCCCAGATAGGATAGCAATAACACAGAGAGAGAGAGAGTCTCTCTCTCTCTCTCTCTCTCTCTCTCTCTCATTGCGCCTCCCTAGTTTGGTAAACCAATGGGTTTAATTAGAGTTACCTACAAGCCCAAGGGTAAGGGAGTGCTCGAAGGAAGATGGAAGAGGGCTGTTGTAAGGTGCCATTCTCCATCTTTATGAGATCAGAAGTGCCTATAACTAGAGCCCATCAGTATTAGGATGTGGATGGTTGACACTTCCTCCTAGGAAAAGGGTCACTGGACCCTACCTGAGTTTCTTGCCCCTCCTCTCAGCCATTTGCATGCAATTTGCTGCCTTACTTGCACATGGCCACTGTGTCCTGGGAGGAGCTGGAGTGTATAGGCTGGGAAAGACTGGGAAAGGAGGTGCTCTCTATGCAGCTATCAATAGCTATTGTCCCCGCTGGGGCAGACTTTCCAGTACAGCTGTTTTTGGGTCACCCACATCCTGCCAGTAATTTCTCACCCAGCCTCTCTGGGTTAGCCCCCCCAAAAGGTCATTGCGTTAACTGTGTTGAATGGAACTTTGGTTTGTCAAGAGGACTTTAGAGTGGCTATAACATTGGGGAAATGCCTTTTTCTTGGCAACCATTAATGGTCTATAAACCCGTGGGGAGTGTGGGACATTGTGGATCCCTCCCCAAATCCATGACAGAGCACAAAGGCTCTCAGCCTTGTGTGGGTCACAGCCATGGGAAGTTGAAAAGGACAACATAGTATTGTGTCCAAATGACAGTGTTGCCTAGCAGAAGCGCAGCAGGTTCTGAGAACTTCAGTCATCTGGGTGATTAGACCATACTTGTGGGGACATGGAGGAGACAAAGAAAGCAATACCAGCTATAGTGCCCCGGGACCATGCGCAGCTCAGTTCTTGAGACTGAACCCTTCATTGGTTTTGTCTGTTGGGTCCTGGGTTGTTACCATACCTGCGGTCTCCTACAAAATTTACTAACAGATTATTTGAAAGAACTAAAAAGGAGGGGCTGAGGATGTAGCTCAGATTGTGAAGTGACTGCCCAGAATTCATGAAGCCCTGGGTTCAATGCCCAAAACCACATTTCATTAGGGGTGTGGGGGTGCACACCTGTAATCCCAGCACTTTCAAGGCAGAGGCAGGAGACTCAGAAGCTCAAGGTCAGTTCTGGCTCCTTTAGACACAACCTCAATTTTTAGTTTAAATTTTAATCTAAGGTGTTTAATTTCAAAAGGGGAGATGGCTAAGTGGGTAAGAGCACTTGCTGTACAAGCATGAGGACCAGAGTCCCGGCACACTCAGAAAGGGATGGGAGCAGCCTGTGGGCTAGGAGGCCCGACACTGTGCAGGGTGGAGGCAGGAGGATGCCAGTCTATCTTTAGGTTCAGTTAGAGATTGTTTTAGGGAGTAAGGCAGAGAGCAGGGCACTCAATATCCTCCCCTGGCTTCTACCTGCATTCACATGTGCATATGTACCACAACACACACGACTCTCTCTTTCCAGTAAGGGATGCATATACTGGTAAACTAATGGAGGTAGGGGTTAGTGTGCTGGTATGGGAATGTTAAACTCAGCTGTGAAAGGAAGCCAGGATCTCCCAGACTGTATCCAAAGAAAAAGTAATGCTCACTGGCTGTTGCTTCAATGGGAGCCACCTAAAGGTGCTGCTGCGCACAGCAAGCTCACACAGAACCTGGTCTACAACATTTATGCGAGTACTATTTGAAGAAAAAAAAAGAGATTTATAAATATAAATCTTTGCACTTTTTGAGCTCCCAGGATTGACTTATTTCTTGGTGCCTGGTGCTGAGCCCTCTCTAGAACTCATGGAAAAGAAATGTTGAGGGAGTGAGGTGGTCACCCCCCACACCACCCAACCCATTCCACTGCCCACCATTATAGCTGCACATGGAGCCATGATCCATCACGGCTAGCCAGCTGGAACTTCATGGGCCACTCCTCCACTTGCCCCCTTTTCATCTTGTACTTGTGTTAATCACCATCCTCCCCCTCTCCCCTCTTCTTCACATTTCACGCCACCCTGCAGTTCTATATTACAGTGTAAGATTAAAAACCAACTACCGAGCCTTGGGCGACTGGCTGATGGGTGAATTCAGTTACTGTACTGTCTCTACAAAATTATAACAATTTTTTTCTTCCAGCAATTCTGTATCCCTTCTGATATGTTTTTAAGCAAACGGGTTCCGCAAATTCACCGTGATTTCTAGGCCAGAATGCAGCTGGCTTTAGACACAGGTCCAATGGTTTGTTCGCGCCCTCTTCAAGTGCCAAAGCAGGTCAAGGTTTCTAAATGGTTAATTAAATGAGCAATTCTGCCTGGATTTGCTTTTCTGGAATTCAGCTGCCATCTAGATTAAATTATTAATCATTTATTCAGGAACTTGAAGTCAGTTTCATCTTGTGCACCTGTTGGGAATGAACCTTTATCCTTCAAAATACAGTTCAGAGGCCACCTGCTTTCTGAACACTCCCTTATCTTTGCCTACACCCACTTTTCTTCTACCTTTTATTTTGAGATGGGCCTCATGTATTCCAGGCTGACCTTGAACTGCTGATCCTCTTCCTCTTAAGTGCTGGGTTTGCAGGCATGTGCCACCATCTGGTTTGCGTGGTGCTAGGTGTCAAACCCAGGACCTCCTGTACACTAGACAAGCTCTCTACCAACCAAGACACATCCCCAGTGCCTCCTTCTCCCTTTGCTTTTATTTTTATTTGCCTAAGCGGGGTCCAGCACAAATTTGTTCCTGTGCTATGTTACAGTCTATTGCCCATCTGCCCTCACCTTGTTAAAAGACACATAGCCTGTATGTACAAATCCCTTTTATTTGAGTACGGTTAAGACCTGTATATTCACTGGGAAATCCCTCCTTGGCCAGGTGCTCTTATAGAGCAAAGGAGATCAGACAGTTACTCTGTGGTTCCCTGAAGTTATTTAAATCGGCTGTAGTTAACAGCAATTCAGCCTTGCCCAGGTATTAACTGTAGCCCACTGAGACTGTGTATCTCTGGTTTCCAGAGATGTGTGTGGGAGAGAGGAAAACATGTGTTAATTCTAAGCCTCAAAACATGTGGTCACTTGTTATAGCAGCAACGGAAGGCCCTGCAGATTTCCTGCATTACATTGGCTTGGTGGGTAATTCAAACACAGGCTCTCTCTCTCTCCTTTTCTCCTGAAGAGAAGACAAGCTTAGATTTTCTCCCTTGGTTCACTTAACATTTTAAGTGAGCTGAGGCCAGAAGGGGGTGGAATGCATTTGGAGCTGAAGTTGTCCCAGGGGCAGAATGGTGTGTGGTACGAACTTCAGCACCAGAGTTTCCTACTGGTCAGTCCTTCCAAAGTCAAGGATTCTGATCACCCTTTGAGAGTAATTTACTGGACTGGAGAGACAGCTCAGCCATTCAAGTCTAGGCTCACAACCAAAAATTATAAGAACAATTTACCATAATTCTAGTACAAGTTCCATTTCATCTCTAAGAAACACACATACACTTACATACATATATACATACAAACACACGTACACACATGTAACTGGAAGTTTCTCTCCCACTCGCCAGTTCCTGAATAGTCACTCAGAGACTTAATATTAATTAAAAATTGCCTGGCCTATTAGCCCAGGCTTATTATTAACTAGATATTACAACTTAAATTAACCAATTTCTATTATTCTATATTTTACCATGAGGCTCATGACTTGTTACCTCACATCTTGCTTCTCTGATGCTGCTGGCACCTCCTTGACTCCTTTCTTCTCCCTGTCTCTCTGCTTGGATTTCTTGCCTGGCTCTGCTCTGCTTGACTATTGGCCAAATCAGCCTTTTTTATTATTATTAACCAATGGTAATAAGATATATTCACAGCATACAGAAGGACGTCCCATATCACATACATCACACATATACAAAACACACACACACGCATATATATAGGTACACATGTAAGCACAATTGTGTATTTCACACATACACACAGGTTAAGTTTCTCATTGTCAGCTACCTATTTCTTGTAGCACATGGATTCAAACCATGGATTTTAAAGCTGGTATATGCAGCTCAGTTGGTAGAGTGCTTACCTAGCACACATGAGACCTTGGATTTCATCCCCAGTACCATATATACCAGGCCAGGTGGCCCACACTTCCAATTCTAGCTCTGTGGAGGTGGGGTCAGGTGATTAGAATTCTATGCCATCTTTGGCTACATACTTGAAGGCAGCCTTGGATACATGAGCCCATGTCTCAAGCAAACACACCAAGTCCCTTTGCCTGGCCACCCAGCTATATTGTTTTAAATATAAAATTAGTGATGATCCCCAAATAAAGATAAAAGAAGCATTCATCACACGACAGGAGGCTCCACGGGAGAAGGTGGGGTAGGAGAGAGAGGAGTTGTAGCTATAGAAACCAGGTAGGAGAACGTTTTCAGGAAGGTAGAATCCCTGGAGGTAGAGAAGCTGATCAGCTACTGTTAGGTGTCCCTCCTGGGATCCTCTGAGCTATGATGTCTGAACAAAGCCAGACAAAGAGGGTTGAGAACAAGAAGTTCTCATTATCAGACCACGGGAAGGAAAGAGCTGTTGGGGAGGATTATGCAGAAGGTGTTTGGTAAGTACCTGGGCTCAGGAAACATTTGCTCTACGCCATGACCAAGCCACTCTTCTGTAAAGAGAGATTTCTTTTGAGATAGAGACAAGGTGCCTCTAATTGGGGCTTGCCCCAGCCTGCAACCCTAGTCTGAGGCTGTCTGGTTTTCTGTTGGCTTGCCTAAAGATGGTCTTATTTTCCTTCTTTTTATTGAGTTCCCTCTTGGGCCTTTCCCTGTGTCCCTGTGTCCCCCGCCCCATCTATTATCACCCATACCTGGTCAACAGTGAAGCAGACTGGGTTGTTTTTCACCCTGTCTGCCTCCCTTTCTGAACTAGGTGGGTGGTCATATCCTCCTTGATGGTAAGGAGGTGTTTTCATAATAATCCTAATAGCCCTGTTGAAGAATGGCTGTGTTCAATGATGGGATGGCAGATTAAGACATTTGCCATCAAGCTAGATAACCTGAGTTTGATTTCCAGGACTTACAAGATGGAAGGAGAGATCTGATCCTGCAAGTTGTTCCTCTGACCTTGACATGTGCTCTTGACATACATGCCCCCTGCTACACAGTAAACAAGCAAACAAACAAATAAATGAAGGTCACTAGAACCACATCCTTTACGGCTTGGTCCTGGAAACAAGACTGGGGCGACGCAGGAATGAAGACAGCTGTGTGCTCCCTCTGATGGAGGCACCCACTATGAACCCCAGAAACTCAGGACATTTACTATAAGCAGCATAAGGAGGAGGGGTTGGCTAACCTTGCTAGGATGTCTTTGCAGGGAAACAGCCTTAGGTTGCCATCATCTGGGAGGAGGAAGCTGCAGTTGCTGGCCTTGGCGCACACTACTTCATCATTTGTAAACACTCATACATGGACCAGGGGGTGGCTCTGCCATTCCCCTTGATTTCTGTTGAGGAAGGCTTTGCCATTTGCATGGGTCTGAGTTATCAGGCTCCATTTCATGGCTGTGCCCATGTTAACAGTGCTCACTCACTCTGGGCTTCCTCCCCTCCCCACACACTACCCTTAAGGAACTCTCACAGCAGTGAAGATGGAAGCAGGAAACGCCTTAGCTGAGGGAGAAAGAAGATGGTTTCAGAGAGTGATCAGTGCTGAATGGTAAGACAAAGAAGATAGTCTGTAACCCAGGGTCTGAGGGGAGAGAGGTGGCCAGGGAAGGTCTCTGAAGAGGGACAGCCGTGCAGCAGACCAAATGACACAAAGTCAGTGTCTGGAAATGGAAGCAAAGAATGTTCTAGGGCCTGGACCCCAGGGTTGGCTGTTTTTATGCTAGCTAGCCTTAGGACACCCAGGACTAGATGCAATTGTCTATGGCGAGATAGTTCCTTTTAAATGACAAGGGGATGAGTTGGGGTGAGAGACAGGGTGGGTCTCTTTTTGAACCTTGGGTTCATTCATGTTTTCTTGACTAGGCTGGAAGCTAGCAAGTCCCAGTGATCCTTCTGCCTCTGCCCAACTCAGATCTGGGGTTGCCTGTGTGGGTAGATTGCTGGGTTCATTAAGTAGGTAATGATATCCAAATTGGGGTCCTCATGATTACACAGCAAGCACTCTTAGCCGCTGAGCCCTCTCTCTAGCGCTCTGTATCCAGCCTCTGAGCTGCTTGGTTTCAAGGGCATCTCTTGTCTTCGTTCCTGCTGCAGTGTGACGGACAGCTGGGACAGTTGAATGTTGTTCTTTGGTGCCTGCCCTACCATTTTGCTCCTGTTTCTCCTCTGTGTTTCTTTCCCTTCCTGCATGTGATGACTTCATGCCCCATCCACTTGCATAAGCTCTGAAGCACAAGTCTTTTTGGCCAGAGGCGAATGCAACTATCTCAGTGTCTAATAGGAAGGTGGTTTGGAACTACACTGTCCCCTGCCAGAACTCTGGGGCACTGGGAGGCTCCCATCTCTCCCTCTGGTTATCTCAAAGTTCTCATTTTCCCAAAGCAGAGACCTTGCAGGAGGCCTCAAAGGACATCAGAGGCACCAAAATTCTGTGTGGAGCCTGATAGAGATGCACATTCCAGTTCAAGTCCTAGAGATTCTAAATCCGTCTACCCAAGATGGAATCCTAGCCTGTCCTTTAATGTGTTCCCTTTAAATCAAATGCAGTCTAAACCCAGTGAGATCATCTGCCTTCATATTCTGCATAATCATGGATGTATATAGATGTGCTCAGGTGTAAATACCTGTGTGGGGAGCATTTATGTGTACGTGGAGGCCAAAGGACAACCTTGCTTGGCATTCCTTAGGCACTGTTCATATTTGGGGTGTGTTTGTTTTTGAGACTGAGTCTCTCAGTGGCCTAGACCTTGCCAATGAAGTAAGGCTGGCTGGCCGGTGAGCCCAGGAAGCTGCCTGTCTCTTCCTCTCCAGCACCGAGATTATTGCTGTGTGCGACTATTATGCTGGGCTGTTTAAACAACCTGAGTGCTGGGGATTCAACTTCAGTCCTCATGCCTGTGTGCCAAGCACTTTGCCAACTGAGACATCTTCAAAGTACTGGCTTGATTAATAAGAGTTCCCAGAGCCAGATTTGATACTTCTTAAATATAATTGGGATTTAATATTGAGAAAACATTGCTTATTATTAAACTACAGAGAAATAATGAATTCCTGTCAAATGGCTCCATAGGTAAAATCATGCTACGTCCAGGAATGAAGTGAGGCACAGGGAGGGGTGGGGCTATTGTCAGCTGTTCCCAGCCTAGACGTTGAGTCTGGGTGCTGAAATTCTTGGCTGTGTCACCTTAGGTGAGGTCATCGTACCACTTGAGTTTCAGCTTCCTCACGGGGACTGGTGATCCTCTAAGCTGTCAGGTGATGGTTCCTGTTGGTTGCTCAACACATGCCATCATCTTCCTTTCTTTAGACTCTCAGATAGGAGGACTCTCTCCTCCTTGCCTTCAAGGAGCGGGAAGGCTTTTCAGGATTTGTTACATGCTACTAGCATGGTGCCATGTGTGTGCAATCCTAGACCTTGGGAGGCAGAGGCAGGAGGATCACAGGTTCAAGGTCAGTGATAAAGCAGTGAGACCTTGTCTCAAAAAACTTAAAATTCACAATATAGCAAGAGGTAAGGGCTGTGTGTTTGACACTTCTGGGAGTATGCTTGACGGGGCTAATGTATTGTCTGTGATGTACATTCAGCCCAGCAATCACACATCGTGTTCTCATGTGAGATTTTGGTGAACAGAGGGGCTAGGTACAGCTGAACTCTACTGTGGGCTGATTAGGCAGGAGTGGTTGATTAGCACTCTAATCAGCCTGAGATTCCATGACAGAAATCAAACTAACAGAGTCTGAGGGTGTGGCTTAGTCAGCAAAGTGTTTTCCAGCATGCCTAAAGCCCATATTTGGTCCCTGGTGCCCCATGAACAAGGTCTGATGGCCCATACCTGTGATCCCAGCCTACCGGATGCAGGAGTACCACACGTTCATAGTCATCCTGGCCTACATAGTGAGTTCCAGGGTGTCCTGAGATAAATGAGATCTTGGTTTTGTTTTTTGTTTGTTTGTTTGTTTAATAACAAACACCAATCAATACCTAGTTTAAGGATTATTGATCTTTACTGTGCCTTGGACCTCTCTGGTTACCTAGTAAAACCACAGACTTTTTCTCAGAATAAGTTTCATACATTAAAAAGAATCTAGAGGAGGAAAGAAATTATATTAAGATATAGTTATCAAGATTTTGAAACACAAATACACAATGATGTCATGAGATTATAGTAGATTTGCTTCTTTATTAATGCAGCAAATTTTAATGCTGGCTATAGATTGCCATGCATTTGGAACTCAGACAAATATAAATATTAAAAATAGCTGGCAGTAGTTGCTGTGTGAATGAAAATACCTATAGTTTCTACTGGCCACAAATATCACAGAAGGTTCTCTGGTTGTCTGCGTTCATGGAAAGAAATTCTACATTTTATTGGAGGGTTGTGAAAATTAAGTTGTAAATTTTCCTTGTCCAAATTTGTGATTTTTCTAAACTCTCTGCTTGCCTCACCCTAAGGCTCTCTACTCCAGAGTGTAAAGACAAGCACTGGATTGAAGTGGTGGCTCAGCCAGCAAAGTGTTCACTGCACAAGCGTGGGGAGATCTGAGCTTGAGCCCCAGAGTCTGGGTAAAAACCAGGTGTGGTGGTATACAAATGTGATCCATGATCCTGTGCTGGGGAAGAGAACACAGGTGTATCTCTAGGACTCAATAGCCAGCCAGACTAGCCTAATTGGTAAGGTTCTGGGCAATGAGAAACCCTGTCTTAAAAACCTAGATAGATGACTCCCAAGGAATGAATGACATCTGACCTGATAGCTGACCTCTACAGTTGTGTGAGCACACACACACACACACACACACACACACACACACTCAAAACTTCACAGAATCCCCTGTCTATGTTGAAGTAAGGTATATACCCTGAGAATGCCAATCTGTAGGGGGATCCTCATTTTTCTGGCATTTTCTTCCCCACCTGCCTTTGGATGACAAGCTTGGGAAAAAGCAGGGACTTGTGTGTCTCTGAGAACAATGCCCAGCACAGAAGGTACTCAATAGGAGCTACTGAGTAAGAATTTGCTGAGGGAGACAGGCACATGACCCCCAAGCCCAGCGGGAGATAGGCCAACTTTGACCCTAGCACCTAATCCAACTGCTCCCAGGAGCTTGCGTGCCTGTGCATTCTTCCTGCTCTTCCGACTTCTAGAACCATCTGGAAACAGCTTCTGGCTCTTTCTCCTCAGTGCTCCCCATCCTTCACTGCCCCCTGTCATATCTCTTTTCATATTTTGACCAAAAGCAATCATTCCCTCCATTTCCCTCCCTTTCTCACTCCCAGTCCTCCCCTTTTCTGTCTTCTCCCCTTTTTCTGTCTGTCTTCTCCTCTCTTCATAAGAGAATATGATGGCCGACAAAACCCAGAGCCTGGGATCGTAAGGACACCTGAGATACTGAACCACTGAGCTAGGCCACTAGTCCTTTATATTAGTGACAACTCTCAGAGCTGAAACAAAATGCCCGACAAAAGCCACTTGAGGAAGGAAATAAAGAAGAGTTTTCTTGGCTCACAGTCTGGGGTACAGTCCATGATGGTGGGAAAGACATGGCACCAGGAGGCTGAGGCTGCTGGTCACATGGCATCCACAGTCAGGAGGCAGAGAGACGGATGCTGGTGCTCAGCTCACTTTCTCCTTTTCATTCAGCCCAGGAGCCCAGCCATGGGCTGCTACTGCCCACACAGTCAGGGTAGATCTTCCCTCCTCTGTTAGGTTTCTCTGGGATCTTTCTCACAGACCTACCCTGAGGTTTGTTTCCATGGGTTTCTATTCAGTCAACTTGACAATGAAGATGAACCATCACAACTCCTAAAACACTTGTTTTCTTGAAAGTTAAACAGGCTTTATTAAGAAAAAAAAATGCAAAGAAGTAAAAGGGTACCATTGGCAGAGAGGGAGAGTCAGAGAAGTATGTCCTGCTCTGAGAGCCCAGCCTCCCCACACCTGGCCTCTTTCACTCCAGAGAGCACATCATGAGGCACATTTCCGTCTTGGGATAAGAACGGTCAGGCAACATGCCTAGGGCTGGAGAACTATCAAAGAACAGAAGAGACTGGATCTCTCTGTGTCTCTAACACATGCCCTTGACTGTTTGTTCTTCCCTAGGTAAAGCTGGGGAACTGGGTGGACCAGCCTGCAGCAACTTGCCTTTGATTCCCAGCGGAGGAAGACCAGCTGAATTTAACAGTCAGTTTCTTTAACCCTCTTCGCAGCAGTGAAGATGTCTGAAGGACACTAATGTCCCTCCCACTGGCTTTCAGGTTACCAAAACAAAGAATCCAAGAAACTGAAATTTCCCCAGGATTTCATGCAGGAGAAGAGAAAGGGCAAAACCTTGGCCAGCCCAAGGAGGAATGTGTCTTCTGGGAAGCGATGTCACACATTTCTGACAACTTGTCAGGCCACCTTATGGCAGAGATGGGAGTTGAGACTAGGATGGGTTAATAGTGGGCAGGAGCATCCATTGACCAGGACTGTTTCGTTCTATGTGCTGCTTGCCCTCTATTTAAATCTGCAGAAGGCCTTGGGTGGGAAAGGTCTCTAGGCTTCTCTGCTCCTCTTTGCAGTGTGGCCATAATGAATCCATCTCCCTTGCCTGCTTACCACGAGTGTTTATGTCTTCAATTGCCATTGTTTGCTTCTTAGAGTTGCCAGGGCCTAGCAACCACTAACTCCAGTAATGTTTCTTTCTTAAAAAAAGAATTGTGTGTGTGTGTGTGTGTGTGAGAGAGAGAGAGAGAGAGAGAGAGAGAG
>LOEQ01000492.1:262297-276143 GCA_001685075.1 Bramus lutescens | reverse complement strand
CTAAGCTGAATGCTGGGAGAGAGAAGGCAGAGTCAGAGAGAAGCCATGTAGCCCCACTGGAGACAGACACCAGACAGACCTTTACCCAGTAAGCCACAGCCACGTGACGATACACAGATTAATAGAGATGGGTTAGTTTGGGATATGAGTTAGCCAGAAATATGCTTAAGCTATTGGCCAAACAGTATTGCAAATAATTTGGTTTCTGTGTGATTACTTTGGGGCTGAGCAATTGAGAAACAAACAAGCGGCCTTCCTACTACAAACTTTCTTGGCTTTTGCCTTTAAATAGTGCTCACTCTTGTGCTGGTGTGGTCCCTCCTGGCTTGCAATTATGGGCATGATAATAAACCTTGCTTTTGCATTTCAGTGAGTAGGTCTCTATGGTGGTCTTTTAGGGTCCCCACAGACTGGGCATAACAAGGAAGTGGTCTTCTCTGCCGCCATCTTTTTTTTTGAAAAAAGATTCATCCATTCATTTATTATATTATGTGTATACAGTGTTCCGCCTGCATGTATGCCTGCAGGCCAGAAGAGGGCACCAGATCTCATTACAGGTGGTTGTGAGCCACCATGTGGTTCCTGGGAATTGAATTCAAGACCTCTGGAAGAGCAAGCAGCCAGTGCTCTTAACCACTGAGCCATCTCTTCAGCCCCTATTAGCTCTCTAAGACTTGTAAAGATGATTATAAGAGCTGTAAGAAATTATAATCAGTCCATGTGTGTGGCCACCTGCCCTGACTTGACACTTGGTGTCCTGGCTCTGAATTTTTATACCAATTCTATTCAGTTCTCACCCTCCTCTGTGTATCCTAATCCATCTGTACCTTCCTACCTGGAGACTGCGTTAAGGGAAAACTCAAAACTCAGTCAGGCAGTGGAGTGTGGGGGAAGATCTTCACACACACACACACACACACACACACACACTCATTCATTAGACTTGGATGGTGTTGTGACAACATGGGTTCTCTGAGATTACAGCTAAGCAGGGGAAGGAGCACACAGCGTGAAACTCACAGAAAACACAGGAATCCTGGATCTTCGTGCCCACCCAGCAGCTGAAGTCCCCCAGAGCCCCTCTGCCTATGGAATTTCCATAATGCAAACCATTAAAGTCTCCTCCTCATTTATGCCAGTGGTCATGAGGCTCTGAACTACTGCAAAGAGATCTTTCTATAAATCAGAAAACCATGCTGAAATGCACAAGTTCATAGAAAGGATGAAACTAGCAGCTTGTACCTGAGATGAAATAGAACCTGGGGATAGATCTGGAACAACAATGAGACCGATTTTCATTTCTGTTGCTGTGATGTAAAGACAACACAGGGAAGAAGGGGTTTATTTGGCTAACATCCAGGCTACAGTCCATCCTGGAGTGGATGTCAAGACCACCTCAGGAACCTGGTCACGTCAGAGCCACACTCAAGAACAGAGAAAGAAATGACCTGTGCTCACTGCTTTCCCTCCACAAGATTTCACACAGCTTTCTGCTGTCATTTAACTCTGGGCCCTCTGCCTAGGGAAGGGTGGGCTGGGCCCTTCTTATGTTAACTAACAGTCGTGGCACTCTCCCCAAGAGCTGCCCCCAGGCCAACTTGACTGAGACAAGTCCTCAACTGCCGTGCTTTGCTCAGGCTGTGGTAAACTGACAAAGGGCCAGATGACTCCACCATCTACTAAGCTCATTGGTTTCCTCGGTATTACACTTCATGGAAATACACTTTACTCTTGGGACCTTATGAGGAGGGGCTAGTTTATATCCTTCCTAGGGAAGGAATTCTTAGAGCAGTAGTAGAGAAAATCCACATTTCAGAAGGACCCTGAACTGGAAGTCAGTGAACCAGAGTACCTGACTACACCTCTTGTTGTGGAATATTATTTTAAGATGTGTTACATTTCTTATGCTGGGGAACATTTGTTTAATGATGCAAAGATGTGTTGCATTCTTTTATGCTGCATTTGTTTAACTCTGTGAACCTGTGTTACTTTGCCTGTCTAAAACACCTGATTGGTCAAATAAAGAGTTGAATGGTCAATACCTAAGTATGAGAAAAGATAGGTGGACGTGGCAGGCAGAGAGAACAAATTGGAGGAGTAATCTGGGAAGAGAAGATTGAGGCACAAAAGAAGAAGAAGAGGAGGAGGATGTCAGGGGCTGGCCACCAACTACACAGCAAGCCATGGAGTAAGAAGGAAAGAAAGGTATGTAGACTAGAGAAAGAGAAAAGCCCACAGGTAGACGGGATAATTTAAGTTAAGAAAAGCTTGCTAGAAACAAGCCAAGCTAAGACTGGGCATTCGTAACTAAGAGTAAGAGTCTGTGTGTGTTTATTTGGGAGCTTGGTGGCGGACCCCAAAGATCTAAAAGTAAAAACCAATCACAACCTCTTCCCTTACTTGCTGCACCATTCTTGGAACTTTCATCTCTCTTTAAAGACAAAGAGAATAATATCAGTCAGCCACACTCACAGGATCAGAGGGGGGTCCAGAGGGACAAAATTATTATTTGTAAAATGCTATAAAATATATTATACTTTTCTGTCTTCACATGAGCTCTCCGATAGCTATCAGCGAGTGGAAAATGAAAGGATGTCATGGCTACTGTCACCTTTCATGCCTTCTGAATAAATATCCCCCAGCTAATCTGCAGTCACCGAGGACTCTCATTAACATGGAACTTAGATAATTCATAAGCAGCTACAACAGCTCAGAAAGGGTTTAATCAGTTGCCTTCACACTTAATTATTTTAAAACCTCAATAATGGTCAAATGAGCTGCATGGCACTTTAATTAATTTGCATTAAGCCCAGAGGTCTTGAATGAGCAGCTGAGTTTATGAACACGAAGTCTAAGGGCTTGACAAGGGCATGGCAAGCCTGAGTGGACATCTGGGTTAGCACCCATTGGTACCTCCCAATCAGTCTCTGTGTGTGAGTTATATTTACATAATTCCTTTCTTTGTTTCTTTTTATTAAAATTGGCCTTGAAGCCTCTGAAAGTGAACTCATTGCTGTAGTTTGCTGGGGAATGCTCTGGCGTTAGCTATGGGTTTCAATTGTTTATTTCTCCCTCTTCCAATTTCCATGGTTAATAGAGAGGTGAGTGGATACTACTTTAGTTTTCAGTTAGATATGTGTGTGTGCGTGCGAGCGTGCGTGTGTGTGTGTGTGTGTGTGTGTGTGGTATGCCTGAGGGGGCATGTGCTCCTATATGTGCCTATGGAGAAAAGAACTGAGACTTTGAACACCCCGTCACAGTGGGCAGGTAATCAGTGTGTTCCAATGCAAATTCCCAGTGGATGACAAAGACATCCTGAATCCATTCAATCTGAGCCTCGAACTGGCTTTGCTCAGTTGTTGAGGGCTGGGCTTGTCCAGATCCAAGCCTTACTACTACTTACTTACTGTGATACAGGGGAAAGGAGCACAGTGCCTTCTATAAAATTAGGAACATGTTTGGCAGAGCCAGTGATGGCCTGGGGCCAGGGCTTTGGGGGAGCTGCAGATCCTGAGAATCCAACTCTTCCTCCCCTATGGTGCTCTGGTTGTCAGTCCCAAGGCCACCCTGTACTGGTCTCTGACACCCTTGAGATTCTGTTTCTCCCCTGGGAACAGTATACATTCGCTACTATACTTTCTCATAACCTTGCTTGGGGTAAGACATAGTTTGTTCAATACCTCCTGAGCCCACCTTCTCTATGTTTTGATCCCCTGGCTGTCGTGGAATAATCGTTTTTGTACACTGTGAATATGTGTCATTGGATTGGATTAATAAACAGGTGAGCAGCCAATAGCTAGGCAGGATTTTCAGAGCAGGGAGAATTCTGGGAAGAAGAAGGGTGGAGAAGCCAAACAGATGTGGAACAAGTTAGGCACAAAAAAATGGAATAAAGGTAAGAGCCATGTGGCAGAATGTAGATTAATAAAAAATATGGGTTAATTTAAATTATAAGAGTTAGTTAGGAACAAAGCTAAGCTATGGGCCAAGTTTTCATAATTAATAGAATTTCCCATGTGGTTACTTAGGATCTGGCAGGTGGGACAGAAAAATTTGCCTACACCTGGACCTTCTTCCTCAGTACTCTGTCTCTGAAGAGCAACCTGCTGGTCCAGGTCACTCAGTGCCAGGGCTGTTTGTCCTAAGCACCAGACACTGCTCTCTCAAGCATGGCTGTAGGGAGGATGTACCGCCCACATTACCATCTCTTTAGATTGGGAGTAAAAAACCTATCCCATTTTGAGACATTTTTACTCAAATTGTCAGGTGGACAAAAAAGAAAAAGAAAAATCGGGTAAGAGAGTCGTCATACATCTGACTTATTTCACTGGTAGATTTTCTTTCTAAAGATTTATTTTTTAAAAAATTGTGTGTGTGTGTGTGTGCGTGTGTGTGTGTGTGTGTGTGTGTGTGATGGGGAGGGAGTTGTGACAAATAAGTGCAGGTTTCTATGGAGTCCAGAAGAGGACATTGGTCACACCCCAGAGCAGGAGTCACAGGTAGTTGTGTGTCACCTGATGAGTGTGCTTGGAACTTGTGCCTTCTGCTAGAGCAGTATGTGTACTTAGCCACTGACATCTGGCCAGCCTGTCTCTGGTGTATTTCCTCTCATTTCTAGAATGCTATTGGTTCTAGGGAAAGAAAGCAATCTGGGAGGGTTTGATTATGATAGCTCCAATCCCTTTCAATTCCATCAATGGCGTTGGCTTTATCAAGAGACAAAGCAGTGAAAGGCAGCTATTTGGAATAAATGGTTGGGGCGCTCCCAGAATTTGGAGCAATTACATCTGCTGTAACATGCAGTGTGAATTGTGTGGTGGTTGTCAGAACACCTGTTAGATAGATTTAGGAGCCAAGTGTTGACAGGAAGTTGATGATCGGGCCCATCTAAACTTTGGGGTTACTTAACAGAATGGATGTTGTTTGGAAGTTTCCTGTATTAACTTTAGGACCCGGCAGACATGTCTTGCAACAGAAGTGCCAAGCTAGGGAGGGCAGGGAACTGGCAGTATCTTCTATAGGTGTTTAACTCAGCAGCTTAGATTTTAACTGGTGCCAAGTGTCTAGGTCAGATCTCAAGTGAGCAGACTGCCTTATCCTGATCCACAGGGGTCTCTTGGTCACAAGGTGAAAATAGACACTATCCATTTGCCATGTCACATACAAGGGAATCAGGTCTTGGGGTGTCTTGTGATGTGAGAGAAAGGGACAGGAGAATGGAGCTAGTGCCTGGCCATTGTACAGCAGTTGAATACATAAACTTGAGACTCATATTGATTCGTGTTCAAGTCCTGTCTGGGCTATGCAAAGTAGTACTGATAAATTGAATTCTTCTGGGTTCATAGCTTCATATGCAAAAGGGAGAATTAAGATGAATTGTGTCTTCTCCATGGATATTAAACACACACACACACACACACACACACACACACACACACACAGTGGGGAGCAAGTAGCCCAGGCTCTGGCTTTGAACTCCCAGTGTAGCTGAGAATGGCCTCCTGCTTCCACCTGGCTAGTGCTGGTGTTACAGATGTTCACTAATGTGCCTAGTTAATGCAGTGCTGGAGATCAAACCCAGGTCTTTGTGCACGCTAGTCAAGCACTTCACCAACTGAGTTGCACTCCAGCTCCTTCATGTTGTCCATATTTTGAAATCCCAACACCAAGTACCTGAGAATGAGACCATTTGGAGCCGAAGTCCTTAGAGGGATTACGAAGTTAAATCAAGTCATTGCTATAACCTCTAATCATGAATATTTGGTTTCTCTATGTTGTGGCCTGATGTGCAACATCCCCCCTAGGTTCACATGTTCAAATGCTGTCCCCAGCTGGTAGCACTATGAAGGTCATAGAATCTTCAGGGCGTAGTGTTTGGCTGGGGAAAGTAGATGGTGGACCTTCTGGTCACGTTACCTGTCGCCTTCTATATCCTGGGTGCAGGTCCTGTCCCTGCCGGCCACCATGCCTTCCCTACCATGACACACTGGCTTTTCACACTATCACCCCACATAAACCCCTTGTTCCTTAAACTGCTTTTGCCAGGCAGAGCAACAAACCAAGTAGTGGTAGCCCTTGTAGAAGAGGGAGGCTATCGACACACAGGTTCCAGGGAGGAGACTGCCATCTACAGGCGGAAGGGAGAATCAGCGTGGAAACTGACAGAAATTTACTCCAGAATAGCAAGAAAATACGTTTTTGTTGTGTAGTCATCTTGTCTATGACATTTTGTTATAATTGTCCATGCCAGGGGATAACAGATTCCTATATATCTCCTGCGCTGTGAGGTTTGAAGGTGCCCCTGGGGCAAAACAGGTGCAGTAGAATCTGGCATTCAGTTATGTGAATTCTCATGCTCAAATGGAAATTTTATTATTATTATTATTATTATTATTATTTGTGTGTGTGTGTGTGTGCAGGATAAAGAACTGTGTAGAACAGGAGATCCTGGACTGAACACAGGCAGGCGTGCATTATTATTGCTCTCTGCTGTTGACTGACCACAAGTGTTATGTAACTACCTGTTTCAAGTTCCGGCTACCTTGACTTCCCCAAAGCGCAGGACTGTAGCCGGAATTGTGGGCTACAATAAGCCCTTTCTCCACTAAACTGTTTTTGTCAGGGTATTTTATCACAGCAACTGAGGCAAAACTAGGACCTCACTATGGAGACACACGGCCACTGAGAGTCACTACGCGTCCTTTGCCTTCCCAGATCAGTGGCATTTGATCCGGCTACACTTCACATCCTATACCGCGAGAGTAATGTGCTGTAGACAGGGCATTCTTTTTGTAAGCTACAAATGGTTTCTTTAACACTTTGATTTATTGCTAATCTCCTTTCCTGTTCAGTAATCACTGAACTTGATGGCAGCTCAGTATGCGTGGGTAGGAACCATGGGAATTATGACTGGAGAGTCTCGCTTCGGATTAAGCAGTTAATGCTAAGTGGAGAACAATGAGCAAAACCAGATCAGAATGCCCTGACAGGAGGCTGGGCTTGAGGAAGACTTCTGGGGAGGTGTACTGTGATCAAGTTATTGACACACAGTGTTGGGGGAGGCCACCCGTTCATTTCCTGGCCGCCCAGACTCGAAATAATCACACCGAAATGAAAATGCTGTTTGGCCAATAGCTTAAGCATATTTTTAGGTAGCCTTTACATCTTAAATTAACCCATTTCTATTATTTTATATTTTACCATGAGGCTCGTGATCTACCAGCAAGTCTCCGGTTGCGTCTTTCTCCTCTGGTGGCTACATGGCGTCTCACTGACTCTGTCTACTCTCTCTATATATATCTCTTCCAGCCTGGCTATATTATGATAAGCCATTGGTTGAAAGCAGCTTCTTTAAAAACAACACAGAAGGACTTTCTACACCAGAGCACAAGGAAAAGACTATAGAGGATTAGCTAGGTCAGGAGAATGGATCCACTAAGTGTTACATTGTTGAGTGAATAAGTGACATAAATAATGAAGGAATGAGCGAATAATTGTGTGTGTATGTGTGTGTTGTATGTGCACATGTATGTGTAGGTATGCCTATATATGTGCTGGCCAAAGGAGGGCATCAGGTGTCCTGTTCTATAGTACCCCACCTTGTTTGCTTGAGACAGGGTCTCTTATTGAACTTGGACTAGGCTGATGGCCAGCAAGCTCCAGTGGTCCTCCAGTCTCCATCCCCAATGCTGGGGTCACAGGCATGTGCATGCCCATAGATTCAAACTCGGGTCCTCCTGCATGTGTAGCAAGAGCTCTTACCTGCTAAAGCATCTCTTCAGCCCCGGGAATGAGTCCATTTAAGCTGATGTGAAATTATTCAGACGAATGATCCCAGGACCGCAATACAGCAGCCAGGCATAAGCTCTTCTCTGTTGCAGAATTGTCTGGTTCCTTTTGGACCTTAGCTGTGGACAGCATCTGAGGAAAAGTGCTTATCACTGCCGTCACCTAAGAAGGAAGGTCTCCTTGGGGCTAATTGAAATTGAACACAGCCGCCAGCCTGGTTGCCTGAAGTCTGCGAGAGCAGTTGTTTGACCAAGGAGTCCCTGGTAAATTGATCTATTCCCGGCTGAAAAATCAGCACTTTTCTTCTTTTTTTGTGTGAAACAACCCGAGATCTCCCAGGCCCTCGGCAGATAGACTGTGCGTGCAACCCCTGCAGAAAGCAGAAGTGATAGAGGTGCTGGGTTGCTAGCTCCCCTACCCATGGTGTGGAGTTGGATTTAATTAAGCAGAAAACAATCTCGAGGAGAACAAGTTCACCTGTCTGGATGTCCAGGACCACAGGAGACCAAGGGACCTCAGCGACTTGTGAAGACAGGCGGAGGTCGGGTCCCGATGGCACCCAGCAGCAGAAGGGAGGACCAGATGGGTGCTGGAGGGACTCAGGATTGGCATGTTCATCCTATTCCCTACCCGCGCCCCAAGGGGTGACACACAAGTATCTCCCCTTGTTATAGAAGCGCTGACCTAGAGTGGGTACTAAGAACAAGCTACTTCCTGAGGAAACTTATCGTGAAGGGAGAAGAAGGCTTGGAATAAGCAGAATGGTTCTTCCCAGACTCTTCAAATTGTCCCTGGGAGAGAGGAGGGTAGCCAGGAAGAAGGAAGCATGGCGCCAGCATTGCATGGAAACAGCATCTTCTTTTGGAATCAAGCCAGGTAGTGTTTGATTCATTCAGGAACTTTCTCAGCGGTCCCCTCTACTTCCTTCTTCCCTCCCTCCACTTATTTCCTCTTTCTATCTTTCAACCCTCGTCCTTTCTCTCTTCTCCCCTCCCCTCCCTCTCCTTTTCTTCTTTCCCTCTCCTCTTTCCCTTTTTTTCTTGAAGGTATGGATCTATTTTATAGTATTTTGGAGCCCTGAATATGTTGAGTTTGTTGCACGCTCACAGCCTCCTTCTTGCTACAGGACATCTTATATAATTCCTTTTCTTCCTGTTTGCTGGTGACCCATGCCTTCTCACCTTGGTCTGCTTAAAAGCCACAAGTCACCGTATCAAGTTGTGTCTTGCTTCTGTCTCTGCATGATATCCTATTTGTTTATGAAGTTGTCTCTCTGTAGAGATTTACGAAAATGCATTTCATTCTGCCCCAGCCTGTTAGAATGGAGTTTTCTAAGGTAATGACCACACAATCCAAAGTATTTGATGAAGCAAAGAAAGGATTTACTTCTGCAGAAGGGTGCATAGGGGTGCCAAAGCCAGGAGGCTCACACCCTAGTGAGTGTCCTGATGGGCTTCTGCTCCAAAGACAAAGGGTTCCTGTGCTGCCCCTGGGGTGCTCAGAGCTCAACCTCACACTCTTACACGATTGGCTAATTAAAGAGGTGCTATTGATAGGTGGGACATGCTTTGTTACAGAAAAGTTCTTAGTCTCAAGGGATTTTGCCCTATGACATTTTCTCAATTTTCTTTAATAAGTGATGCTTCTCTTGTTTTGTTTAACCCTTTAATAGAAAATACAGTAAACTTCCACATAACCTCAAAAGCCTGTTCTTTTAAATTAATTAATTTTTTAAAAAAGAAATCTATCTTTTCTTATTTTGCATACCAATTCCAGTTCCCACTCCCTCCCCTTCTCCTCTCCCTCCACCTCCTGTCCCTTATCCCCCATCAGGCCTTAGAAAGGGTAAGGCTTCCCATGGGGAGTCAACAAAGTCTAGCACATTGCTTTGAGGCAGGACCAAGGCTCTCCCCACTATATCCAGGCCAAGCAAGGTATCCTTTCAAAGAGAATGGGTTTTAAAAAAATGCCAGTTCAAGCACTAGGGATAAATCCTGGTCTCTCTGCCAGTGACCCTACACTGCAGTCTGCCCCAGCCATACAACTGTCACCCACATTCACAGGGCCTAGTTTGGTCCTATGCTGGTTCCCTTGCTGGCAGGCCAGACGTGGTGAGCTCCCATTAGCTCAGGTAAGCTGTTTCAGTGGGCGAACCCATCATGGTCTTGACCTCTTTGCTCACATCCTCACCCCTCCTACTCTTTTACTGGACTTTGGTAGCTCAGCCCAGAGCTCTGTTGTGGATCTCTGCATCTGCTTCCATCAGTAGTCAAAAGCCTGTTTCGGGATATGGAGGGAACACACCTATATTAATTACTTTTCTGTTGCTTTGACAAACCTTCGTGACCAAAAACGACTTAAGAAACAAAGAGTTCATTTTGACTTATGGTTCCAAAGAGATAAGAGACCATTATGGTGGGAAGGCATGGCAGCAAGTGGTAGATATGGCTGTAGGAGCAGGAAGCTGAGACATTGTATGTTCAAGCACACAACAGAGAACTGGTTGAGGCTATGGACTCTTAAAGCAGCCCCCACTCACTGACATAATTCCTTCAGCAAGGCTGTGCCACCTCCCCACACAGCACCACCAAGTGGGAACCAAGTGTTCAAACACCCAGGCCTCTGGGGGACACTTACCATGCAAACCACCACAGCACCTGAACACCTTTGAAGTTTGTCTAGAAGGTTAAAGGGATAAGTGCAATGCTTTGTGCAGGATGGTGGTGTGATCAGCAGTGGCTCATCTTTGCCGTGCTAAACCTCTCTACTGCTTCCCTGGAGCCTGGTGGTGACAGCTCTTAGTGTGTGAGACCATGCACAAAGAGGCATCGCAGTGAACCTGTGACCAGCTGAGCGTCCAAGGGACTGGTGTGCTGAATGGGGGCTCCAGGAGACTAGTGAACAGGAAGAACATGGGCATATCGTGACTACTGTGAGCCAGACAGAAGTTCCCAGAAAAGAGCCACACCTGGGTTAACGATTCTACAATGACTAAAGTTAAATTATTTTGGAATATTTTTAATATCTGAAAGCCATTCAGTGCCTATCTCTGTGTCCGACCTAATATTCTCCCATCTGCCGGAACTTTGAAAATGTATTAGCAAACCACTAGTTTCAACCAGTCTAAATGGACCCCACTAAATGGGTACCTTAGACGATAGTGTGTCAAGGGCTCCATCCAGTGGGGACCCTCCAACTCATTGTTAGGAACAAAGGTAGGCAAGTCATAGCAAAGTAAGGTGATCTCTGTTGTGGGCTCAGGCGCTGTCTAGTGGAGTCCTTTTAGACTGGTTAGAACTAGTGGTTTACTAATACATTTTTAAAGCTCTGGCAGAAATAAGAATATTAGGTCAGATCACCTTACTTTGCCAAGACTTGCCTACCTGAGTTCCCACCAACATGTTTGAAGGGAGTCTTGATTTATGACTTTCTTTTCTCGTGTTCCTATAAAAACTTCAGCTGTTACACAGAATTTGGAGAAACCTGAGTCTATGTTCCCAGGCCATGGTCACTCATGGATGGCTCCAGACCAAAGTATCTCTTGTTCCCTTTGAGGTGAGAGCTACAGTACACCCTGCTCCCATAGGTCTTATCTACAGCCCTCCAGACGAGCCTCCCACATTCATGGGGACTCTGTGTCCAGTGGTCCAGCATGTGGATGGAGTCCTTTGTCACACTGTCCTCTAAGGTCTACTGTGGTCTCACATGCATGCAAGAGGCCGAATGTGAGTTATTAACCAAACAACCCAGAGACCATGAGGCCTTCCCACGAGAAATTTTGACTTAGAGCATTTTGCTTTGAAAAATTAGAAAGACAGGAAGAGAGAGTATTTATTACAGTTTTATTTACACCAAGTTCACTTATCCTGTTTATCTACCACAAGAGCCAACCATCTGGACCAGTTTAGATTGGATCTAAATATTTCTGCACAGCTGAATAAGCTCCAAGGACCCACTCCACTGCCATTACCGATAGAGAAGAGCCAACTTGTCTGGGTGCAGTGGCTCTGTCTGGCTAGACAAGGTCAAGGTAACATCCTTAGGCAGTTATCCTCTGGCTGCCTCTGGCTCAGAGCTCACGGCCAGTGTTAAGATCTGGAATTAGGTCACCATAGGGATCCAGCAGCTGCTCTAGCCAACTGGCTAGCTCCAGGACACTCACTGTTCATAATTTGGGGGCAAAGGGTCATCAGAGTTAATACTTACTGAGAGGTCATTCCATTCCAGGCACCATTCTTGGATAGGTCCTGTGACAATTCATTTAATTGTCATGGTTCTTGGGGTAGGTGCTGCCACCGTTCCCATGTGGAGCTAAGGAAGTGCAGGTGTGGAAAGCCTTAGGGTACATGACAAAGAAGGGGATTCCTTTATTTTATTCGGGGAATGTGTGTATGGGCCCATGGGCAGAGGACAGAGGAGGGTATCAAGTGTCCTGCTCTGGCAGTCTCTGCCCTATTTTCTTGACTCAGCATCTCTCACTGAACTACAGATGCTAGCTTGAGTCAGCACACCCTAGTCATCCCCCTGTCTCCACTCCACAGAGCACTGGGGTTACAAGCATGTGCGGCCACACCTGGACTTTTAATGGGTGCTAGCATCCAGACTCAGGTCCTCACGTTTGCCTAGCGAGTGCTCTTACCCACTGAGCTATCTCCTCAGCTCATGGTACCCAGGGGCCCCATTCAGTGAGGATGATCCTTGGAAGTAGCAATGGATAGGCAAGGGACATGCCACAGACGCTGCCTAGAAACTGAATTGGCTTAGCCACGTGTTTATTAGTAGCTAAGTGTCGCCCCTAGTGAGGGCTCCAGTGCAGACAGGGCAGCTCTGCTGCCCACTTCCTTGCTGCTCCTGGGTGCCAGGATAGAGTAGGCGATCAGGAATCTGCCCACCCTGAACTCAAAGTGGGGGGAGGTCTGCTTTCATCCTCTCTCAGCCTGTGACACACCCTTCGTGTGCTCACTTGGCTGAAGACAGTTAATCCTGATCAGTTGTTGTGGAATGCTGTCCTCTAGGCCTATTGTACTTCCTTGAACTCTTAGTGTCTGTGATTACCCACAGGGGGCCTCTGTAAGATTGACCCCACTAATGGTCCATCTAGGGAAGGGGAGGGGATCATGAGACCTCACACTTCCTTGAATATATATAGGCAGCAAATTGTTCCTGTGAGAAAAGGAAACTTTTCTTTGGCAGTGTAGCTACCCATACGTTGCCCATGCTCCGACCCCTCACTCACATTTCTATAAATAGGCCCCATAAACTCACTGATTCACTGGGTTCAGGTGGAATCATTTCTTTATATTTGTCTCTGGTGGCCTGTTTGGTTGAGTAGACATCTGTGTATCTCCCCAAGAAAAGTTCAGATGACACCAGTGACCCCACATTTGCCCTTGCTGGCTTGACCACCGGGACCGCTCAAAGGCATGGGTATGGGAGAAGCTATGACCAGCCAGCCAGGAGAAACGTGTGTAGCTCATATTGTAATGTACACTGTGCTGGTGAATTTCCTGCGCTGTTTGAGTCCACTGAGAAACTGGCTTTGGAAGTGGGGGTTCATTTCAAACCTAAGTGTGTTTGTCTCAACATGTCCTCCAAGGCCTGGTGTCTAGAAAAGGTCTGATCCTCCTAACTCTGACAAGGGTGGAAGAGAACAGCAAACCAGCCCAGGAGTAAACACACTGTGTCATTGGGAGCAGGTGTAAAGTTGCCTGCAGAAGAGAGAGAAGCTAGAAACAGGCTTAGGAACCTCAGCCACGGAAGAAAGCCCAACAGGAAAGTCCAGCTGACTGTTCCAACTTCCCCAGCTGGTTTCTGCTGGATATTGTGAGCACCCTCTTTGATGGTATCATCTCTATCTATTGCCATATAGTCTTTAACTAGAAAGCCTCACCCCACGGGACACTCTGCTCTGCCAGGGACTCTCTCTATTGGAAGCTCCACCTGGCTGCCTTAAAGGGGTTTTCACAGCCAATTTCTGCTGGGTGTCTTGAGCACTTGATTTGATGATGTTTTCTATCAATCTGCCTGCCTGCCTGTCTGCCTGTCTGCCTGCCTGCCT
>LOEQ01000492.1:236140-247859 GCA_001685075.1 Bramus lutescens | reverse complement strand
ACAATTTGTGTGTTGTTATTTCGGGGTATAAGCTAGCTAGCCAGGCGGCTGGGAGCTGGGCTGCGGGAAGCAGCTCGCTGCTCCTTTTACAACAGACTCTGAGGGTCCCTCACACACAGTCTGACACTTATTGTAGCTGGTGTCATTTTCTGGTGCCCCTTCTATGGAAACACTGGCCTCCCTCTGGGCCTAGCTCCTTGCTGTGATTTCCTATTTGCTGGGGTATTGATTAGTCAATGGAATTTTTTTTTGACTTAATAGGGGTCAGCTGAGTCTACTGACTTCCGTGTGGCAGGGTGTGGCCAGTGGGGCTCTGTTCAGAGTATGTTTTGCTCTAGTGTCCCAGTAGTGGGGATTGAAGACAGGCCTTTGTGTATGCAGGTAACTACTCTACTGTAGAGATCCATCCCAGCTCTTTAAAGAACTTGCATTTATTTTGAAGTAGTGAATAGCCTTGAACTTACTTGTGGTTCTTCTGCCTTGCCTCCCCAGAAGCTGGGGTTACAGGCCTGCATCACTGAGCCTTGGCTGTTTTAATGTCTGGGACTTTGATGATCCTGGACAGACCTCTCAATTCCAGAAATGCCACTTCATAGAAAATAAAGGATCTTGACTTCAACACATGTGCACGAGCAAGTGCGTGCATGTATGTGTGTGCTTGTGCACTCATGCATGTATGTTGACATCAAATGTATGTTCCTCAATCACTTCTTTGCCTTAGCTTTTTGAGATAGGGTCTTTCATTGAACCTGATTATGTACACTGACTGCCAGCAGGCTCCACAGATCCTCATGCCTCTACCTCCCCTGTGCTGGGAATACAACCTTGCCAGCAGTCCCATCTTGATTTCCTGCCTTCCCGTTCTCCCTTCCCGTGGACACCATAGTAAAAGCTCTTGCCTGTGTCTTGACTTTGGTTGGTGTTTCCTGACCAACCATGAGATTTTCTTTGCACAGCTGGATTTAGTGGAGGATGGCACGTGCAGCTGCCTGTGAGTCCAGAAACTTCTTGGGATGCGGGCAAAGCTCTTGGGTTGAGGAGTGCTTGCCTATCATGCACAAAGCATCGGGTAGTCCCACTCACAGGACAATATATATCAGGCATGGCTGTACTTGTCTGTAGTCCCAGCACTTGGGACTCTGGGGTAGCAGGGGTAGGAGGTTCCGGGGTTCAAGGTCATCTTTGGAACACTCAGGAGCTTGAGGCTAGCCTGAACTAGATGAAGTTCTGTAGAAAAAAAATAAAAGAAAACTTCCTTCATGATAGCTACTTTTACTTTGTGTTTTTATTATTTCTACTTGAAACAGTGCCATCGACTGTGGATCCTGTCCTTAAGGTTCCCACATCCTCCCTTAGGGCATTATTTTTCTCCATCATCTTTTAGCCATCCTGGGGCCAGCACCAAGGATGAAGGTCTCAGACACCATACCTGATCCACTGGAATGCATTTTCTTGAGTGGGTGCTGCGAGTTCTGAGGTGGGATTTGCGAAGAGCATCTCGCTTGCTGGGGAATGGGGTGAACGTGTGCTTCGTTTTGATGCTCTTCCAAAAAGATGTCATATGTTTTCCACTGAGCTCTTTCTCTGTAAGCCCCTGGGGAGGATCTTGTTTCTGGAGTCTAATCCCCCATCATGCCGGTAAGTGAGGAGCCCAGGGGCCTGGGTGGGGCTGCAGGGAAGCTTCCAGGTGCAGCCACCAAGACACCCACTGACACGTCTGGGGTTCTTCTCTCTAGTGGGCCCAGGAGCAGGCCACTGGGCTCTTTGACTTGAGATTATGCTGGTGACATGGTCCATGGTTTCCTGTCTACTGGCTGGGCCNCAGGGAGGCACTGGCTGTCAAGTGCCTTCTGCTCCATTTGCTTTCATGATTTGCTAAATATGGGGGATTTTTATGTTCTCTGGATTTGTTGGTAGTTTAATGCCTTTCTCATCCATGTCCCCCAGCTCTTGGCTTGTAGAGTAGGACCTGTCTTAGCGTCGGTTAGCTAGTGTGGGGGTGGGAGGGTGTTCCTGGGGTAACGCAGATAGATGCAAGGCTTACTCCTCAGAGGCATGCCGGGGCCTCTTCTACTGAAAAGTGTAGTTTACATTTTATAAAACTGCAGATGTATATTGTTTTAGAGGAAAAGTACAGGCATGCAAGACAAATGTTGCTTTTAAATTTTAGTTTACTTTTAAAATAATCTAATACTATTTTAATTTTAAATTTAATAAAAGTTAAAAAATTTAACTTTTAATTTCACGTGGTTTGTTTGTATACCTGTCTGTCTACCATGTATGTATCTGATGCCTATGGAGGCCAGAAGATGATGTTAAATCCCCTGGGACTGGGACTACAGACAGTTGTGACCCACTTGGTGGGAGCTGGGAATCAAACCCTTGCCCTCTGGAAGAGCAGCCAGTGCTCTTAACCACTGAACCATCTCTCTGGCCCCCAAGAAGAAAAACTTTATTTACAAGTCCCACACCTGAAATAATCTTTATTAACATCTTGAATAGGCTGCTTTCCAAGCTTTTATTCATTTACTAAATGTCTTATTTTTATTTTTCATGTGTAATCACCCATTTAAAATTTTTTCCTTACCTTTGAGAATTTCATACATATATGACAAAATATGATTATATCTATTCCCGGTTACCCCAAGGTCTCCCCACATGCCCATTCCCCTCCCAGCTTCATGTCTTAGAAAAAGAGTAACCTCAATGTTTGAATCAGACAAAAGCAACTAGCAAATGTCCCAACCCTGGGTATCTCTCTCATCGGTGCCCCAGCCCCCAGTGGCAGCTTCTGTGGATGCACAGGCCTGTCAGGCCTTGAGTCATTTAAGTGATGTCTGGTTCTTAATGTGGTTTCCCTCAGGTTTTTCCTATTCCTCCAGGTTTTTTCCTATTTTAGTAATGTCTCTAACAAACAGCTTGTCTCATACGTCTCTGTAATTGTCCAATTATCCTCTCAGGCCAAATACTTGGAAATGCAATTACGGAATTAAAACACAGTCATGTTGAATAAACACTCGAAAAAATGTGGACCAGTTTATACTTTGTAAAGAAGGATTCGAACAAGGCTTTGAGCACGGAGCCTTTCCTGAGCTCTGGCTACCACAGAAGTGTTGCGGCCTCTGGTAGGTGAACAGGAAGTGTTTAGCAATAACTGTGTCTAAGCCCTCTCTTCCTCCCAGGAAAGCCCTCTCTTTCATGATCTCATGATGGAACATGAGCCTGGGGTCTGTGGACCAATGAGCCCTGTCTGTGGGAGCCTGGGAAAGTCACAGAAACCCTGGGTCAGTGCCCTCAACTGTAGTAGGGACAGAATTCACACACTTTGTATTGCTGGGTGGTTGAGGGGGTGAGGGAGGTGATGAAGTAAGGGGCATCTCCACCATGTTTATGTTTCTAGAGGCTCTTGAAGATGTCATGTGGGCTGGGCATGCTCCATTATATGTGCCTATAATCCCAGCAGTTGGGAGGGATTGAGGCCAATTGATAGAAAGCTGAAGGCCAGCTTGAACTGTCATGAGACCGAGGGCCAGGGATGTAGCTTGGAAGAAAAGTGCTTGCTTAGCCTGTGAATGCCCCAGGTTTGATCCCCAGCACTGCAAGGAAAAGTCAGTTGACCTGGTGCTTGCTTTAAGAGAGCCGCAGCAGACATGTGTGCTTTCAACAGCGCTGTACAGTGAGGAGGCCTCTGCACTGCCCAAGTCTGATTGTAGCACAGGGGCAGTCAGGCATGCGTCCTGGTCCCACATATGTGCATCCATGTCACACTCACGTGCAAACATATACATGTATGCACGCACAGTGCATGTTTATTCTGGCTGATAATTAATGGGCACTTACCACATGTAAGATTTAGTTTCTGGGGAAGTTGGAGCAAATTATCTCTGTATCTCAGTTTTGCTTTCTATCAAACACGATAATTGTAGTACGTACCTTACATTATTACGATGAGCACTAACTGTGGGAGGGGCCTCCGCAGGACAGTGGGGGGACTCCAGTTTTCCAGTTACACAGTATGATGACTGAATTAGGGTATGTCTGTGCACTGTGTTCAGTGGGAGCGCAGGAAGGGGAAAAGAAGAGAGGGGCTTGTTTCAGTTTCCCTGAAGCCAAAGGAGGGTCATGTGGGTCATGTGTCCGTCTCATCCTATCTCTCTTCCTGTCTCTTTAACTCCAACATCACATCAGGGGAGATAATTCTCCCAATGTTACTAGAACCGGAGAGTGCAGCTCCAAGTGTGGGGCCAGCCTTCTGGCTTTGGGTGCTCTGATGTCTGTTCATGGTTGCCAACTTGATTACATCTAGATTAAACTGCAATCTGGGAATGAGAGATTAGTTGTGCTAGTTTTGAAGTAGGTGAATACACTTCTAGTCCAGACCTTTAAGGTTGGAAGACACATGCCTTTGGTCTAGATTTTGAGGTAAGAAGACACACCTCTAATCTGGGCCATGCCTTCTGCTAGAAGCCTGTATAAGGACGTGGAAGAAGAAAGCTTTTGCTCGTTGCCTGCTTGCTCTTGCCTTGCTAGCACACCCATTCTCTCCCCTGCATTGGAGCCTACTTCTTTGGGAATCCAGCATGTACTGAAGACCAGGTGGGACATCCAGCCTGCGGACTGAGCAACTACTGATATTTGTACTTTCTGTTTATAGCCAGTCACGGCTGGATTAGCTGGATTGCAGCCTGTAAATCATTCCAATAAATCCCCTTTTTACATATTTATTCTGTAAGTTCTGTTATTCTAGAGAATCCTGACTGATGCAGGTGTGGAATGGTCACTGGGAAACCACCCTGTTTCTTGTCATCTGTGGTGTCTGTGGGTCTGGGTCACGCCCCACGCCACACACAAGCCATGCTCCTGAACATCTAAGCACGGGTGGGTCCTTTCCAGACCAAGGCTGGAAGCAGCTCACACTCCCTTTCTCCTTTTAATTTGGTCCAGGACTCCAGCGCATGGAACAGTGCCACCCACATTCAGGGTGGATCTTCCCACCTCCATTAACCCAGTCTAGAAACTCTCTCACAGACATGCCTAGAGTCTGGTCTGCCCGGTGACTCTAGATCTCATCTGTATTGAGATTAACCATCATAAGGACCAGTCCTTTAAGTCATGCAGAGATTTGTAGGAGTCAGGCAAGAGCAGTCATAATACACAAGGGCCCAGCTTAGTGGATGCCTGTAGCCCCATGGATGCCCGATAGTGACGGTTGAGGGGTCTCTGGGTGACATGCTGCAGCTGGAGGGTGTGTGGTAGGAGTTTCCCCCTCTGTGACATTGAGTGCTTGGACAATGTAAGATGGGGACCAGTAGACTGTACTGAAGACCGTGCAAGCTTTTTNTTTTCCCTGTGAGACACCAACACGGGTCAGGATGGAGAAAAGACCAGTGGTCATGGCCTGGTAATGCAGCTACAGTCCTAGGATTCCGGGCAGCCACTCAGTCAACAGGCAGAGGAGCCAGTTGGTCCTCCACTGGAAGCCACTCAGGAATCATTTGCTACTGCTTGGAGCTATGACTCCAACTCCTGCCACCTGTCTCTTGTGGAAGGTAAATTGCTCCCAACGGGAGCGTGCAGGGCTTGCAGGGGTTAGCCTGCTCTCATGCATCTTATCCATCCACCCTCACCTTCCTCAGAACTTTGACAAGGGTTACATGAGGAAAGAGAAACAAATCCAAGTAACCAGCTGTTGCATGAGACCCTCCTTCATTCACAGAAGTCTCCATCGTGAATTTCCGCAATGCAAGTGTTTGGCCTTAGGCAACAGAGGACCCAGTATTAGGAACTTAAGCCCAAGGTCCTGTTATTCTCCAAGTGGTTGCTGATGTAAATGAGAGGGATACTCATTTATCTGGCCAGTTTCTCTGCGTTCTTTTCTAATCTTTCCTGGTCTTCTCTCTGTTGCCTCTCACTTATAAGGCAGCTGCTGCCACTCCAGACATCATGCCCATATTCAAGACAGGATAACATAGAAAAGAAAGGGTTTTTCAGCTTTCATGTCCTCCTTTAGAATGTGTCAGTTTGCTCAGAATTCCTCTGAAATTTTCTGCTCATGCCTTCTTGGACATAACTCAGTAATATGATTGCTTCTTTCAAGCTGCGAACAGACACATTGGCTCCCCTACCCAGTATCTGGGCTAGTTCAGGAGTGGGCAGTTCCTTAGCCACTCAATAGGCATGTGTGTGGCTGTTCTGCCACAGCCTTCTCGAAGATTCTTAAATTTCTGGGCAAATTTCTTGCAGAAGCCTCTTTCCTTGCCAGATTGTTAGATCTTTCTAAATCACTCTGTACTGCCTTCTGAATAGACTTGACAAAACAAAAGTCAAGTTAGAAATACTGCCCTCAGTTTACTCACTGTAAAATGGGTAAAATAAAAATGGCTGCCAGTAGACTACTGAGAAAAAGATAGACAGGGTGGGGTATAAAACCTAGCAGGCACTCAACATCCAGTGCAATTGGCTGCCTTGTTTGTAGCTCTCCCTCTTCTCTTTTGTGTTATTAATAAGGAAAGACCCCTGTAATCAGCACTGGGAATTTATGTCTTTGATTCCTGCCCCAGAACTCACAGAGAAGGATCACAAGAAACAGAACTATACCCAAGACTCCAGAAACATCTTACATCTCTGGCTTAATTTAATTTGCAATTTGCTCAGCCAGAAAACTCAGATCTATAGCAAACCAGACCCAATTAGTTCTGGCGCTTGCTTCATGGATCTGCTTGTTACCCAGTAATAATGTGATCAATATTGCCCACCTGGCATAGTGGCAGAGGTTCTACAAGGTGCAGAGGAATCCAAGAGGTCATTCAGCCTGCAGGAAGTGGGGGACCCCACTCCTGTATCAACAGTGAACCTGTTCATGTGGAAAGATGGCCCTTCACACAGCAGACCCTGGGAAAACAAACACGATTCCTCTCCCATTATGCCATCTTCCTCCTGATGTCCCCCCCTTCTTCATTACTCCACTTAAAAAGGATCTCTAGCTCAGGCTGGCCTCAAACTCACTATATAGTCAAGGATAGCCTTGAACTTCTGATCCCCCTGACTCTCCTTCCCCAGTGCTGGGATTGCTGTGGACAGCTAGGATGCTAGCCTGGTTTATACCATCCAAACTGAGCTACAGTTCAGCTGTCCTTTACCTTTGGTGAGACATTATATCCTAATGTTGAAGAGAGATGCAGCAGGAATCGTATTCTGATTCCAGCTCTTGATTGGCTCTGTGAGTCTGGCACAATATTTGATCAGGTAAATATCTGATCTTAGTAAATCATGTTGAGAAGATTAAAGAAGAGAACTTTTGGGAAATCACATTGCAGAGCCTGTGCTTTCTTAAGGGTTTAGAGATTGATAACATTTTCTGGGACAAAGACAGACAGACAGAGACGGACAGGGGTTGTTTCTTCAGTGGCTCCTATTTCTGTAACTAACCCCTCTGTAACTCACTGTTTCACTGAACTACACTAGGGTAGAATGGTTTCATTGTTTTTCCTCAGGAGAAGCTCACTCAGAAGTATCCTCTACAGGAGTTCCAAGTCACTGTATGTTGGGGGTGGTTCTGGGAAGCTGCCACAAAAACTGAGGCCCGTCCAGCCCAGAGTCCGGAGTTCAGAATCAATCATTGTTAGGGACATAGTGACAAGGGGGCTGAAGTGGGTTCAGAAGGAGGAATCATTTCATTCATAGAAGAAATGTACAAGTCAGAGCTGGTGGCTGATGGACCTTTAAGAGTCCTTTGAAGTGACAGAGAATGTAAGCTGTTTCCACCATGTCGTTTTATGAGGCGCGCACGCGTGGGAGGGGTGTGGGGGGTGTGCGTGTGCGTGTGCATGTGCACGCATGCTGGTGTGAATGCTTCAAGTTGAGTTATTAGTATGTGTATGAATGTCTTTGCATGCATGCGTGCATGTGTGTTTATGATCATCCATGTTTTAGGAAGCTAGCAGGCAATGAAGAGAGAGATGAAATCTAACCAGATCTTCCCCTCCTCTGCCTTCTCTTTGATGCTGGCTCTGTGTACTCCCTTTGATGCTTGGCTTCTCATCCTGTTGATGAGCTGCAGGTGGCTTCCAGAAGAGTTATGTGGCCCTTTGTCATTTCTCTGTTGCATAGTTTGCCAGCAGCGGAGTTTCAAAACTTTTCCCGGGGCTGATTTATGGGAACAAAACATGACAGGTACATTCCACATCTTTATTTGAGGCAGTGGGATGGCCTTCCTTCTCACTGTAGTGCTGTACATGAATGCATTCCGATAGCTCTCACAACATTTAGGATTGTGTGGAGGAGCAGTGTCTGGACCCTCCCAGAGGTCAGTCGAGTCCCAGGAATCATTTACACATGACCAGCTATGTTCTCTACATAAACTGTGGCTGGAGACAAAAAGGCAATGACTACTCAAAGCCCTTCCTGGGGAGAGGGATGCTATTTTTGTGATTCCAGCAAGCCATTCCACACATGTCACATTAGTGGAAAAGAATCAAAGTGACTAAGTCAAGTTCTCTAGGGTCACAGATATTAGCTGAATTGGCTAATGTATGAGCCCTGAACTTAAAGTTTCTCCAGTTATGTTGTGAGGTTATTACAGCCATTTAAAATATTTGCTTGGTGATTTTTTTCAATGTATATCTGTATGTATATGTTCATGTGTGTGCACATGTGTGTGTGCACATATGGAGGCCAGAGGTCAACAGTAGGTGTTTCATTCAGTGTTCTTTTTTGAGACAGGTTTTCTCCCCGAACTTGTAGCTTGCCAGTTAAGCCAGTGGGCTCCAGGATCCACAGTCGCTGCTTTCCCATGACTAGGATTATAATTATGTGAGACTGTACATGCCTCTTTTATGTGGATTCTGGGGGCTTGAACTTGAGTCTTCATGCTGGTATGAAAAACATTATACCAACTGAGTCACCTTCCCAGTCCTTAGTTTCTTTATGCTTTTAAAGTTAAAATCAATCTCTGTTTTCCCAGATTACAGATTTAGTATACTCTGTACCCAGACTGATAGTTCCCGGGCTGTCGTGGATGGCTAACTGTTTTGTTTATATTGGTTCTGTGTGGTGCAGTCACCTCTGGTGGCAGAGCTGCCCCGTGTCTGTGCCGTTCTGTACAGAGCAGCCAGGCACATCTAACACTGGGCATTTTCAATGGAATGTTAATGAATTCCGATTGCATGCGTGGCTAGTGCCTAATTTGTTGGACCGCACAGCTATGGAACATTGTCTGAGGAGATGTTAGAGGCTCCACATGTCTGCACTCAGCTGTGGCACAGAGAAGAGAGAGGTGTCTCTTTTGGGGCATGGGCATGTGATAAGCCACCAACTGTTTTTCCAGGCTGGCCAAGTGCCAGAGTTGCAAAGCCTGCCCGGGACTCCTCAGCGTCACACTCTCCGTCCTGCTAGGTACCGTGCAGTCACCATTCCTGGCCCTGCCTTTGTACCCTGAATGTAGCCATTTAGTACCCTGAAGGTCGGCGTTCTGTGTCCTCGCGAGGCTGTGCAGAAGTTGGATCACTGGGCCTGTGCAAGCTCCCAGGCCAGCTCACAAGAGCCATGACAATGAACAGAAGGCAGGAAGACCAGAGCCGGGGCTGGTGAATGCACCCTAGGTGCTCTGCTCTACCACCTCCCATTGCCTGGCTCCCACAGTGTCTCCCATCTCCTGTTCTCATCTTTGGCTTTGACACTCCCATGTAGTCCCTATGCTGGGGCCTCCCTCCAGTTGGTTTCTGATACACTCTGAGTACTCATTGTGCTTCCAACCTCCTGGAGTTGCTATGGCATTGTTCTAGCTTCTTTTTTTATTGTGATAAGACCCTGTGGCTGAAAACAGCTTAGGGGAGGAAAGGGTTTATTTGACTTACACTTCCAGGTTGTTGCCCATCATTGAGAGAAGTTGGGGCAGGAGCTTGAAGCAGAAGCCATGGTGGCTGGCTCACTGACTTGTCCAAAGGTTCAGGCTACATTAGAGTTCTTATGCAGCCACCCACTGAGGTGGTGCCACCCACTGAGGGCTGGGCCTTCCTTTAGACCACTCCTTCTGCCATGGATAAATACAGGTGTGTACAGAAATGTATTCTTACTGAGATCTAACAGACTACTCCCTCTGCCATGGGCAAACACGTGTGTAGAGACGTGTTCTTACTGAGATCTAGCATACCACTCCCTCTGCCATGGGCAAACACAGGTGTGTAGAGACGTGTGTTCTTACAGAGATTTACCAGCCCACTATAAGCAGAGACTGCTCTTTCGTTTCTGGCCTGCTCAGACCCAAATAATCATACAGAAACTATGTTAATTACAACACTGCTTGACCAACAGCTTAGGCTTCTTATTGGCTAGCTCTTACAACTTCAAACAATATATTTCTATTATTCTGTGTATTGCCACGAGGCTGTGGTTTACTGGGTAAGGTTCCAGCGACTGTCTCCTTGACTCTGCCTACTCTCTCTATATATAATCTCTGGATTTCTTGCCTGGCTTTATTCTGCTAAGCCATTGCTCAAAACAGCCTTTTTCATCAACCAATAAAAAGCACCATATATACAGAAGGACATCCCACATCAGCCCACTCCCCCCTGCCGTGTTAAGATGTGCACAGAATATATTTTCCTGTTTTGGCCTGTTGCAGGTCTGAGTTCCTCTAGGAGACCCAGTTCTGGGGAATTATAAGCACTGGAAGGGAGAGCATGTAATTCAGTTTGGGAAAGTTGACCCGAGTCAATATTGGAACTCTTTATGGGGGGACTGATGTGCCTTTCCTATTTCTGTTATTCCCTGCTCCCTTCCTTCTTTCCTCGTGTTTGTGTGTGTGTGTGTGTGTCTGTGTGTTTGTGTGTCTGTGTATTTGGAAGTGTAGGGAGGTTTAGCTTTGGAGATCTGGAAAGCAGAGGGGCTGGATCTCTCTCATCCGTGGGACATCCCTCAGTGACTCCCCCGGGTGCAATGAGTCATGGCTGGCATTTGTGAGATTGGTGTAGGAACCATTCATATGTCCAGGTAGCTTGAAATGCTGGATATAAAGGTTCCTCTGTTAATTTTAAATTTAAAGTATTTATTTATTTAGAGACAGGCTCTCACGTAGACTCAGTTGGCCTTGGATTCACTGTGTAGTGAAGATGCTCTTTAACTCCCCCCTGATCTGCCTTTCTTCACTTCTCAAGTGTAGGGAATACAGGCATCTATCACCATGCCCTGTTTTATGCAGTGCTGGGGATCAAACAGGTTTTGTTCTCGTTGCCAAGGGAGCTACATCACCAGCCTGGATCCTCACCTTTTAAATTTGATCTTAACATTGTCATTCATTTTCAGGACACAGAACATCTGTTGGGCCACCAGGACTGACAAGCCTACTCACTAAGGCCCTGTATGACGTGTCAGTAGGAACAAATGAAGGTAAGACCTGTATCTAGTGGGGGACATCTTCCCAAAGCAATGTTTCAAAGTGCTGTGTATGATAAACAGCATGACCAAAAGCAACTTGGGGAGGAAAGGGTTTATTTCATCTTACAGCTTATAGTCCACTGTGAAGGGAGTCAGGGAGGAATTCAAAGCAGAAAGTGAAGCAGAGACCATGTTGCTTACTGGTCTTTTCCCTATGTCTCACTCAGCTTGCTTCTCATACACCCACCTGCCCAAGGGTGGCACCACCCACGGTTAGCTGGGCTCCCCACATCAATTATCAATCAAGAAAGCACACCAGAGACTGGCCCAAGGGCTAGTGTGCCAA
>LOEQ01000492.1:202516-222006 GCA_001685075.1 Bramus lutescens | reverse complement strand
TTCTCTAAAAACCCAAAAAGAAAACAGAAACCGCCACCAATGAATCGAGAAATCAGCACCTACATCTATAATCACTCCACACCTAGATGCCTAGACATCGGCTTCAGAGCACCATCAGTAACAGCCAGGGCAACATGTATTCACCAGAGCCTAGCTCCTACCACAGCAGCACCTAAATATTCTAAATATTCCAACATAGGTGAAGCACCAGAGAAAGAACTCAAAACCAACCATAGGAAGATGATAGAGTCCTTTAAGAAGAAGTGAATAAATTTGTTATAGAAATCCAAGAAAGCACAAACAATTTGAAGAAATGAATAAACCCCTTAAAGAGAAAAAATAAAAACGTCAAACAAACAGTTGAAAGAAATGAATAAAACTATTCAAGACCTGAAAGTTGAAATAGAAGCAATGAAGAAACCACAAATTGAGGGAAATCTGGAAATGAAAAATTTAGGAATTTGAAAATGAACAACAGTGGCAAACTTTACCAACAGAATAAAAGAGATGGAAGAGAGACTCTCATGTGTTGAAAGTACAATAGAAAAAATGGATACACTGGTCAAAGACTATGTTAAATCTAAAAATTTCCTGACAGAAAACATCTAGAAAATCTGCTTCACTATAAGACAGCCAAACTTAAGAAAAATAAGAATAGAAGAAGAAGAATCCCAGCTTAAAGATCAGGAAAATATTTTCAACAAAATCATAGAAGAAAAATTTCCTAACCTAAAGAAGGAGATACCTATAAAGGTACAAGAAGCATACAGAACACCAAATAGACTGGACTAGAAATGAAATCCCCTCACTATATAGTAATCAACTAAACACACAGAAAAAAATGAATATTGAAAGCTGCAAGGGAAAAAGGCCAAGTAACATATAAAGGCAGACATATTAGAATTATGCCTGACTTCTCAATGGAGACTCTAAAAGCCATAAAATTCTGGATATGTGCTACAGACCCTAAGACCACAGATGACAGCCCAGACTATTCTACTTAGCAAAACTTTCACTCTCCATAGCTGGAAAAAGATATTCCATGACAAAGTCAAATTTAAACAATATCTGTCTACAAATCCAGCTCTATGGATGGTACTAGTAGAAAAACTCCAACCTAAGGAGATTAACTATACCCATGAAAACAGGAAATAAATAATTTTATACTAGCAAAATCAAAAGAAGGGAAGTACATGCAATCATGTGTGTGTGCGTGCATGTACACACCACCACCATCATCACCACCACCACCACCACCATCACACCACCACCACCAACAACATAAAAACAGGAATCAATAATCATTGATATTTCTCAATATCAGCGGTCTCAATTTGCCAATAAAAAGTCACAGACTAATAGAATGAATGCTAAAATGGGATCCACACTTCTGCAGCATCCAAGAAACACATCCACACTGAAGATAGACATTACCTCAGAGTGAAAGATTTGGAAAAACATTCCAAACCAATGAATAAAAGAAGCAATTTGGTGTAGCAATTTTTATGTCAACAAGATAGACTTCAAACCAAAGCTAATAAAAAGAAATGGAGAAGAACACTACGTACTTAACAAAGGAAAAATCCACCAAGATAACATTTCAGTTCTTAACATCTATGTCCCAAACACAAGAGCACTCAAGTATGTAAAAGAAACACTACTACATTTAAATCACACATTGACCCTCACACATTGGTGGTGGGTGACTTCAATACCTCGCTCTCACAATGGACACATCATCTAGACAAAAACTGAACAGAGAAATGCTGGAGCTAACAGATGCTATTAACCAAATGTACCTAATAAATATTTACAGACTATTTCACCCAACCAAAAATGAATATGCCTTCTTCTTAACACCCTAGGGAACCTTCTCCAAAATTGACAGATACTCAGACACAAAGCAAGTCTCACAGATACTTCGTGCATCCTCAGAGACAACCACAGGTTAAAGCTGGATATCAACAACAGAAACAACAGAAAAACCCATGGACACCGAACAACTCTCTGCTGAGTGAAAAATGGGTCAAGAAATAAGAAAGAAATTAAAGTCTTCCTATAATTCAATGAAAATGAACGCACAACTTACCCAAACTTACAGGACCCAGTTTACTTAGCACAGAAACTTAACTGTGCTAAGAGGAAAGCTCATAGCACTAAGCGTCTGCATAAAGAAATTGGAGAGATCTCATACTACCACACCTGAAAGCCACAGAACAAAAAGAAGAAAGCACACCCAAGAGACAGATGGCAAGAAATAATCAAACTGAGGACTGAAATCTATAAAATAAATAACCAAGAGAACAATACAAAGAATCAATGAAACAAAGAATTGGTGCTTTGAGAAAATCAATAAGATAGACAAACCCTTATCCAAACAAAATAAAAGACACAGAGAGAGTATCCAAATAAATAAAATCAGAAATGAAAAGGGAGACATAAAAACAGATACTGAGGAAATTCAGAGAATCATAAGGACATGCTTTAAAAATGTATACTCCACCAAACTGGAAAATCTAAAGTAAATGGATAATTTCTGCAATAGGTACCACTTACTACAGTTAAATCAAGATCAGAAAAACAATGTAAACAGACCTATAACCACTAGTGAAACAGAAACATTCATTAAAAGTTTCCCAACCAAAAAAGCCTAGGGCCATATGGTTTTAGTACATAATTATACCAGACTTTCAGAGAAGAATTAATGCCAATACTCCTCAAATTATTCCTCAAAATAGAAACAAGAGAAAATTGACCAATTTTATGAAACCACAGTCACCCTGACACCCAAACCACATAAATATTTAGCAAAGAAAGAGAATTACAGCCTATTTTCCCTTATGAACATAGATGCCAAAATACTCAATAAAATCCTTGCAAGCTGAATCCAAGAACACATCCAAAATAATCAGCCAACCATGATTGAGTAGGCTTCATTTCAGAGATGGGGGGTGGCTCATTATATGAAAACCAGCATATGTAATAAATCCTATAAACAAACTGAAAGGGAAATAAAGCTGATTTCATTAGATATAGAAAAAGTCATTGACAAAATCTAACACACCTTCATCATAGAAGTTCTGGAGAGATTAGTGATACAAGTGGCATATTTAAACATAAATAAGTATAAATAAAGGTGATTTATAACAAGCCTATAGCCATCATTAAATGGAGAGAAGCTCAAAGCATTTCAACCAAAATCAGGAATAAGACATGTGTGTTCTCTTTCTCCGTATCTATTACAGTTTTTGAAGTTTTAGCTAGAGCAATAAGACAACTGCAGGAGATCAAGAAGATACAGATTGAAAAGGGAGAAGTCAAAGTATCATTACCTGCAGATGATATGGCAGTATACATAAGTGACCTTAAGATTTTCACCAGGGAACTTGTATAGCTGATAAACACTTTCAGGGAAGTGGCTAGATACAAGTTAAACTAAAAACCAAAACCAAAACAAAACAGCAATGAAAAAATCCATAGCTCTCTTATATACAAATGACAAACAGACTGAGAAAGAAATAAGTGAAATAACACCTTTCACAATAGCCTCAAATAACATAAACTCTAACCAATCATGTGAAAGACCTACACGATAAAAACTTCAAATCTTTGAAGAGAGAAATTTTAAAAAGATATCAGATGATGAAAAGATCTGCCTTGCTCTTCTATAAGTAGGATTAATATAGTAAAAATGGCCACTCTACCAAAAGCAATCAATACAATCCCCATAAAAATTCCAATATAATTCTTTATAGATATTTAAAGGACAGCATTCAACTTTGTATGGAAAAACAGAAAACCCAGGATAGCTAAAACAATTCTATACAACAAAACTGGTAGAGATATTACCATCCCTGATTTCAACTTGTTCTACAGAGGTATAATAATGAAAACCATATGATATAGGCATAAAAACAGACATGGTGGTCAACAGAGCCAAATTGAAGGCCCAGACATAAACTCAAACATCTATGGACACCTGATTTTGCTAAAGAATCCAGAAAATATACACTGGAGAAAAGACAGCATCTTCAACAAATGGTCTTAGTCAAACTGGATGTCTGCATGTGGAAGAATCCAAATAGATCCATATTTATCACCCTGCACAAAACTAAAGTCACAGTGGGTCAAAGACCTCAATCTTAAGACCAGATACACTGAACCTGACAGAAGAGAAAGTGCACAGCCAGGTGTGTTGGTGCACACATTTTATCCTAGCACTCAAAAGGCAGAGGTAGGCAGACCTCAGAGATGGAGGCCAGTCTGGTCTACATGCAAGTCCTAGGAAAGCCAGGGCTATATAGAGAAACCCTATGCCAGAAAACAAACAAAAGAGTTGAGAATAGCCTTGAATGCATTGGCACAGGGATGGCTATCTGAACAGAACACTCATAGTTTAGGCAGTAAGATCAATAATTAATAAATAGGACCTTATGAATCTGAAAAGCTTCTATAAGGCCAAGGACACCTTGAATCATACAAAGCATCAGTCTACAGAATGGGAAAAGGTTTTCACCAACTCCACATCTGATGGAGGACTAATTTCTAAAATATATAAAGAACTCAAGAAACTAGATATAAAAAATAATCCAGTTAAATTATTTAAACAGAAATTTTTCAGTAGAGGAATTTCAATGATTGAGAAACATTTAAAGAAATGTTCAACATTCTTAACTATCAGGGAAATACAAATCAAAACTACTTTGAGATTCCATCTTACACCTGTCAGAATGGCTAAGATAAGTAACTCAAATGACAGCTCATGTAAGCTACAATATGGAGCAAGGGGAACGAACATTCCTCCATTGATGGCAGGAGTACGAACTTAAACAGCAAATATGGAAATCAATATGGTGATTCCTCAAAAAATTTGAAATTTACTTCATAACCCAGCTATACTACTCTTGGGCTTATACCCAAAAGATGCTCCATGCTGTGACAAGGACACTTGCTCAATTATGCTCATTGTGGTTTTTTTAATAGCCAGAAACTGGAAACAACCCAGATGTCCTTCAACTAAAGAATGGATAAAGAAAATGTGGTATATTCACACAACTGACTATTACTCAGCTGTTAAAAACAATGACATCAGGAAATTTGCAGGCAAATTAGAAAAAATCACCCAAAGTGAGGAAACTCAGACCCAGAAAGACAAATGTGTTATGTACTCACTCATAAGTGGATATTAGCTATAAAATAAAGGATAACCAAGCTACAATCCACAGATCTAGAGAGACTAGATAACAAAGAAACCTCTAGCGGGGGTGCCTGGACCTCCCTGGGGACAGGAAATGAAATAGATTTTCAGGGTGTACTGGGGTCTGGGGGAATGGGAACAAGAGGGATCAGGTTGGGTCACCAATCCAATCACTGGGTTGATGGGAACTTCCTGGAACCTTCAAAGGTGATCCTAATAGCTAGACTCCTAGTAATGGGGGATTCATTGACGGTCTCTTGTAGCTAGGGAAGGCTTCCAGGGGAGGATCTGGGTTACATTCTTGAGTTGTTGGCCAGGGGATCCCATGAAAATCCCCCAAACAACTCAGTCTGATGCTAAGACAGAAGGTTGCTCTAAGCAAAATGGGGCCCCATTGCCAAGGAAAACATCCATACAGCTCATCTACATGAAGATGAGGAGCTGGTGCCTCGATGGAGCCTTCCTAGTCTCTTTGCTGTGGGAAGGTACCTTGCATGCTACTGAAAGACCAACATGGACACCAACCCAGTCACAAAACCTTTGGCATGCAGTTTCTCCTGGCTGCAAACATGGCAGGGGAATGGTGGCACAGAACTTGTGGGAGCAGCCAAGCAATGTCTGATTGGACTTAAGGCCCACTCCACGAGAAGGAACCCCTGCCTGGCACTGCTTGGGTAACCAAGAACAAGAGACTAGATATTTCAAAGATCTAGAGTAAAAACAAGGAAAACAAACAAACAAACAAACAAAACCCAGTAAAATGATTCTTAATGATAATCTGCTATACTCGTGGATCAGGGCTTTACTCAGCCATCATCAGAGAGGCTTTTTCTGGCAGCAGATGGGAACAGATCATTCAAACATCATGAAAAGAGAGTCTAAATTGGAGTTCTCTATCAAATTCTTTCCCGCTGAGCTCAGGGGATTCTGTGGAAGAGGAGGTAGAAGGAGTGTAAGGGCTAGAGGACACTAGGAGAACATGGCCCTAAGAATCAGCTAAGCTAGCGCATATGAACTCGCAGAGACTGAAGTAGCAAGCATAGGGAACATATGGGTCTGTAACATTTCCTCTGCCTATTATTATAGCTATTAGCTCATAATTTTGAATGGGACCCCTGACTGAGAACAAGTAGGTCTTTGACTTTTTGGCTTGCTCTTGGGACTCTCTTCCTTTTATTGGGTTGCTGTGTCCGTCTTTGATATAAAAGATTTTGCTTTATCTTATTATATTTTATTTTGTCATGTTTGATTGTCATCTCTTAGAAGCCTGTTCTTTTCTGATGAGGGACAGGGAGGGAGTGGATCTGGAGCTGAGGGGATGTAGGGAGAAATTGGGAGGGGAAACTTTAATCAGGGCATGTTGTATGAGAAAATAATCTATATTCCATAATAAAAGAAATGTGAGCTTGGTTTCTCAATCCCCTACTTTCACTTCTTAATCTCAGTAAATTTAGACTCCTTTTCTCTCGTCAAAGCAGAATTGATTGTCCCTTTCTTGATACCTTAGTTATTGGTGTGTTCTTGCATTAAGACATTGTGTTGTTGTTCAGCTTTCTGTGTAGCTAAAGACAACCTTGAACTTCTGATCTCCACGCCTCCACCTCCCAAGTGCTGGCTCTTCGGGTATGCACCCCCTTCCCTGTTTGTGTGATGCCAGGGATGGAGTCCAGAGTTTTGTGAATGCTGCAGTGCTCTACCAGCTGAGCCACATACCTGGCCCCGTTAGGCACCTTTTATATCATAAAACTGCTTGCTTATGTACCGTCTCTTTCTTTTACATACTTGCACATTCACATGTAGGTATGAGTTCACATGTGTGTACACACACACTGTGGGGGGTTGAAAGAAAATGGTCCCCATAGACTCATAAGGAGTGGCATTATTGGAGGTGTGGCTTTGTTGTAGTAGATGTGGAGTTGGTGGAAATACATCACAGAGGGCAGGCTTTGAGGTCTCAGATGCTCAAGCCAGGCCCAGTGTGGCATTCTCTTCCTGCTGCCTGCCGAACACCGTGTAGAACTCTGTGCTCCATCTCCAGCACCAAGTGTGCCTGCACACCACCATGCTTCCCACCGTGACAATGGACTAAACCTCTGAAACTGTTCAGTCAGCCCCAATTAAACATTTTCCTTTTAAGAGTTGCTGTGGTCGTGGTTCTCTTCACAGCAGTAGACACCCTAACTAAGACACACATCTTCTAAGCCTTTGTTTACTGCTGTATTCCTACACAACACTCACAACTTGCTAAGGTGTCAATAAATGTTTGTTGGATGAAGGCATTGGGAGAGCTGACTTCTCTCTGCACACCAGCACTGGGTCTGACCTATTCTTTACCCATTCCTTTTTGAGAGTTTTGTCTGGCTTGATCTAGTGCACGTAAACCACAACTTCTGTGAGTTTGCGGTTGTAACTTCCATGTCATGTTCAGAAGGCAGGGTTTCACAACAGCCCTCCCCTCCTATTACATTCTTTCTGGCTCCTCTTCCATGAGTGATGTTCCATGATGTTCCCTGAGCTTCTGTGAGCCTCATTGGCAAGTTTGCTGCAAGTATCTGTCTCCTAGGGAAGAAGCTAGTCAATGTGATGAGAAACCCCTGTGCCTTCTCTAGCACATGCTCCCAGGAGCAGTGTTTCCGCTCCCATGCACTTTTGTCTGTCTCCTAAGTGACATGCCATGATTAATTACGTATGTTATTTCAAGACAGGGTGGGTTTGATTTTATGTTGTATGTGTGAATGCATGGAGCCTGACATGCCTGTGGAAGTCAGAGGGCAACTGGCTGAAGTCAGTTCTCTCCTATCATGTGGGACTTGAGGATTGAACTTGGGTCGTTAGGTTTGGCAGCAAGGACCTTTACCCACTGAGCCATCTTGCTAGCCCTTGACCTTATTTTCCTTTAGCTAAGTGGTTAGAGGAAGGAATTCTCTCACTTTCTGAGTAACTTTTGGTATCTATGAAAGGACTGAGAGAAGAGGCGGTGGGGGNGACTAGTGCACATGAATCAGGCCTGTGTTTAATCATGCTGTAAAAATTTAAATGTGAGCCAGGGAGGAGGTTTAGCATGCAGATAGCAACCCAAATAAAACCAACAGTTTTCTTCTAAAACAGTATCAGCTCCAAATGAAGCAATTTCATTTTGCAGATGTTTGTGGTCCTCCAATTAACCAGCGTTTTGCCACATGACAGCAGTCTATCCTGAATTTGCTGATTCAAGGATTGCTTGTGGCTACAGGAATTTAATCCACTCGCTGGGCATAAACAGCAGCTCCTTTGCCTGCGTCTCATCCCCCACAGGAGCTATCAGCCCTACAAGTGCTGGGGTTTAACAAGGCAGTTTTTGCTCCTGCAGGATTAAATTATTTCACAGAGGAAGGGGTAGGAAGTAGGGATGGGAGCATCGCAGGCTCCGGGAAAGGGGAAAGTGAGGTCATAGCAAGTGCATTTCTTTCCCCAGCGCTGCAGTAATCCTGGCGAGTTCCTTAGTGCAGAGAAACACCTGAACTGTTAGATCATTTTCCTAAATTGCCCTCTTCAAAGACCGCAGGCTGAACCTCAGAATCAGCAGAGGGGCGATGTGCTGGGGAGGGCTCAGTGAGCAGAGTGCTTGTCTAAGCACAAGGCTCCACTTCTGGTCCCAGAGAACCCACATCAAAGCCCAGTGTGGTACCCAAGCCCAGGGAAGTGGATATAGGATGATCCCTGGGCCTCATGGCTAGCCCACTTAGACAGCCAGCAAGTTACAGGTTCTCAAAACATAAGGTAGGGAGTGATAAAGGAAGACACCGGAAGTTTTTCTCTGGTCTTATACCTGCACCCACAAATGTGTGTGTGAGTACACAGACGTGCAAAAAAGATAAGGCATATGCATGAGACCTCCAGTAGTTGAAGTCCTGTGCACATCTCTCTGATATCCCACAGCTCTTTCTTCCCAGAAGTACTGGGTGTGTGATTATTTGACTTATCTGCTTTGGTCTCCAGGCTCTCCATTTCCTGACAGAAATTCAGCTGTATTCCTTAGGACAGCTGTGTCCGCATGAAGATCCAGGGTTCTCATCAGGATTACAATGATGTCCTGTGCAGGTCCAGCTCTGCCCTCCCAGCTTTGCTTGTTACCGCGCTCTCTGAAAGCAAAGAAGACAGTCTCAGGTCACAGGGTTAGGTCAGTGTCATGAGAAGGGAGTCAGGCTGGCCTGGGTGTTTCCAGGTAGGTGACTGAACTGGCTAAGTCTCATGACTTAGCATGGTTTTGAGTATGGGAGTTCATCAGAAAGCAAGCTAGACTCTACATTTAAATCAGAGGATTATTTTGATACACAGAACCTATCTAGGTGTGTAAGTATATGTAAACAGTGTTCACATGTGTCCTCTGTGGCCTGCTCTGAGATATCACCTCTCTCTCTCTCTCTCTCTCTCTCTCTCTCTTATTTTTCTATCATTTTTAGACATAATATTTATACATCATTTTATGTGGTGTGTGAATACATGTGTACATATGTTTATGTGTGTGTATGCATGCATGTTGGGGCCAGAGAACTGCCTTGAGTGTGCTTACTCAGGTGATACCCATTTGTTTTTAAGGCAAGGACCCCAACTGGTCATTTAGGGTAGGGTTGTTCATATGTGCACACACACACATTTAGGAATAGTGTATTAATATTTTTGTCATAGTAAATCATTTTAATTGTTCTACTTTTATTAATAGTTATAGCTATCAACCTCTTACTGTGCCAAATCATAAATTATCTTATATATAAAAAGCTATAAACATACAGTTTGATACTGTCCACCATTTCAGGCATTAATTAATGGTCTCCATATAGCTCCTTCCATAAGGGAACTGCCATAATATAGTGTTATGTATTAGAGTGTGTCATATGAATGAAATTTTGCATTTCTTGAGATCTATAGAAATAAGAGATCATGGGAGGTCATTATCCCCATGGTAAGAGTTAAACTATGTTAGCTGGAGAGATGGCTCATTGGGTAAAACATTCGCTACAGGGGAATGGAGACCTGAGTTCAGATCTACAGAACCTACATAAAAGTTGCATGTAGTAGCATGCTGTGCATGTTTAATTCTTGCACTCTTAGTACTGTTGGAGGCAGGCACAGGAAACTTCCTAGAGGGTGATGGGCAGGGTAGCCCAGTGTGTGTAGTGGCAAACCAGAGCCCCTGCTTCAAACAAGGTGGATGCTTAGGGATAACACCCAAGCTTGTTCTCTGCCTCTACATATGCACAGCGGCATTTGGGCGCACACACTCACACACAGATTAAACAAATGCGAAGCATTAGACTGTGCAATAAGCAGGCACCAGTTACATAAAAATCAAATACTTAAGGAAGAAGCAAGGCCATGAAAGGATTTATTTTGAGCATATTTCACTTGTATTGCCTTTCCCTCCAGGTTGGGAAGAACCATCACCCTTATCTGCGAAGTTGCCATGGAAACAAGCTTGTACTGTTCTGTCACGTCCATGGTATTTTTCTCAGGCACTCGCTATCTCTCAAATCTCTTAACAGCAGTGAAACAGACATCAAACCCCAGAGGACTGAAAAATGGGGTTCGTATTTCTTCTCTCCACCCTCGCTGTCCTTCCTTCAAAGGCAAGACCGTCGACAAATTGGTGGCTCGTGAGTCCTGCCAAAGATGATCCATTTTGCTAGCAGACACAAGCTGACAGCGGGTGGCTGGGGGAGGCGGTGAATCCAGGCTGTGCAACACAGGCAGGGGAAAGCCTCATCCTTTCTGGACACAGGTGCACTGCCCTGCTGGCTAGGATGAAAGCCTGTCACCAGACAGGAAACACAAGAAACAATGGGTAACTGTCCATCATCACACACTGAGCAGGGGTCGGGGGACGGGTAGCTGTCCATCATCATATACTGAGCAAGGCTCCGGTGTAAGGATAAGGTTCTCAAGTCACTGACCATATAGGGGCTAGGAAAGGAGGGGAGGGTTTGGGGGCATTGTAGTTATAGGTGTTAAATATTGTAGGGGAATTGGTGTTAGGAGAATCTTGCCCCACGAAGCCTCCTTTCCATCGCTGGTAATTCAGTGTTCCAGAAAACTGGCAGACTTCTTTCTTAATGTCTCAGGATACCATCAAGAGCACTGATGAAGGGCCAGCAAAATGACTTGACATATAAAGGTGCTTTTTAGCCGCCATGTTAGATAACCTGACTGCCACTCCAGCGCCTACATGGTGGAAGGAGAGAAGTGACTCACAAAATGTCTCATGACTTTCCCAGGTACACTACTGCATGTATGCACACATATCCAATAAGCAAACAGACAAACAAATAAATGTAAGAAAGGAAGAGTATTGATAAACACTGGGGAGATAGCTCAGTTGGTCAAGTGTTTGTAGCGCAAGCATGAAAGCACGCGTTTGATCCCCAGAACTTCTGTAAAATGGCTGCGCCTGGCAGTACTTGCTTGTAATTCTGGGGAGACAGAGATAGGAGAACCCCTGAGGCTCACAGGTCAACCAGGCTAGCATCCATGACTAAGGTACAGAACCTTGAAAGATCAATTCTCAAGAAAACACTGGAGATCGTGTTTGAGGCCCAACGCCCCAGGCTGTCTGTCTCCTGCCTCTCCATGCTCACACACGTGCACCCCACCCATGCCCCCACGCACACTAGGAGAATGAATGAAGCAGTAATCAGCCTGACCTCCAGAATGAACATGGTGCTGCTTTCTTTAGCCACTGAATAGTTCATTCTTTGCCATGGCCCTTTGCCGGGTGCATACTCCATTTCAAATGCCTCGCATATTTTCTCCCAATTATCTTTGATAATAACCTGGCAGCAGCTACATCTCAAAGGGAAGGAAGCTGAGCCTCTGAAATGAGTAGTCCAGTTACAGCTAATAAGCTATGTGTTTGACAGGAAAGCCCGGGTTTCTGACAGGGAACGGGAGAGTTCCTCATCCTCTTCGGATGAGGCAGCAGGTGCTCTCGCGCCCAGCACTTCTTGCTCGTTCTACTTTCTGTAGAGAAGTTGCCACTCCCCCTGCCCTTGGGACCCCCTACCGCCAAAAAAGCTGGTGAGCAGTTTTCTATTCTCCCCCTTTAGTTCAGCATCAAAGACAAACTCAGAATCCACTTCTTGCTTTAAAAGCTTTACTGTTGATCCCCAGTGAAAAGATGGGCAGAACACAGCAACCACTGGCCTGGGGGAGCCACAGGTTAATATGCTCCCCACTTCCCAGTGTGCCCCTTCTGGGTCACCAGGCTGCTCTGTTACTGATGGTGCCCTCAGCTGCCACCCCCCAAGGGTGGTACATAAAGCTGAGTGAGCCCTTGTTTTCCAGTACACTTCTTTTTATTCCAAGAAAGGTGAAGAAGGTGTTTGTGTGGATTCTCCACTGTACAACTAAGGCTCAGTTACCTTTGATGTGTGTGTGTGTGTGTGTATGAGAGAGAGAGAGAGAGAGAGAGAGAGAGAGAGAGAGAGACCTTAGAAGGGCCCTAACTAGGAGCTCTCACCATAAGACACTCCACTCAGGGGATCTATAAACAGACCCCACTTTTCTACTGGATATCAGGCTCTTTCTTGGCCTGGCTGTTGGACAGGCTTTTGAAGAAATCTCTTGTCCACACTCAGAAGTGCTCCTCCATGGCATCTGATTTTAAGGTTCTGTTTTCCAACGATGAAGAAGACCAGAGAGCAGAGGACAGTTTTCCAATCCCCCAGCATAAATCTCATTTAGGAGTCTTCATTTTTTGGTCATAAAATTTGCGTCATCCGAGGAGGACTGGTGGTGGGAATACCCTCTTGCCCCGGGGAAAGCCATGTCCACCCTCTGTGTTTATTAGGTTTCATGTTGCTATTTCCCCTGGATTACTTTTGACCTCTGAAGAAGTTTGGAGTCAAGTGATACATACACTGTTGTGATAATGAAAGGATATTTCTTCTTTTCAAACTCTGTTTCATGTGTGTGTATTCCCGTATGTGCAGCTTCATAGGTGTGACTGCCAGAGGACAACCTCAGTCATCGCTCTTCCCTAGGTGCTATACTGGTTTCTTTGATGCTATGATAAAATACCCTGACCAAAAAGTAGTTTGGGGAAGATTGTCTTACAGCTCCAGAATAGGTGATGATGGGGAAGGGTTGGTATGGTATAGACAGGTAGGGAAGGTATGGCAGCAGAAGCGGAAGCTGCCTATCACAGCTTCACTGGCACAGGAAGCGAAGAGAAGGATCAAACGGGCAAGGGTACAAAGCCTCAGAGGCCACCCACGGTGACTTGTGTCCACTAGCAAGGCTCTGTTTCCTAAGGATTCCATAACCTGCCAAAGTGGCGCCACCAACTGGGAACCAAATGTTCCACTATATGAACCCATGTGGGGCATTTCTCACTCAAGCCACCACTGGTGCTGGGCTATGCACTTTGTTTTCAAGACAGTTTCCCAGTAATCTGGAATGCTCAAGTAGGCTACAGTGGCTGGCTAGTGAACCCCAGGAATCCAGTGAATCCAGTGTCTGCCTCCTCGACTCTGAGATCACTACTACCTCTGCCTCTGGGGACTAACTCACTTTCTCCTGCTTACAGGGCAAGTACTTTACTAACAGCTATCTTCCAAACCTCAGATCTTCTTCTTCATATATATNTAAACTGCTTTCCACTGAAAAAAAAATGCAGGTCTTCTGGGAGAAATGACTGACCCTGAAATTGGATCAGTGTTACATGAGACACTGTTTCTTGGGAGATGTGAACAAAAGCCTACTTACCCCAGATAGGAAATCAATGACAGATCAAAGTAATGATATCACTAAAATTCAACGTGGTAAGTCAATGAGTCTATTGGAATTACTTATGGGAAGTGGGTGGCAGGTGTTACTTACAGGAGCGGGGACCACTGAAAGGTAGCTGCATAACTGACTGCCCACCGAGCATGAGTGATGACTCACGAAAGCTTCAACTTTGTAGCTCTCTGTACAAGCTGCCATCAATTCAACAGGTTGAAGAGTCTCTTCTATACAGTTTTTCTGGCCTTACTGCTTGTATAGCCTTAAGCAGAGAGGGGCCTTGTTCATCTGGTTAGTTTCAGGGACTTCCTGAGAATTATGAGTTGTTTACTTCCTACATATTAATAAGCCTTCCTTCAGAATTACCCGAGTCATATTAAGGAGCTTCTCTCAAGGATGGAATGTTTAAACATGGGGAAATTGCCATGGAATAGGTAGGAAATATACAAGGTCAACCTGGAACATCTTATAATACTTGAAGGTGAGAAGGAACCAAACAAACACACACACCATCCATATGTGTGTATATCAAAGAAAGTGCTTCCAGCAGCCAAAGCTTAAATATGGAGAACAGAAATTAAAATACATAGCATTGGGTCACAAATTTAATATAAATATTCATGGTTATTTTGGATATAGATAGGTGATGGAATTTGGTAGTGTGTGAGAAGAGACAACTCTCCAGTGCAGCAGAATTCCAAATGAATGCTGATGCTTCACCCTGAAGAGAGAGGGCCACCACTTCTGAAGTGGGATGAGCTGCACAAAGCGCCTCCCTTTAAAAAGAATGATCAGCCAATAAAGTGCCTGCTTCACACGCCGAAGGACCAGAGTTCATTCCCTAGCATCCAGTTAACCAGCATGGCACATGCATCTCTGATCCCAGACCTGGGGAGGCAGAAACAGTGGCTCTCGGAACTCACTGGACACAGTCTAGATAAACCAATGAATTCTGGGCTCAGCGAGGGACTCTGTCTTAAAAAGATAAAGTGAAAAGGCTGGAAGATGGCCAGAGTCAAAAGTGCATTCATTGTTTCAAAGACCCTGAGTTCAGCCCCAAACGTCCATGTTAGGGGTTGCCATTGATTGTCCTCTGTGACAGACACTTGTCCTGAGCTGCCTTCTTTACAACCCTGAAATCTGGACAATGAAACGCTCCTCAGAACAGCGGCTGCATGTGTTTGAGATGGCGTGTCTCAGGAGGATTCTAGGCATCACATGAAGAGATAGTCTGTTGCAAGAATGACATTAAGAACCATCTCCTTCTACAGAAGGAAGTAAACTACAGGATACAGCAACAGCGCTTGAGATACTTCAGCCATGTTATGAGAATGAATGATGGCAGATACCTGAAGATAGCACTGCTTGGAGGAGTGCACGGGATAAGGTGAAGAGGAAGGCCCCCAAAACACTGGATAGACAGCATGAAGGAAGACTGTGGAACCGTGGGTATGACAATAACACAAGCATCCTGGACTGCCCAGGGTAACAACTGGAGAACTGCTGTAAACAGACATGCTTAAGCATTGCCAGGCATAAATGATGATAATGATGACCATCTATAACTCCAGCTTTAGGGGATCCTACCCCTTCTGGCCATTGTGTATACTTGAACTCATGTACACATAACCACCTCCACACACACATACGTGCACACACACATGCACATTCACACACATGTAAACACACATACACATACACAAGCACATACACACACACGTATGCACACACATACACATAATTTAAAGTCTTTTTAAAAATGAAGGTGGAAAGAGATCAAGGAAGATATCTGACATCAAATTCTTATCTCCACAGACATGTAGGTATACATGCATGTGTGTACATGATGTGTCCATACATTACACACAGTAAAGTATGAAAAGCAGTTAGAACAGTAACTTTAGCTAGAGAAAAATTGACGAGTACCATCCCAGCCAGATTTCAATGTCAATGTCAGCCTCCATAAATCAATTCAGTGGTCCACACCTTCGCTATATTGATGAAGATGGGACTTTACCTTAGTCATCTTGAATAACTAGAAGCCCTGTTTGGTCGCAGGAACCTCGTCAGAAAAACCCCATCCCAAGATATCATAACTGAAAAGTCGTTGGAAACGTATGTGATATTCTGTGTGAGATTTGGAAATAGACAGGTGTTAGACACACACTAAGGTCTCAGAATAAAGTGTGAATACTAATAACAATGATAGATCATTGTCAATTCATTATCTTCAGCAAATGTACCATACAGAGGTAATACATTAATATCAGGGGAGCTATGTATGTCTGGGAGATCTTTGTACAGTCTGCTTAATTTCTGTAAATCTAGCACTGTTCTAAGAAGTCTAGTAGTTAGTAAATGAAGCTATGGATTGTATATCTACCCACATCTTAACTAGTATGAGAGAGACTTGATCCAGATAGTTTTAAGTTGGAGACTCAAGTTCTTTTCTGCTATTTATTTTCATAAGGTTTCATGGGTGAGAGCTCAGCACGGCTATTAAACTTCTATAGGTCTCAGTTTTTTTAATTTACAAATGTTAGTGTGTTGTGTGTGTGTGTGTGCATGCCATGTATGTGTGCATGAACAAGTATGTGTTTAGTAGGGTGAATGAGAGCAAGAGAAAAAAGAAAAGAAAAGGAGAAGGGAGGAACTAGGGAAAAAGAGGAAGGGAAGGGGAAGAAAGAGGGTGCAGGGGGGAGATAAGCAGGAGCGGAGAGAGAGGAGGGAGGAGTGGAGAAAGGGGGCTAGGGAGAGGAAGAAGGAAGGGAGGGAAGGAGAAAGAGAGTTACCATAAGGAATTCACTGATGAGATCCTGAGGCTAACAGGTCCCAACTCTGCAGAGTAAGTTAGCAAGCTCACCTGGGCATGCTGGAGGCAGGGGAGGCTAAGGACAATTCAGAATGGACCAGGAAGGGAGCCCTCTGACCTGGGGCTCAGCAAGCTTGCCTGGGAATGCTCTCAGTTTATGTATGTTTGTTTGGCCTTTGGTCTGTCCATTTGTTTGCTTATGTGATATAGTCTCCCTATGTAGCCCAAACTGGCCTTGAATTTACTATACAGTCTAGGGTGGTCTCTAGCACATAATCTTCATGCCTCTACCTCCTGAATGCTGTGATTATAGATCTGAACCACACCAAGTTCAGAGGAACTAACTTCCTCTCTGAGAGAGAGAGAGAGAGAGAGAGAGAGAGAGAGAGAGAGAGATTCTCTCCCCCCTCTTTATTTTGTGTGTATGAGTGGTTTCCCTTTATATGTATCTGTGTACCATTTGCATCCAGTGCAAGCCAGAAGAGGGTTTCAGAGCCTCTAGACCTGAAGCTGCAGACTATTACTAGCTGCCATGTGGGTTCTGGGAATTAAAAATGTGTCCTTTGGAAAAGCAGCCAGAAATTTTAACTGGTGAATTATCTATCCATCCCTCTGGATAGATTTTTTTTTGTCAACTTGCCAAAAGCTAGAGCCATCTGGGAAGAGGGAACCTCAATTGAGACTATGCCTCCATCAGAAATTGGCCTACAAGCAAGTCTGTTGGGCATTTTCTTGGTTAATGATGGATGTGCTGGTGGGGCAGCCCAGTGGACAGGACCACCCATAGACAGATGGTCCTAGGTTGTATTCAAAAGCAAACTGAGCAAGATGAAAGCAATCTAGTTCCTCCTGGGTCTCTGCTTCAGCACCTGCCTCCAGGTTCCTGTCCTGAGTTCCTGCCCTGACTCCCCAAGCTGTTGCTTTGATCATCGTGTATCACAGCTGGAACTTGCTTTCTCTCTTCTCTCTCTCCCCCCTTTTTCTCTCTATTCTCCCTCCCTCCTTTGCCTCCTCTTTCTCATTATTTCTCCTACTCTTTCCGTTCTTCCTTCCACTTCCTCCATTTCCTCCATTTACCCATCCTTCCTTCACTTCTTCTCCTCTTTCTGGTTCACACTTGACACTTATCTCTCAAGTTCCTGCAGACTTTTGAGCTTCTTAGTTTTTGAAGCAGCTCGTCTTCTTTGTGAGCCTTCTCCCCTATGTGAATTTCATTTCTTCCTCTCTAGGGCCCTCTGGCCTCTTGTTCACTCTGAGCTGATTTCTCAAGGACCAGTCTTTGACGAGGTCCTTCCTGTCCCAGGCTTGGCAGTTCTTCAGTCCTTGAATGCTCACCCTCACCTGCTTTGCGTTGCCAGCAACCCATGTTATCTTTCTAGCTGAGGCCAGACAGGAGGAACAGAAGGATGAACGGGAGGGCTGATAATTTGACAGCTGTGCAATGCTGATGCTGGGTAGAGCAGCTTCCCTGTGCTCTAGTCTCTTAGGAGCCCCTCTGCCTGAGCACAGACGGGACAGACTGAAGTTAGCACTTAAGCAACTGGGTAACTGCTGCTTAGATGGCCTCATACATCTCTGCGTGAGACTGTCTCACACATTCATTTGCTTGAAATGGCCCCAACGGGACCCACATTTTTGACCGTTCCCTTTAGAGTGCACAAGAATGTTCTGGGATGGGTCTCTTAGTGAGGGTTTCTATTGCTGCAACAAAACACCAAGACAAGAGAAAGCTAGGGAAGAAGGGGTTTATTAGGCTTGTACTTTAGCATTGCTGATCATCACTGAAATAAGTCAGAACAAGAACTAAAAGCAGGGCAGGATCTGGCATCAAGAGCTGAAGTACAGGCCTTGAAGGGCTTCTGCTTACTGGCTTGCTTCCCCTGGCTTGCTCAGTTCACCTTCTTATAGAACTGAGGGCCAGCAGCCCAGGGATGGAACCACCTACCATGGACCCCTTTGATCACTCAATGAGACAAAGCCTTACAGTTGGATCTCATTGAGGCTTTTTCTCAACTGACACTCCTTCCTCTGATGACTCTGACTTGCATCAGGTTGACTTACAAAACCAACCAGTACAGTGGGGTGATGGCTCAGTCAATAGAGTGCTTACTATACAAGCATGAGGACCTGAGTTTGATCCCAGAGAACCCATGTGGAAAAGCCAGGCATGNATGAGACAAAGCCTTACAGTTGGATCTCATTGAGGCTTTTTCTCAACTGACACTCCTTCCTCTGATGACTCTGACTTGCATCAGGTTGACTTACAAAACCAACCAGTACAGTGGGGTGATGGCTCAGTCAATAGAGTGCTTACTATACAAGCATGAGGACCTGAGTTTGATCCCAGAGAACCCATGTGGAAAAGCCAGGCATGATGGCACATGCTATAAACTCAGTGCTCTGGCTAGTTTTATCTCTATTTTACAGCATCATTTCTCCCACTGAGAAAATACCCTCACCAGATTGGTCTGTGGGGTATTGTAGGAGGAGGAGCTGCTTGTTCATCCCAGCCACCCAGAACCAAAATAATCACACAGAAACTGTATTAATTAAATAACTCCTTGGGCCATTAGCTCTAGCTTCTTATTGGCTAACTCTTACATATTCATTTAACTCATTTCTATTAATCTGTTTATCACTGGTGTGGGAGAATTGTCTGTAATCTGTCAATCATGTTTTAAATAAATGCTGATTGGCCAGGCAGGAAGTATAGGTGGGAAAACC
>LOEQ01000492.1:161752-178032 GCA_001685075.1 Bramus lutescens | reverse complement strand
TCTCTCTCTCTCTCTCTCTCTCTCACACACACACACACACACACACACACCATGGTTGTCTTCAGGACTAGCTGTTGGCTTTTATTTTCAATGTCCTCACTGATTGGTAGCAGGAAGTCTTTTCTCTTGCACTATGGTCCTCTGTAGCCTTACCCAGATGTCTTCATGACACGACAGTTTATCATGCCAGGAGTGAGGGACCTAGAAAAGTACCCCACAGTCTTCAGTAAACAACTCTCTCAAGTGACATTCCATTACTTCTAACGCCATGAGATCTGGCCATGGGACTGCCTCGACCCCATTCGAACAGAATTGTCATACAGAAGGGCCTGAATCCACTCTTGTTGCCTCCTCGGGTGATCATTTGACCTTCTCCTAGAGCCAAATCTACCAGTTCCTGCACCCCTGCTCTATCTTCCTCTAGATCTAACGATCAGCTTGTCCTGTTCTATCAGATGGCTTGGACATGGTCCTTTGAGAGCTCTCTAGTCTAACTTTACTCCTGGTCGTTTATGGCCTCATTTTCTCTTCCTGCTTCATGTCTCAACCGTGGAGCTCTCAATTTCCACAGGATAAATTGAATTGTTTTGACTATTTTATTTTTATTTGTATGTTTTGTGTATGTGTATGTGTGTGGGGGTGTGGGTGTTTGTACAGGCCCCTGTGTGCAGTACCCACAGAGGCCAGTAGAGGGTGTCAGATCCCCTACGGCTGATTTACAGATGTTTGTGAACTATCTGACCTGGGAACTGATTATCAATCCCTTGTTAGAGCGGTTTTGCCCTGAATCATTGTGTCATCTACAACCATGTAATCATAGGTAGAAAATCAGGAATCAGACTTGAGTAGAGAACCATTTTCCTTGGGACCAGCAGTCGTAGCAAGGGACTGTAATTCAGTAGCCCCCAACAGAAACCCTTGTACATGAATGTGTTACAGTCAAGTCTCCTAAGAGCCTTGCAACATGGAAAATAATAGTCAACATTTTCAATGATTATTAGACTCTGAAACTTGTCAATTTGGGCCTGAATCTTGGCCCCCAATATTCTTGGGTGTTTCCGTAGGTAAAGTACCCCCCACACACACTGTCTTTCTGTCTCTCTGTCTCTCTTTCTCTGTCTCTGTCTCTCTTTCTCTCTCTTTTACTTGTTTGTTTGTTTTTCTTTTCCTTTTTGAATCAGGGTTTCTCTATGTAGCCCTGGCTGACCTGGAACTCACTTTGTAGACCAGGCTGGCCTTGAACTCACAGAGATCCGCCTGCCTCTGTCTCCCTGAATGCTGGGATTAAAGGTGTGCACCACCACCATCCAGCTCCCACACTTATTTTAAAAGTTTCTCCCTGGAATCTTGTTCTCTCTCTTCTCTCACAAAGATACCATCATTTGTGTTCTTTGCCAAGAAGGACAAGAGGCAGTGGAGCATCCTGGACTTGGCCTGGGAATGCACGGATTTGAAAACTGGCTGTCTCTGACTGGCTGGCAATCCATTTGTCTGCAGAGCTGGTTTGCTCCTCTACAAAATGGTGTAATAAAGCTTACCTCACTTCACCTCAGAGGCCACGGGGTGTGGCCGAAGTAAAGAGGCTATGAAGCCAGAACACCAGGTTCAAGTGCTGGGTCTGCTTTACACGAGTAAATTCTATATGAATTCCCTAATCTCTCAGTGCCTCAGTTTCCTTGCCATGAGGTCTGCACACGCGAGCATCTGTGGGGCTGTCTTGGGAGGACTCCACGGACTGCTGTGAGTAGAACACGGAACAGTTTGACACTTCGTGCCAGAACACGACTCTTCTATATTGCTATGTGGTTTCCTCTCAGCTCTAGGGACCAATATTGTTTTATGAACTCCATCAGAAACAGGAGAAAAGCAGGAAACAGATCATCAGAAGCTGGACTCTCAAGTTCCTCATTCTCACTCAGCCTCCCAAGAGTGTTTTCTATTACCACACCCTCTTTCAAAATGCCAGGGGACATGTTTGGTGCATCCACGCCTGCCGGTCCTCCACCAGCTCCAAGGAAGGCAGCAAACATTCTTTTTTTTCTAACATCTGACTCCACTGACCCTCAAGTTCACCTTCCAGCCTGTGACACCCACCCTCCCTTGTAGGAACCACTTTTTCATCAGATGTGGAAAGCATCCTTTCCAGCTCGTTCTGCTGGATTTGATTTTCCTAAGTAGCTATCTAGAACTGTTTTACATCACACGTCCTTGTAGGGATATTTGGTTCTCTTCTCCTTTCTCCTGTCTTCCTCCTCATCCTTCTCTTTCTCCTCCCTATACCCTCTTCCTCTCTCCTTTCTTCCTTTCCTTCCTGCTTCTGCTCCTCTTCTCCTCCTTCCTTCTTCATTCTCTCTTCTGACCTTTTCTCCTCTTCCTCCCCTTCTTTCTCCTGTTCCTTATCTTCCTCTTCCCCTTCACCCTTCCCCTCCTCCTTTCTTTTCTCCCTTCTCTCCTTCATCCCTGCCTTTCTCCTCCTTAATTTGTTTCTCTCAACACACTTCTAGTCTCCCCTCCTCATTCCCGGAATGCCTGGCTCAGTATTATTTTCATTGGCTGTCCTTCCCTCTTACGGGTCCGTTCCCTCTAATGGCTCTAATTCTTGGTGAAAGCAACTTCCGAATGTGTAGTTCTAGTTCTAACTTTTCTGAGATTCAATATTGGAGTCCTTTGAGATTTAATACTCAATATATCAAAATTATCTAATAAAATCTCCTTTCATTCTTAACCTTACTTTGTGAGTAGTGCTCCCTTGCCCAGGACATACAAGTACCACAATTATCTTGCCCTTCATTTGGCAGTTTCTGCATCCATTGCATGCAAATATTGCAGAGGACATGGAGAATATAGACACATATCCAGCACAGACCCTTGAATTAAAGATTAGGGGAAGAAAAACAGATGTGTCATGCCTGGGGAGAGGGACTCTTGGGAAAGGAAGCAGCCAGGAATGAATCTGGGACAGAATTTTTTTTTCATTTAAAAATTTACACTTCCTCCCCTCCTCCCAATCCCCTCCTCCTCCCCCTCCCTGCTTGAGAGAGGGCAGGGAACCCTGCCCTGAGGGAAGTCCAAGGCCCTCCCCACTACATCCAGGCCTAGGGAGTTGTGCATCCATATAGACTAGGGTCCCATAAAGCCAGAACATGCCATAAAACCAAGTCCCAATGCCTTTATCAATGGCTTCTCAGTCAGTCCCCATTGTTAACCACAATCAGAGAGTCCAGTTTGATCACATGCTCGTTCAGACCCAGTCCAGCTGTATTTGGTGAGCTCCCATTAGAACAGGCACACTGTCTCAGTNCTCTCCTCTACTGCCCAAGGACCTAGCTGGGGACATCCCCATGGACACCTGGGATCTCCTCTACAGCCAACTCTCTTGCCAGCCCTATAATGGCTCCCACTCTGGGCCAGGATGTTAAAGGTGTGAAGGTTTCCTAAAGGAGGCAGCTGAATTCAAACAACGGGAGCCAGAGCCAGCTTGGGAGAAGACATACAGCCAAGCACTGTAAGACCTGAGCTCCTCCCCAGCCAGGAGCTCTGCCAGGGCTGGCTTTCCAGTCACTTGTTCAGATAGGCCTGGCTTTTGTCCTTGCCAGTCCCTGCCCTGTCCTCTTTTGCTTTATTATTGTTTTGATTTTATTATTAGCTTTTAATTGTGCAATCTTTCAAACATGTAGAGAAGTGTGCACCATTGTGGTGCACCAAGCACAGGTTTAATGACAACTCTGTACCACCGCCCAGGTCTCCCCAGTGGTCTCGTGTTATGTCAACTGTCACACAGTGTATCACTTTGTTCATACACATTTTTAAAAGGAAAGAAACTTTTATGAAACATAACCAGAATGGATTCTCATATCTTAAAGGGAAATAAATACCAATATCTTAATAATATCATATCCCCAAATCTTATTATAGACCTTGTTTGTTTTTAGTAAAATAAAATAATATCCATGTTTGTAAATAGTTGATATGGGCTCTGTTCATTTCTATATCTGTCTCGATCTAGCACCTCCATTAATATCTGTCTGTCATCTCTGTCATTTGTATCTCTGCATATGTATATCTATCTTTGCCTCTCTTGTTTATATCTGCCGTCTCTCTAGCTCTGTCAGGCTCCAGCATCTCTGTCTCTAATATCTATCTCTTCTTTACCTTGTCTCTTCCACCCCTAGCACTCTCTTTGTCTCTATTCTCTCTGTGTGTCTATCACCTCTTTCTCTGATAGCTATCACTTCTCGATCTCTGTCTCTATCATCCTTGTATCTTTATATTCTCTATTTCTGTCTCTGTCTTTGTCACTGTTGTGTGATGCTATTCCTTGGGAGATGCAAGCATCCAGTCACTATCTCTATCTTTGTCACTGTTGTGTGATGCTGGGGAGGTACAAACATCCAGTCACACCAGACAGGGAGCCAATGATAGACCACAGTGAAGACTCTGCCAAAGTCCAGCGTGGTAAGCCAGGAGTATTACTGGGGTTTCTTACAGGGCTGTGAGTGAGGGGTTACTAGAGGAGCAGAAATAATTCAGGGACAGCTGCATCAGAAACAGCCCACCTCGATACTGTGGGACACTTACTAAAAGATGGCTACCTGGAGTTTATCGCAGCTCAGCAGGTTGGAGAGTGGTCTTTCCAGGTGATCCAAGTCTCTTCCAGGTAGCTCAATTTGTCTGAGAGGGTCTTTGGCCTCTCTTTTGGCTTATATGTGCTTGGGAAGGGAGGAGCCTAGTAATTCCTAGCTAATTTCTTAACCATGATTCTCTTTCGAGGTGGTTTTAGATCGTGGCAGGTTGACAACTACAAAGCAGCCGTCACATATGGTAAACCTGACTAATGACCGTCCTTTACCTGCCTCTGTGTTTTGTTATTGATGTCTGTAATCGTCCATTCACAGGGAGGCACATGCTTGTGACATTCTAGTTTTAGCCTTTCCTGAAGGGCTCTCTAAGAGGCCCAAGCATTGCAAACATGGCTCCCACAGGTCTTGCCTTCACCTAACTCCCACCCCACCCAGCCACCCCTCTCCCTTGCTAAACATAGTCCTAAAGCCAGCTACCAAGGTGTGTTCCCTTACCTGGCCACTTCTAATATCTGACTAAAATTCTAAGGTCCAGCTATCAAAACACCAAGGTCTAGCTATCAAAATTTATTATTTAGCCATATTGACTATCAGGTCCAAACAAACTTAGCAACTCATTTTAGCATTGATCCCTGATGTGGGATTCTAGTCTGTATGCTATGAATACCATTGGTTAATAAAGAAGCTGCTTTGGGCCTCTTGCAGTGCAGAATAGGACAAGGTGGGAATTCCAAGTAGACAGAGGAAAAGAGAGTAGGTGGAGTCTGAGAGAAGCCATGGAGCCGCCCAAAGAAAAAGATGCCTGCAGAAGTTGCCAGAACCTTTCTAGTAGGCCATGACCTCAAGGTGATGCATAGATTAATAGAGGTGGGTTGCTTTTAGATATAAGAGCTAGTTAGAAATATGCATAAGCTAATAGGCCATGCAGTGTTTTAATTAATACAGTTTCTGTGTGGTTATTTCGGGTCTGGGCAGCCAGGAAATGAAAGAGCAGTCTCTGACAACAGATCCTCCGCTTCTTCTTAAAACTGCTGCTGCAGGGCCACCTGCTGCTGTCTTTGCCCCACCCTTGCAACTGCTTGTCCTCCTGTGTAACAAATCTCCTTTGTGTAGAGAGTTTGGTGTTGAGGCATGTTCTGTGTCAACTCCGAGGCCCCTTCATTACCTATTCACTTTTTAGCAGTGATGTTTCTGGGTGCTTGCTTTCCAGCCTTTGGGCTCCAACCTGTGCATTTACATAGAAGAGACAAAACACACATGTAGTAATATTTCATTTGGATTTTAATAAATAAACTTGCCTGGAGTTCAGAGAGTAAAATGGCTGCCCTGGTCAGCCTTACCAACCAGGCACTGGTGGCACACACTTTAATCCCATTAGCCACACGTTTGCCCTAGAAACTGGGTGGTAGTGGTGCATGTCTTTAATCCCAGCACTAGAGAGGAATATAAGACAGGAGGAAACATCTCTCAATGAGTCTCATTCTGAGATTCCTGGAAGCAGACTCACTATTTCAGACTGAGGTAGAGGTAAAAGCCAGTGGCTGACATTTTGCTTTTCTGACCTTCAGATTGAACCCCAGTTTCTGTCTCTGGGTTTTTATTAATTGTGGTACACACATGCCCATTGCTTTCCTTATCAATTGGCTCTTTCACATCTTTCAATGATGATGACTCATGGATGTCTGCCTAATGTCACTGTGAGCCTGTGAATTTCATGCATGTATGATGCAAGCTGAGTCACTGCTATCTTCACTGAAACCCCATGCAGAAATTACTCAGTGTTTGGTCTGTGCTAGCATCCCAAGTTAATTCTGACTTTTGTTCTGCAACCTAGCCAGTCTTTAATAGCTTCCTGTTATTGGACACAACAAAATGTCCAGCTTCCAGCCCCCTTATTGTCCATCTTCTGCTATAGACTTGAAGCCAGCGAAGTCTCCTAGAACTTTTGATTTCTTCATCAGAAAGCATCATCTAGGACCACAGTTGGGATGTAAAAGTTCTCAGTCACTTTGAACATTGACTGTTACACAATTTGACCCACCAGTTTCTAATTCCGACAATACTGATATGTGCTGCTTAACCATGAGAGTACATTCTCGGAGACATGCCATGAGACCATATCATTGTGCAAGCATCAGAATGCACTCACAGAAATCAAGATGACCACTGCAGCACTAGATATTATCATCTTATGGGGCTGTCCTTGTAATAAAATACCCTGACCAGAAACAACATGGAGAAAAGGTGTTTGTTGTTTCTACTTACAACTTCAGGTCATGACCATCGTTTGGGGAAAGTCGAAGCAGGAACAGAAAGTAGTCACATCACACCCACAGCCAAGAACAGAGAGAGAATAACAGATATTTGATCACTACTATTTATGCTTGGCCAACTTCCTTCACTCTCGTAGAGTCCAGGGCCCTGCCTAGGGAATGTGGCCATCCATAGTGGACTGAGCCCGTGAGCAGGACAATCCCTATAGACATGCCCACAGGCCAACCTGATCTAGATAATTTCTCAACCAAGACTCTCTTCCCAAGTAATTATAGATTGTGGCAAGTTGACATTTACAAAGTAATCGTCACGTATCATAAACCTGACTGATTTATTACTGTCCTTTACGAGCTACCTTTGGTTGCCAGGTCGTCATGAATCCAGTAACCAGTCACATCCAGCTTGCAAGTAGATAGCCTTCCAGATCTTGGGCCCAAATATTGTTCCCAGCCTGCATCAAGCTGAAGTCTAGCCATCCGCCCTCTTCTCTCCAGCATGCCTGGCCTGGCTCCCCATCCTGACTTCTTCACAGCTGTCTCTCATTTTCCTACCTCTGGACCTTTGTCTATTTGTCTCCACCCGGAACACATTTCCTCTGTACCTCTGCTTTTAGATGTCCTTGGAGACATTTCTGATTCCATGTCTGGGTTAAGATATGTAAAGCCCTCCCTTAAATGCCCTCTCTGTTTTAGAGGCCAACTAATCACCTTGTAATGAGAAGGTCCTTTTTCTCTGAACTCCAGCATCCTTGTCTGATGACATACACATACCCCTATTCCCAACAGGACTATGAATTCCTAGAAGGCTGAGATCCTCTCTTACTTACTCTTCAAACTCCCAATGCTGTGTCTTGACACATAGAAGAAAAACGCCAGTAAATGTCAACACAATGAAAGAATGCACAAAGTACTACATGAGTGGCGGGTCTGCTTGGTGTCAGGGTTAGCAAGTGTCCACCCTCTGTGCCTTCCCAGTCTCTTCTGGCCACGCTCTCCCTCAAGTAGTAATAAGGCTTCTCCAACCTGTGTACCCTTAACACAGTGCTCAGTTTGATTCCGTGTAACCCCGTGCTGCACACTGGCTAGCTAAATTTACAAGGAGGAGAAGTTTTAAATCCAAAGCCTCTTGCCTGGGCCGACGAAGATCTGAGCTCTTGACCTGCTCTGTCCCACTTCAGAGCCAGCGGATTCGGAAACCAAGGGAAGCCACCGTTCTCTTTTTCCACCTTTGCTATTGCATAGTTTGGGAGGCTAACTTAGCATAGCATCTTTTCCTCCTTGCCTTCATCTTTTCTCTCTCTCCCTGATGCATCCTGTGTGATTGCAGAGGCTCAGCATGGCAAGGGAATAAAGCTTCCCAGAATACAGTCCAAGAACAAACAGCCTGTGACCCCGGGGATGACAGCACAAAAATGCTATTGACAAAAGATGACCGGAGAACGGCTGCCTTTATTTGGACAGAGTGAGAAGAGAACTCTGAGTGAGTCTGCTAGCCAAGCACACCCTGGGTGTTCTATTGCTCTTTTGGGGATTGTCACGTGCCCAGCATAGCTGGAGCCAGGGAAAAGATCCAGAAGTCTCCAAGGCTGCAGAGGAGACTCTTGATCACAGACTTGCAAATGAGTGATGTTATGTGAACCAATTCTCTCATGGTGGCGACCAGACTAGGGCTTGGTCTCCACCCGCCGAAGTTTGAGACCGGGACACCATTTGCCACACCAGCCTCCTTTTTTCCTACTTAGGAAGGTGAGGATTGCATTTCACCAGTTTTTCCGAGAAAGTACAGTAACACAGGACACCATGGGACCCAGGTGAGCTGGGGTCTGCTTGCCAGTCCCCCCTTTCTCTGACTGCTCCTCTCACCGCCATTCTTCAGTCTTGNTATATATATATATATATATATATGGCCTTAGTCAACCCTAAGGTTTTTTGTTTTATTTTTCTTTCTTTGAATTGTGTGTGTGTGCGTGGTGTAGTCACGGATTGTGTGTGTGACTATGTGTATGTATGGACTGGTGAGTGCATGTGTGGAAGCTGTGTGTACATGTGTGGATGACACAGGTTGACACTGAGTGAGTCTCTTCCTCTATTACTCTTCACATTATTATTACTATTATTATTATTATCATCATCATTATCATTATCAATATCATTTTTGAGACTGGGCTTTCTCATACAAACCTACAACTCATCATTTTTCCCACACCGGCTGACTGGCAAATGCCAGGGTTCAGCCTGTCTCCTCCTGCCCAATGCTGGGTCACTGTACACTGTCTATGTATAGATGCTGGGGATCCAAAATTAGGTCCTCATGCTTGTACAACAAGCACTCTACCCACTGAGCCATCTTTCCAGTCTTAAAAGTCCTCTCTACCCTTGAATATTTGTTAATGATTTTCCTGCTGTTGGAAATATGGCCGAAGAAAGTGCCTTTTCTATAGGAAATCACTCATGGAAACTGTCAGTGGTGGTATCTAAATAATGCCTGGGGTTGGCAAGCCGCTCAGTAGATAAAGCACTTTCTGTGCAAGCCCAATGACCTGAGCTTGAGTCCAGGGTCCAGGGCAGAAGGAGAGAATCCACTCTTGCGAGTTGTCCCCTGACATCCACACAGCTGCAATGGCACACACATGTGCATGCACACACATAACAAATCATAATAAAGAAAATATGCTTTTTAAAGAAAGTTTCAACTGTAATCTCAGCTCAGATCCGTAACACTTGTAGGATTTGAACATGAAAGGAAGGGACCCAGACAATTCATGACTAAGTTATTGCTTTTAAATTTATCTGTCTGTCTGTTGCTCTCTCTCTGGTCTTGAATTAATGATCCTCCTGTCGTGGCATCCCTAAGGTTGGGAGTATAGATGCAGACCACTTCATTCTCTTGGTCAGTCTATGGAGGACCAGTGCTGTCAGCTTCTTATAACTCTTCCAGATTAAGAGACCCTAACTGATGCTGAAGATACTAAATAGAGGGAAAGGCTTGGACGAATAGGGAAATTAAGTTCTTTCCCGGATTCCTCAAAGTTCAGTTCACTTGGATGGAGCTGTGAGCTCGCAAAGCAGTCTGGGGGTTTTCATTAGCTACAGGACTCTGGTGCTGGGCTGCAGGCTGGTTACTCAAGTCCCTCATGCAATTCTTACAGGAGTTCTCACAGGACTTATTATTTTCTTTAATCAATTAGTTGAACATTTAGTATTTTTGAGACAGGGTCTTCATATGTAGGCCTGGCTGGTCTGAAACTTGCTACATAGACCAGGATGGCATCAAAGTCACAGAGACCTGCTTGCCTCCTGAATACTGGGATTGAAGGCTTGTGACACCACTTTTGGTGACTTAAGTTATATATGAACAAAGTAGAGAATGGTGTTCAGTAGAACAGACTAGAAAATAAAAAAACAGAGGAAGGATAGGAGAGAAGAGAGAAGATCTTGGGCTCAAGACCCACATAGTATCATGCTTTGAAACCAGCTGGCCCTTTCCTAACTGGGTCTTTTATTCCCTCCTAATTGTTATCTCTCCAAAGCCTGGGGCTTTCAACCTCCCCATAGAGTTGAATGGTGAGCAATGCCAGTGTTTCCCAAGTGTGGAAGGAGGGAAGGCTAGGCCTGTCTTTCCCATGTTAGATTAGTCTTGCCTTCCAGTCAGGTGTGAGGCAAAATCAACCAGAAAATGCAGACTTTACGAAGGAAGTGGAAGACAGGCAAGCAGACTGGGAACCTGGAGCGGCACTTAAGGAAAGTGGCTTGCGAAAGGCGTGGAGAGTCCTATGTCTGTGGTCTGCTATATACCAGTCCTGTAGTGTTTGTAAGTTGAACTTCATTATAGGATAAAGTGTGTGTTTGTTTGTGTGTGTGTGTGTGTGTGTGTGTGTGTGAGAACACATGCCTGTTTGTGTGTATGTGTGTGTGCGCACACGAATGCATGTGTGTGTGTGGATAGGTGTACCTATATGTGCAGGAGCACTGTAGGCATGGTTATATGTGCATATATAACCGGAGAAAAACCTCAGGTATTGTTCCTCAGTTACTGTCACTTTTGTTTTGTATTGCTGGTTCTGAGACAGTATCTCTCACTGGCCTGCAACTATCCAATTAAACCAGGCTTGCTGGCCAGTAAACCCTAGCGATCCTCCTGGCCCCACATCCTCAGTTCTGGGATTACAAGACTACTATGTCTGGCTTTTTTTTCAATGTGGGTTCTGGAAAACAAACTCAGGTCTTAATGCTTGCAAGGCAAGCACTTTACTGACTGAACCATCTCCCCAGTTCCCAAACGTGTGTTTTTGATGAACATGGCTGAGATTTACTTAAAGAGTTCTGTCCCTCTATTTATTGCTACCAATAAAAACCTTACCTTGCCTAGGGTTCAAATCTTGCCTCAGAAGAGGAAGGTGCACATTCTACTACAGGCTACATTGGGGATATAGAGTTGTAAGTTAAACAAGCATCTTTATCCATGGCTGCTCTGGGTCTGGGCAGAGTTTCTAGGCTTAGCTTCAGTCTTAATTGGCCAGCATTTGAGACTCTAGGACATACACATTTAAGTCTCACTTTCTTATATTTTTATTATTGTTGTATATGTTCATTGCGGCACATAAAGACATTTCCCTATGGCACATATTGTCTGTTGAGTTTCGCCTCTCCCCCAAGTCCTCTTTCTTTACCCTTCAGGGCTATTATTTTCAAACCAGTGTCAACCTGAAACGCTGGGAGTTGTACAGGGGTCTGAATGCAAATGACTCCAGAAGAACTCTTTGTCTGTGTGGGTGGTGTCAGGGGTGGTGTCAATGATTTCACGAGCCCTCCTGACGACAGACACTCTCCGCCCTACATTCCTTCTGTGCAGATTGACAATGGAGAAGGAAATGCTTTCTTTTTAAAAGGATCACTCAGAAAGTAAAGAAAACCAGGTGCTCAGTGCAGTAGAGGGGCTGCCAGGTCACATGGCCACTGCTCTGCTCTCCCCTAGCACCTTCTCCTTGGCATGGACTTGACCAGAATTGAGAAGGTGACAATCATAGTTCCTGAGGATATTGGCGAGAGGCAGATCTCTTTGAATTTGAGGACAGCATGGTCTATGGAGTGAGTCCCAGTGTAATATTAAGTTGGGTGTACCCCAGCCCCTGGCAGTCATCCATGGAGTGCTAATGGAGCAAAAGTTCCATCTCAGTGTCGTCGTTCCCCTCCCACCCCCAGTTGCCTTGTCCCGGACTCTCCAACTCCCAGCCTGCCAAGCTCTGACCCCTCCCAGGGAGAGTCAGGATCATTCAGAAAATTTAGGCTCTTGCACTGGATAAATGAACACGTGGTCTCTGGGGTTTGTGTGGGCTCCTCTCTCTGCCATGCTGTCTTGGTCCACCCGAGAGTACTGCATTTATTAAACACGTGCGTTTTAATTTGGTCTAATCTGATTTAATTGGAGTTATTTGTGTCGATGGAACGGCTTTTCTTAAGATTAAACCAAACACCCAGCACTACCAGAAATTCTGTCTGGGGGTAGCATGAGCACTCTGGGCCCAATGTGAACCAACCCATTTAAACATGTGTGACCAACTCTTAGCCTGTACTCCATATGTGACCTGAGGGAGAGCTATTAATGGGGCCCAACCCAAAATTATAAACGTAAAGCAATTTCTTTGGTAAATTGAATGAATAGTTCTTGTTTTGTTTTAATGTAAAAAAAAGCCATGCATGTATATGTACGTACATGTGTGTGTGTGTGTGTGTGTGTGTGTGTGTGTGTACTTGGAAACCAGAGGAGGACAATGGATCCCCTACAGCTGGAATTACAGGCTATTGTGAGATGCCATATTTGGCTTCTGGAAACTAAATTTTGTTCCTCTGTAAGAGAAGACCCTTAACTGGGGAGCCGTTTCTCCAGCCCTGGAGGAGCAGCTCTAGAGTATGAACAGTGTAGATGACAACGTCTATAGATGTTAAAAGGTTAGGCAGATCGGTAATCTTTTCACATAACTGGAATGGGAGATTTTCCTCTCTTGGAAGCACAGCCGCGGTCATTTACGTCCTGCTCTGATCTGTTTGCTATCATACAGAACACTTCAGGACTCACCTGGTTACTGATCAGGACAGTGAAAGGGAGCCTCTTTCCTGAGCTCAGGCTTAGTCTGCTCTCTCTCCAGTTGAGGCCTTTTCTCTGACCTCCCTGATTTTCAATCTAGGCTTTTAAAGTCTTGTCTGCACCAGGGCAGTGGGGAGGAGGGTGGAGTCTGAGGTCCATAAAGCCCTTAGGAGAGGCTACAAAATTAGCATATGAAAAAGGGGGGGTTGACAGGAGCGAAAAGCTAGAAAACTCCCCTGGCTGAGGCCAACTAAACCTGGCCTCTGAAGCTAGCACAAAGGTGAGCTAGAGTGTCCTAACTTGACCTCTGACTCAAGCCACTAAGACACAGCCCTGAATGGAGAGTTGAGAGGAGCTGTGTGCTGCTTGAGGATGGGCATATAAGTACAGTAACAGATAATGCCTGATGAGAAAGCTGAACTCTGCAAATGAACCCAATTGCTACACTGAGCCACATAAAAGCCCCCACTCCTTACCACAGGGACTTTGCTCTAGCCTGTTCCTCCTGGAGAAGTGCAACCTTTCCTAATAAGCTGCTGCTGATTCTTCTACATCCCTGTGCCTCCTCTCAACTCACTCCTTCAGGGACACAAGGCTCTGAAACCCCTTCAGAGGTGTTTGCTGAGCCCTGATACACACTCACACATCTAATCTCTAAGGGGATGCCCACCATCTCCTGATGTCCATTTGTAATAGCCTGACTGGAAGGAATAAATCCACCATGAAGAGACACACACCATTGACAGCCTCGTTGGCTGCCAGAATAGTGAAACAAAGGACTCCCAAAGCTGGAATTTCCTGCTATGGGAAGAGAAGACTTGAGTCCTGGGGATAACCAGGGAGGAGCTTGTGTGCTGTCTGCTGACCTGACAGGAGTGACTGACTTTATCAGAAAAACTTAGAGTTGAGACAACAGTGGCTCAAACCACACCTTGCCAAGACTGCTTAGTTCCACCATCTTCTTAAACCTTCCACTCACAGGGAACACTGAAGATGGGCTTAGGGATTCCTGGATGGCTTCTCAATGTGGCCATATGGATTACACGTCTTTTGTTTGCTTTTTATTATTCATTCAGCTTGTAGGATTGTCTTTTGGAGGAGAGGTAGCTGAACCTGGCTTGATGAGGTGTAGACTGTGACTCCAAGTTTGTTGTCACCTCAGCACTATAGCAGCTCTGAGAATTGATGTGAACCACATCACCAATCCATATTTGGACAACTGGTGACTGATAGTCCTGTCTTTCTACTTTCCATAAGGGAATCTGGGTGCTACTGGCCTGACTTGTATAACTCTAGTTATGGGTTGAAAATTAAGAATATGCCTTTAGACATTGGTGATATGAACAGAGTTTTAGGGTGAAAGCCAGGCTCTCACAGCCCTCACAGGTGCCCATGAAAGCAATGGCTGGAAAGATATATTCAGCATGGGCAGTTTGGGAAGAACTGGTAATGTTCAGTGAAGCACAGAGTCTGTTTCTGGGGTACTGACATGAATTTTACCTTTAAAGAGCTGAAGAATTGGGACAGAGAACAGAAGTATGGAGCAAAACCAGTTCCACCTAAGATGTGGTCTGCCAAGCAGACCACTGTCTCAGCACTGGTCCTAGAAGGTGACTGTATACATCTTTATGGTTTGCTGGGACAATCTAGTTCTCAGGAAATGACTGCTTCTCTGGACTACAGCCTCCTTGTCACCGCTCATAGTTCTTACCTACAGGGTGGTCTGTCCTGTTAGGTTCTGCTGTTCTTGGAGTCCAAAGTGATGGCAGGTTTAGGTGCAGACTCAAGACCTTCAAGTCCCTCTGAGTGTCTGGGACAGGGCATCATAAAAAGCTAACAGTAAAATGCTTTTACCACTTTTCCTCTCCCTCCTTCCCTCTCTCCCTTTCTCCCTCCTTTCCTCTCTCTCTTTCTCCCTCCCTCCCTCCTTCCCTCCCTCTCTTTCTTTCTTCCTCCTCCATCTCTGCCCCTCTCTCTTTCTATTTTAAGGCTCAATGATTTTTTGTTTGTGTTTTCATCTTTTGACAGTTTCATATATTTTTATGATGAATTTTAGTCGTTTTCAGGCCCAATTCCCCTCCTTCATCCTCCCCCCCCAACTAGAACCCTGTCTTCTCAGTGAGCTTCCTCTTCCTTTCAGGCCATCTTTGCACATAGCTCACTGAGCTAATGAGAGCTGCTTGCCTGAGCATGGGTGAGGAGTTGGCAGAGGAACAAGACGGTTTATCGATGAAGGTAATGTCACCCCTAACATCACTGATTGCAGATGATCTCACTTGAGAGAGGTGGAGCCTCATGGCCCCTCTTTACCCAATGATGAAACACTGATAGACCCCATCCTTGGAAAGTCTTTGCAGGTAACCATGGCTGCAATAGGTTCAGGGAGACGATGGCCACGCCATGTCCAGATGACATATGCATGGTGTACTTCTCTTCTTATAATCCCCGGCCCTCTTTTCTGGGATTTTCTCTGGGTGGAGATACTGTAGCTATCTCAGTGAGGTGAAGTATTATACCATCACTAATTCTCAGCACTTTGGCTACAGGATGACATTTCTCTGATGAAGCTCAAGCGGAACTCATCTCTAATGGGAAGCCAGAGCTGAGGCCGGAGCCCACTGGGTACTCTCATTACTCTAACCGTTATGCTTTCAGAGGAATAAAACAGGTGAAGTACCCTGGTTTCTGGAACCGTGCTTCACAGGTGCATGCAGAGGCAAACAGGTGACCCAAATTCAGAGAAAAATGGAAAATGTAGGGCAACTTCCATTCTGCTAAGAAGAGTCAATGCTTTTCAGAAAGAAAAAAGAAAGGCTCTCATTGCCTGTCACATTAAGGTTAAAGGATAAGGGATAGAACCAAGGCTCTAAGTGTGATCAGATGTAATACAGACTTCAGGAGCAGAACAGTTGTCAGTGATGTTAGTAAATGGGTCATTGGTACAGCCTTCGAGCCTTACATCCTCCTTCAGCCTTAGATCCTACACACAGTCTGTTTAGATGGAGAAGATCCACTCATGAGGTCAAGAGCAACTGTACCTGCCCGCCTCTGGGTCGGGGTACTGCTGACCTTGCCTTTAACGTGGTTTCCTAATTAGAAGAGCAGGGGTTGGAGAGATGACTCAGCAGTAGCGAACCCTTGCTGCTCTTGCAGAGCCTCGAAGTTTGCTTCAGCACCCTAATTGGTCAGCTCACAACCATCCACTGGTGTGGGAGAATGGTCTGTATTCTGACAATTGTATTTTAAATAAATGCTGGTTGGCCAGTAGCCAGGCAAGAAGTATAGGTGGGACAACCAGACAGGAAGTAGAGGCAGGTCAATGAAAACAGGAGAATTCTGGGA
>LOEQ01000492.1:144321-161624 GCA_001685075.1 Bramus lutescens | reverse complement strand
AAGTTATAAGAGTTAATAAGAAGCCTGAGCTAATGGGCCAATCAGTTTATAACTAATGTAGACCTCTGTGTGATTTCTTTGGGACTTAACTATTGCGGGAACTGGGCAGAACAGAAACTGGGATAACACATAACTTCTGCTCCAGAGGATCCAACACCCTCTTGTGGACTTTACGGGCACTCCACTCAGGTGAAGAGATATATACATAGACATATAATTAAAAATAAAATAAATCTTAAATACAGTCCAAAGAGTGAGATCCCAACCGAAGGACAGACAACCTTCCAGAACATAAATTTTCTTATCTTGACATTCTCAAAGATCAGGTTGAGAAAAAAGTAGCTTTTCTTCCTTTTCTAGAAGCCCAAAGTCTGGCTTCAGCTTTCTCTAGTAGTTGACTTTGTCAGGCTTTCTCCAGCAGAACAGCCTTTTGTGTATTCTTTCCCTGCCAAATCCTCTTGACCTCTGAACCAAAGCAAACTCCAGTGAATGTTATTGCTGAATAACTCCTTGCATGTTTACGATATGTATGGCTTTCTCTGGCTGACCTTGCCGAGGGGACTGCTGCCCAGCCAGGGACTCATTTCGAGTGGCAGGGGATGAGGAATGATAGACCATGCAGCCTGGCTGAGCAGGGCAGGTCTGCCTGCGAGACACGAAGAAGGAATATGAACACGAACATCTGGAGAAAGGTGAACTGATGGAAACCGGCCACGGAGGTTTCAAAGGGGCAGATTCTGTTTGACAAATGCTGTGGGAAGCAGACGGAAAGGGGGCAAAAAGGGAGAAGAGGCTCAGGAGACAGTGAACATAAATAAGTAGCCTTTCCAGAAGGCCTTTGACAAAGTGGGCTCACAGGTTGAGTAATACTTCTGGGCTCCCCTCAAGGGTGAGCCTTAGCCATTGCAATAAAGAGCTGAGTCAAGTGGTAATTATCCCTTTCTTTTCCTAAGGGCATACTCTTAAATCTCCAGTTATTGTACACTTGGGTAGCGTAAGCAGAGCCAAGCCGGACTGTGGAGCTTAAGGCCTGTTGCTTTCTTTATGAGGGAATCAGTGTAACACATTGGCTGTTTGGGGAAGGTAAGTAGCCTCGGCGCTGGAGCAGGATCACTGCCACACTGATGAAACAGATTTCTAGTTAACGGTCATCCATCAATGGGCCACAGGCCAATTCCACCAGTGTTCGGAAATAAAATTTTATTGAAATGCAGCTATACCCATTTGGTGACATGTTGCCCGCAGTTCAGTTGTCACCGCAATTGTAGAACTGAACGATGGTAGTGATGACCCACAAAGCCTAAAATATTTATTATTCATTTGCATAGAAAGTTTGCCAATCCTGGTCTGGGGAGATGGTTCAATGGATAAATCGCTTGCCTCTCAAGCATGAGGACCTGAGTGTAAGCTTTGAGACCTATGTAAAAAAAGCCAGGCATGGAGGTACACACTTGTAGTCTTACCTCTGGGTAAGCAGAAACAGGTTGATCCCTGGGGCTTGTGGACCAGCCATCCTGGCCTAATTGCTGAGCTTCAAGCCAGTGAGAGATCCAATCTCAAGGAGGTTGATGAAGATGACACCTAAGTTCATCTTCTGGTTACACACACACACTCACTCACTCACACACTTGCTGATGCTATTGTGACTTCACCACCACATCCATTGGGCCACTAGATAGCCGGACCATGACTGCCTTTTGCTGAACTCTCTTTTCTTTTCTCCATGGCGCATGACATCGTCAACACTTCTTTCCAATTATTCATTTATATTTTCACTCTTTCCTGCAGCTACAAGGAGAGGTCCTGGCAGGCAGGAGTCTTGCATGTCCTGTTTATCACTAGGTACCCCTAAGCTCACTGCACACAGAAGTTCTCCAGTCATTAGCCCCTGAGTGCATGAGTGAATGAAAACTTGTATATAGGGGGAAAGTCAGGGGAAACCTTCTGGTTTCTTTTCTGCTGCCGTGACACAGCACTAAAAGCACTCGGAGGGAAGGATTTGTTTCGTCTTATATTTCTAGGTCGCAGTTCACCACTGAAGGAAGTCAACACAGAAAGTTGGAAACAGAAACTATAGGGAATGCTACTTACTGGGTCGCTTATTGGTTCTTACTATTATATAGCCTTGGTTCAGCTGCCTAGGAACAGTGCCTCCCACAGCAGGCTTGGCCTTCTTGTATCAGTTAACCATTAAGATGACCCTTTGCAGCCATGCTATGTCTGACTTTGACTGCCTTTAGTTATAGCCCAATGTCACTTGACCTGAATTCACCAGTGGCACTCAGAGGCCTTCTGCCAGTTGAATTTACCACCTAGGAAGGACTTTGAAAATTAAACAATTAGATCTGATTTTATTTCTGTTTCTCTACTTGAAGAATGACCTCAACGTATCATATGATCACTCCATTTTTTTAAATTTGGTTTATCTTGCTCCTTTAAATAAAGAAGAAGACAACTTAAAGAGTCCAGAAAGGGTAATTCCCTGTCATTTATCAAGAACTTTTTCTTTCATCAAAACAAACCATTAGCATTCCTAGCTGTTCGCTTATTTATATTCCAAGAACCCATAGTCAGAAAAAGCCACTGCTAACACACTCAGGCGTTGCTGTGTGGAGTCTTAAGTAACTCATGGAAAAAGAACTCAGGGTTGGAATTCTTTCTTCAGACTAGCTTTGTAAATGCTCCCACAACTGAGGCAGACAAAAAGTAAATCTAGAGAGCCCTCATAAATATAAATGGCTGTTAAACCTTTCAGTGGGGGTGATTTCAAGTCAAAGATGTAAGATATTAGCACAAACGCTTTGCCAATCTCCCCATAGCTGTGTCATGACTTTAATTTAGCAAGAATTAATTGTGGGTTTAAGATGTTTTATACTTTAATGAACAAATGGAACATAGCCTTGGGTGTGTTTTATTAACCAGCTTGTGCTTTGTATTTCAACACAGTCTTGGAAAATGTACAAGACAAGCTATGCCTCTTTACAAGTGTGTGTCTGTCTCACCTGGAGCCAACAAGTACTAGAGTGGACCTTGAGGGATGTGGCATTTTGATGAAGTCATTTCAAAATGATGTGTTTAAATCATAGCACAAGTACTCTTAATTAACTGGCTAAGCAGTTAATTAAGAGTACTGTCTGCTCTTCCTGAGTATCAGGGTTCAATTCCCAGCACCTACATGGTGGCTCACAACTGTCTATATCTTCTATCCCAGGGGATCACATATTCTCTTTGGCCTCTACTGGACCAAGTATGCATATTGTCCTCAAACATGCATGAAGGCAAAACACATATACACATAAAAATACATTTAAAATTATAGGGCAAGCTGGGTGGTGGTGGCACATGCCTTTAATCCCAGCACCTGGGAGGCAGAGGCAGCTGGATCTCTGTGAGTTCGAGGCCAGCCTGGTCTACAAGAGCTAGTTTCAGGACAGGCTCCAAAGCTAGAGGGAAACCCTGTTTCGAAAAAACCAATAAATAAATAAATGAAAATAAAAATTAAAAAATTATAGGGCAAATGAATATTGTATTAGTGTTTTCTTTCCTTCCATTCTGTTTTGTTTTTCAGGTCCCTTGTAGCCTAGATTGGACTTAAATTCACTCTGTAGCTGAGGATGACCTTGAACTTCCTATCCTGTCTCTACCTGCGAAGGTGGGGGGGGCTATAGATGTGCACCACCATGCCCCTTCCTCTTTTCTTGTAAGAAAACAAAGGAGTTCATGAGGTAACTAGGAGACTTTCACTCACATTATTCCCTGGGGTCTGTTTGTATCCAGCCCCCACACCACAGATCCATGGGCAGTGGTGGTGTGCACCTTTAATCGTGAGGCAGAGGCAGGTAGATCTCTGAGCTCCAGACCAGCTTGGTCTACAGAGTAAATTCCAGGACAGCCAGTGCCACACAAGGAAAACTTGTTCTGAAAAAAACAAACAAGCAAAACAAAACAAAGAAAAACACACACCAAAAAACCCAACCAAATAACAACAGAGAAAGAAGGGAAGGGAGGGAGGGAGGGAGGAAGGGAGGGAGGAAAGAAAGGCAGGAGGAAGGACAGAAAGAAGGAAGGAAAGGTGGAAGGAAGGGAAAAAGACTGAATCTTGCTCTTCACTAAGACATGTGAAGAGGCGGGGCCTTTGCAAGATGGTTGGGTGATGGACAGAATTAGTACCTGGTTAGTTACTTTTCTCAATTCTGTGACAAAATTTTTGACCAAGGCAACTTAGGGTAGGAAGGGTTTGCTTTGTCTCACAGTTTGAGTACAGTGTATCATGGGAGGAGGGGGCATGAGGCAGCTGCTCTCATAGAGGGCATCTGCAGTCAGGAAGTAGAGAGACAGACGCTGGTGCTCAGCTCACTTTCTCCCTTTATTCAGCCCAGGACCCCAGCCCATGGGATGCTGCTGCCCACAGTTACAGTGGGTCTTTCCTGACTCAAACCTTTCTGGAAACACTCTCATAGACACACCGGAGGTGTGTTTCCATAGTGACTCTAAGTACCATCAAGTTGCTATTCAAGATTAGCTGTCATAATGTCTGTATACAAGGCCCCAGAGAGATCTCCAGCCGACTCTGTTATGTAAAGAGAATGATAAAGTGTTGTCTATGAATAGCCAAGTGGGCCCCCTCCAGACTCCAAACCTGCTATAACCTTGATTCTGAACTTCCCAACCTTTGGAACCAGGAGAAATGGGTCTACTGTCTGCAAGCCTCCCCATCTGTGCTGCTTTGCTACATCCAGGGTTGCAGAGATAAAGAGTCTGTGGGAGGGCCTTGGTGAACAGCAGCGTTGATTCTGAGAACCCAAGGACACAGGTTGGCTTCCAGAGGCTCAGATGTCTGTGGCACCTTAGTGAGTACTACTTATTGTACTCAAACAGGGATTTTTACATCTCTCCGCAGCTTCCTGGCAAAAGTCTCACCTCTACACCCACACCCATCCCTGAGTTACCATGAGTGAGTTGTCCTGGTCTCAGCAGCATTGGGGGATTTCTGAGGCACTTGCCAGCTTGGATTCCCGGAAGAGAGGGCCATTGTCATAATTTCATTTCTGTGGCTGTGGTAAGATACCTTGATGAAAATCATTTTGGGGGGAAACGGGCTTATTTCAGCTCTACAGACCACCACGTTGGGAAATCAAGGCAAGAATTTATAAAGGCTAGTCTCAACACATACACAGCCAGAGCAGAAAGAGATGAATGTGGCCTGTGTTTGCTTGCTTGCTTTTTTGCAGCTGGTCTTCTCCACTAGTATGGTCAGGACTCCGTCTTGGGCATGGCCCTGCCGACCACGGGTGTGGTCTTCCCTTATTCCTGTAATTAAGACAATCCCCTTCAGACCTTTCGTAGGCAACACAATGTAGGCAGTCTCTAATTGCAACTCTCTTCCTAATGTTGTCCATGTTGTCGCACATTGACACTTTTATCATCACAAGTGTCAATCACGGCAATGGTGGTCATGGTAACCAAGACTGACTGAGACTAACAAGCTCCCAGGCACTGTCTATGGGACACAGCCAACCATCTCCTCCTTCATGCAGGCAGACAAACCAAAGCTGGGAAGGGCTGTGCCACAGCCCAAGGTCAGAGACACCTGCAGGGCTGAGCTGGACTGGAAGGACAGACAGCTGACTTGGGAGTGTCACAGGTTCCAAGAGAGCAAAGGACTCTCCTGGGATGCTCACTTCATTAGATGAGTGAGTTGTGGAGAGTTGTCTAGAGATCACACAACTCTTTGGCTTGTCTAAAATACAAAATGATATTTCTAAATCCTTTGTGATAGAATGCGGTTCTTCAGATTTAGGCCTTTTTTTAATTGCAACAGTCGTTTAAACTTAATTTATTTAAATTAATTATATTAAATTAAATTATTTAAACTTAAATGATTATAGCAAGTGAACTTTCTCTTTCTTGCTTTTTTTACTTCCTTACTGTACTTATTTTCATCCAGTTTTATCCAATCCATCCAAGTCCAATTCCATTTCTCAGATTTTAACACAGATCAATTTTGAATCTACCTCTTTATGCACATACACATGTATACACATGTGCACCCATGTATACATGCACAGTCACTACCTCTTTATCCACATGCACATGTATACACATGTACACCCATGTATACATGCACAATCAACACATGCACAAACTTACATGCGTATTGCATATCACAGATGGTGTGGGAAGTCCTTCTGTGTATGTGTTGCTTTTATTGGTTAATGAATAAAGAAGCTTCTCTCAGCCAATGGCTTAAAAGAACATAGCCAGGCTGGAAGAGATACATATAGAGAGAGTAGGCAGAGTCAAGAGACACCATGTAGCTGCCATAGGGGAAAGATGTGAGCTGTCAGCTGGAACCTTGCCAGTAGGCCATGAGCCTCGTGATAAAATATAAAATAATAGAAATGGGTTAATTTAAGAGATAAGAGTGAGCTAGAAATATACATAAGCTAGTAGGCCAAGCAGTGTTGTAATTAATAAGTTTCTGTGTGATTATTTGAATTCTGGGCAGCTGGAAACAAACAAGCGACCTCCTTACAACATCATATATATGCATGCATATATATGTACATACTCATTATATAAATGCACCATGCATGTACTCATACATGCATGCACACATGCACATTTACACAGACACACTAATGTTACACACACATGTAACAGGTCTTTCTTTGTTCTACCAGCTCCCGAATAATGACATGGAGATTTTCTATTCATTATGAAAGCTTGGCCTTAGCTTAGGCTTGGTCCTAACTAACTCTTAAAACTTAAATTAACTTGTTTATACTAATCTACGGTCTGCCACACGGCTCATTACCTCTTTTTAGTACTGCACAGCTCATTTCCTTTGTGTCGGCTGACACACCCCTCCCCCAGACTCTCCCTTCCTCCAGCTCCTCCCTCTCTCCAGAAGTCCCACCTGTCCTCTCCTGCCTAGCTATTGGCCATTCAGCTCTTTATTAAACCAATCAGAAGGTTCCTTAGACAAGTGAGCTAAAACAGTGTACGAAAGATTATCCCACAGCACACATATGTACATGTGTAAATACTCAGGTGTTCAGTGGTGTGATTGAACACACACACACACACACACACATACACACACTCTCATGCACGCACACCTCTGGGCAGTAGGAAATGTCAGTCTATGAGGAAGATCTCCTGGAATCCAATCAGGACGCTTCTGTTTATGAACCATATGATTTTGTGGTAGTGATTTCTCTCTGCTACATAATCCTTCTTGGTGAAATAGAAACACAAATGTAACCTACAGCTAAGGTCTAACTACCAGGTATATAAGATAACAAATAAAAGGTACGTGGGACCCCTTTCTGTGCCACATCTTTGTGTGTGTATGCGTACATGTCTTTGTGGTGTGTGTGCACACGCTGTACTAGTTACTTTTCTCCCTGCTGTCCTTGACAGGATGGAAGGACCTGTTTGGCTCGTGGCTTCAGCAGGTTCAGTCCATCACCGTGAAGCAGCTCACATCGCGATAGAAGGGAAGCTAATGAAAGGGGAGACCAGTCACTCTGCTGGCTGTCTCGCTTCTCCCATTTGATTCCCAAAGGTCTCACAGCCCGCTGGATGGTGCCTCTCACATCCGGGGCTGGTGTTCCTCTGTCTGGAAGCTCCCTCGCAGATGCACTCAGAAGCGCCAGTCTCCTAGGCTGCTATATCCTGTCAAGCTGACAATGAAGATTAACTGTTGCACATGGAGGTTGCTGGATAAATCCTCCCGTGTCTTGGACTTTTGATTGAACAATGTACCATTCAGCAATACAAAGCTGCTTTTAAGACGTACCCAGTATTGCATCACCTAGACGTCACCTCCTGACAGATTTTTTTATGTGGGTCTATTTTTCACACATATGAACAATGCTGCCATAAATTTCTAGTGCATAAATCCACATGCATTTGTCTGAGCATTGCTATGGGAAAATTCTGAAACCAGGACAGCTGATGACAGTGTATGCACACTTAACATTTCTGTTCAAAGTGCCGAAGGGCCCTCCCCATGGGCTACATTAATTGTAATTAAGAATGCCAAGCCTGAATGTGTCTACTTCTCCAGAATCTTGTCAACACTAATTACAAAGACATTTTAAAATCCTTATCAGATTGTGAAGGAGGGCGGAACCTCTTGCTACTGTTTTAATTATAGTCTTTTGATTCCTAGTAAACATAAGCTTATTTAATGAATGAAACAATCATTCCTATTCTCTGAATTCATCCTAATCGTTCATCCATATTTTTATCTGAATATTTTTTAAAAGCCAGTTGTTTCTCTTTTTTCTTTTCAGAGGGTGTTCTAGTTTCATTTCTGTTGCTGTGATAAATGTGCCCTGACAAAAGCAACGTGGGGAAGACGGGGTTTATTTCAGTTTGCAATTCCAGGTGAGCGGCGACCATTATTAGGAAGTCAAAGCATGAACTTGAAACAGCTTTCCCTCGCACCTCCAGTCAAGAGCAGAGAGAAAATGGATGCACAAGTGAATGCTTGCTGCCTTGTTCTCAACATTTCTCTATTTGATAAGCCCAGGACCCTCTGCATAGGGATTGGTGCCCCCCACAGTGGGCTAGGTCTTCCCACATCAATTAACAAAGTCAGTTGTTGGTCTGGTTCAAGATCTCTGGTGTCTGGTCCACCATTGTCACTGGACTGGGCCCTCTAAGAAGCTCCTCTCAGATATCCTGTTGTTGCCCCAGTCATGGAGAGTCTGTGGTTATCATTCTACAGGACAAGTCCCTTTGCAGACTCCAGAGGTCAAAGATGTGGCAGGATATTTTTATGAATTGAGGATTTTACTAGCTAACTATAGTGGCACATGCCTTCAATCTCAGCAGTCAAGAGGCAGAGTCAGGTGTATCTCTGTCCAGCCTGGTTTACAAGGGAATTCTAGGACATCTGGTACTACATAGTGAGATCTTGTCTAAAAAATAATTTTCTTAGTAAAAAGAAAAAGGAAAATAATTTTACTTCCTTACTAGTCATGTATGCTAAGCAATTTATTAATTTTGCTACTATTTTAATATTTATCTTTTAGGAATTTGAAATTCTTGCACAGTATACCTGTGACTCTTCCTTTTTATATAGTAATTTATATAGTATCACTTTTCTCCTTAGTAATTTTTGCTTTTATGTTAAAGTGTATGTCAGATGGGAGAGCTCTGTGAGGATTGTGGTTAGGGTGTAAGGCAGGAAATTTGATTTTACTTAATCTTAAGTCAATAGAAAATTGCTAGAGAAGGTGAAGAAAGATGAGAGGAAAATACATTTGGGGAAACTGTACATATTTGTTCTTCCAATTAGTTAAATAGTAAAGACAGATGTCCTGAGAGTTTACTGTACAACATGGGCCATATAGGCCACCACTGGCCAATAGAATGTCCTGTGATGGTAAAAATGTTCAGTCGGTGTGCTGTTTATGGCAGGAGCAAATATCACCTTGTGGCTATTAAAATGTGGCTCATGTGCTCAAGGAATGGAATTGTAAATTGTTCAATTGTTCTAAATTGACAAGCAACCTGTGAATACTGGGGACCGCAATGACAGCAGAGGTAAAGCCAGAAGGGACACACAGAGGAATGTGTGTACATGTGGATATGTGGTTATTTGCATGCTTATATGCATGTGTAGTTTGAGTGCAAGGTCACATATGGACACATGAAGACATGTGACCTGTATATGTATGAACAAGTAAGTATGTGTGCATCTTCTGTGCCCATATAGGACTACAGTTTGTATGTATATGTAGACATATAGCATAAATGTATGTGTGCACACATTTGGATATGTGATTTGTGTGTATGTATATTTATGTATACATGTATACAAATATGTTCACATGTGGAAACGAAGCTTTCATAAATTTTTGTACATGTGATATGTATCTTGCATGTGTATACACATATGAATGTATAAATGGCATGTGCTCACATGTAGGCAAATAGGTTATGTGTATGTCTGCATACATTTTGATATATGTTCTGTAAGTGTATACATGTGCTAAATATGTATATTAACAATATGTTTGTGCATTACACAAGAGCATTATTTTATATACATGTATTATGCACACACTTAGGTCAGAGGCTCATGTGTGATTTCACATACATGTGCATGAGTGGGTAGCATGTGAATACACATGTGTAGACTTATAACATACATGTATGTGTGCACACACAGAAGCCTTGTGACAAAGATCATGTATGTCTGAATGAGAAGGTGTAGGCAGACAGTTCCTTTTAGAATTTTTTTTGCCAAGTTTTTAAAAGTCTGATTTTGTTTCTTTTTTCTGATTTGAGGGTAGAGGATGTTCTTCCTTTAAGAGACAAACCAAGCAGATGCCCATCCACCCCATCAGGGGGCTCACTCAGCAGTGCTGATCTTTTCTGTAGTTGTAGTCACGGCTTTTTGCAGTGTGGATTCTGACGGGTGCAGAGGATCTGGGGCATGTTTGTGTGGTGATGCTAGCATGCACATGTATTTGCACGGTAGGAAGCCTTGAGGGCTCTATGGAGGAAATCTCACATTTTCATTTCCCAGGGAAAATGGCTCTGTTACGCTGCCATGAAAAAGGTAATCCCACAACGGCTGGAGTTGAAGAAAGGCTTTTCTTGTGCTTCTGGGAACAGATGGCTGGCTGTGAGGAAGGAGACTGTGTGTGAGGACAGTGCGTGGGGACATGATGACCTGGCCTGGTAGCATGAATATGCAGTTAGCGGAGCTGCGGGCAGGTTGTCACACAGACAGCCACCTGATTTATTACTGAGGCGAAAGGGATGCGTTCTCTGCAGAGCCACCTGGCCGCCTGTCAGGGGGATGCCTGAGACTTGGAAGCAGACTGTTCAGCACCCAGCAGATAACAGCTTCCCCAGGAATTGGTAATGGATGCCTATAAGAGATACCTCATAATGCAAGGTGTATCCATGTGCTATTCTGTGATAAAATTGCAAGATGAAAAGACAAAAAGCAAGCCACGGACATATGAGACCTGAGGTGTAGAAAATGCACAGTGTGGCATCTCATGAAACTTTAATCATGAACTTCCTTCAAATTCATTGAGATAAGTGGGATGATAGGAGCTGACAGGCGACAGAAGCTGTCTCTGCTCAGGGTGGTGATTTATGGATGGGCAGAGAGCAGGATGCCTCTGGCTCTCCTTTCCAACCTCACTTAACAACTTCATTAATAACCCAGATAAACAAGCCATCGAGTTCATGAACAGCATCTGATATTAACTTGAGAGGTGCTGGGAATAAAAAAGAAATCCCAGCAGACAATGGGCCCATGTGGAGGGAAACAGGAGGTAGTGACCTGAAGAAAAGAAACTTCTGTTATGTACAGAATAATTCACAGACTTAGACTATGGAGATTAGGCTCAATGGGTAAGAGGCTCGCCACACAAGCACCAGGATCTGAGATCAATCCCCAGAACTCACACAGGAAGCCAGGCACAGTGACATGTGCCTGTGACCCCAGTGTTGGGGGGAATAGAAGTAAGCAGATACTGTAGACTTCTCAGCCAGCCAGTTCAGCAAAAATGGTGGGCTCCAGGTGTAGTGAAAGAGCCTGCTTCGAAAATAAGGTGGAAAAAGATTGAGGAAGACTCTTGATGCCAATCTCTGACCTACACACACATATAACACACACATACACACACACACATACTCATCTGCACATGCAATACTGTGCACACATGCTCACATATGCAAACATGGGTTTGGGGGAAGGAGAGAGGGGGAGATAGAGAGGGGAGGGAAAGAGAAGAATTAGAAATATTTCAAGAAGTCTCCAAACACATTTGGAGCAAGAGTGGAAATCCACTGAGTAGCAATTAGCATTATGAGCAGAGTGCAGACACTTTCCTTTAATCCTTACAGCACAAGGCAGACTGTGTTAGCCTCTACTGCAAACACTGCACACTGAATCAGGAAGCCAAAGGAATTCACCCAGAACCCACAGGTGGTAACTGCTAGGATTTGGACAGGTCTCTCTGCACATCTTTGAAACCTAGTGTTCTTGCATGGGGTTTATCCTCCCTCAACACTGCCTTGAACTGGGAAGCCAGAGACACAAACGCTCAAGTTTTCCCCTCAGTCCCGCTGAATGGAAACCTGCATTTGTGAAGGATTTCTGTATGACTCTGCCCGTGTGAAGACAGGAAGGTTTGACCTGCCTGTCTGTCCTCATGTGTTAGCCTTTAATGAATGGGGCAGAGGGGATGGCTCAGTCAGTAAAGTCCTTGTCTTGCAGCTAGGATGATCTGAGTTCCATACCCAGAATCCATAAAAACAAATGGGAAAAGCTGGGTGTGATGTGTGCTTGCAATCCTAACACTGGGACTATAGAGGGGAGGTATTCCTGGGGCTCTCTGGCGAATCATCCTAGAACGCAAGGAGAGTTCCAGGCTAGAGTGAGAATTTTTCTTCTAGAAAAGTAAGGAATGCCTAAGGAATGACACCAAAGGTTGACCTCTGGTCTACACACATGCACACGCGCTCACACGCGCTTGCACACGCACACACACACAAACACAAAGATTCTAACTAAGGTAGAAACTTTTCTATGACCTTCGTTGCCTGGCATGGGTTCGGCATTCCAATTCACCCACAGGCCTAGTGCCACCCTCCTTTCAGTCAAAGTCACATAACCACAGGCCTTCACACTCCCATGATTTAAGGGGCCTTTGTAGCAACCACTCTGGCCTTTCCCTAGGTCACATTCTCTGCCACCTTAGCACATCTCATAGTGTTGCAATAGTTGGTCAGCTGCTGTCAATTACCCATTAGGGGTTGAAATCTTAAAGGACAAGTTTGGTATTCACCTTTATTCCCTAGCATGGAGATTCACTCAGCCCAGGGATGATACTCAACATAAGCTTGAGTGACCATGAGTATGACTGAATTAATGACTATATGAATAAGTACATGTATGCATGGATAAATGATGGTGTGGATGACTGATTTGCCATGAGATTGAATGTCTGCATTAACAAAATGTATAACCATGTGAATGAATGAATGAATGAATGAATAAATGAATGAATGGGTGACAAGAATAATGGATGCATAATGACCGTGCAAACAAATGCATGCATGATCTCATAGTGAATGAACAAAGTAACACTAGAGAGAGGTTTGTGTTCCATTATGTCTTTCTCCCAAGACCTTTAAAGATCTGGTAACATCTGGAAAGCCTTTCGCTTTCTCCTCTATCCTTAACAATAGGTATGTTTTCTTTGTAGGCCCCAGAAGATGTTTTCTTTTGGCACAAAACAAAGAAAAGAAGTTTAGTTTCTTCTTGACAGTGAATTTAAAGATGAAAATGTTGTAAATAAAACAACATGGTTTTTGCAGATGGGATTTGTTTTCTGTCCTCATTTCTATAGTGTGTGGTAATCTGAGAGGAAAGTTGGGGTCACAGCACCTTCATTCACTCATTCAACAAATATTTCTAAGGTCCCCGATGCACCAAATGTTAGGGGCTGGGATGATTCCTACATACCCAACACACCCTTGTGAACCAGAGAGACTGAAGGGGGAGACAGCAAGGAAATTCAAATAACTAATGCCAAGTAGTTTATGGAGTTCAACAGCATTGACTGAGTCCCAAATCTATGCCACAAACTGAGCTAGCTGCTGGAACCGATAGCTTAGACAAATCATTTACCTAGAGCAGATCATAACTCAGCAAGGCCAACACACCAAACCATCTCAATGCTTTGCAAACACAGAGGCAGGGCACTCTGAACAGTAAGAGCGCAAGTTAGGGGCATGCTGAGCAGGGTAGGGCCAACAGAAGGAGGTACATCTCTGGGCATCTCTGGGACGATGACATGTCCAGTCGAGGGTGTACATGGTACTTTACCGGTTGGGATGGTTCCTCTTCACTGTCACTGGATTTAGAATCGCCACAGAAACAGACCTCTAGCCATGCCTGTAAGGGAGTTTCCATATTAAGTTAACTGATGTGGGGAGATCTACCCTGAGTGTGGGTGGCACCATCAGCTGGGGCTCCAGACTAGATAAAGAGGGGAAAGTGAGCTGAGTTTAGCGCCAGCCTTTGCCTCTTCCTTTTTCCTGACTTTGGGTGCTAAGGACCCAGCTGCCTCATACTCTTGCTACTGTGCTTCAAACATGATGAGGAACTCTCCCCTCAAACTCTGAGCTAGAAGAAACCCTTCCATCTCTACTTGCCCGCTTCAGGCGTTCTGTCACAACAATAGGAAAAGTAACTCAAGTACCAGGTGAGAAAGGGCATGAGGCTAGGAATCAGCGATTCTTTACCTGGCCAAAGGATCAAGATAGCTAAGCACCAAGAAGGGTGGCAATGGTGCTATGGGAACTTGGGAGGAAAAGAGGAAATGTGTCTCTCAGAGGAGTGGGAGGGAAGGGCAGAAAGGCCAACCAGGTGAGTAGATAGGGAAAGATTTTCTCTATTGTGTGCATGATGGTTGACTTTGTCAACTTGGCACAATCTAGAATAGCCTAGTAAAGTACCCACAAGGGGTTGTCTATACTGCTTTGGACTGAGGGCATATAGATGGGGGGATTGTCTTGATTGAGTTAATGGACATGCAGAGATCCAGACCACAGTGGCACCATTTGCTAGGTAGGGCATCCTGAACTGTATCAGAGTGGAGAAACAAGGACTGAGCACTAGCAAGCAGGTGAACATTCATGCCTGCATTTTCCTGGACTCTCCCCTGTGGGCATGATGGAGTAGCTGCTTCAAGCTCCTGCCCTGACTTCCCTGCAGTGGTGGACTGCAGTCTGGAGCCCAAGGCTGGAATAAACCCTTTCCCCTACAGCTTCTTTTTGTCAGGACACATTATCACAGCAGCAGAAATGAAGCTAGAACCCCTTGGAAAATGTCTGAGCAGACACATATATTCTTCCTCTTTCTCATTCTTATTTTCATTTTTTTCTTTCACAACTTTTCAACATTTAGACCTTCTAGTGCACTGAGAATAATTACACATAACATATTTACAACAGTTTAAAATGAAAAATGAATAATTAAACACAGGCATTTAGTCAATACATATATATTTAAACATAAATACATAAAATTTGTAAATGCAAATGAGAGTCACAAGATTTACTTTATGCATCAATATGCTGTTCTGTAATGAATGCTCTTATGGTGTGCCTGATAGAACAAAATGAAAGACGTCTTCTGTCTTGACTTTTTGATTCTATTAGTTCATTTCTACAATTTATTACCTGTATGATATTTTATACAGCTTTGAAAATCAAAATTTGAAAGCTACAAGGGGCTATGGAGATGGATTAATCAGGAAAGTACTTGCCCTGCAAGTTTAAGGGCCTATGTTCAAGTCCCAGAACCCACAAAACATCGCAATGTGGTAGTACCATGTAATTCCAGTGCTAGGAAACTAGAATCACAAGTATCCATGGGGATCTCTGTGTAACCAGTCTAGGCTCCTTGGAGAGCTCCAAATTCAGTGACAGACTTTGTCTCAAAAATCAAAGGTGGAGAATGATTGAGGAATGAATGATTGAGGTTGAGCTCAGATCAACCTCCAGCCTCCAGATACAGGCACCTGTGAATACACACACACACACACACACACACCACAGATGCACACACACATGAGAAGGGGTTGTTGAAAAAGCCACCTGAGAACTAAGCCTGGACCAAATGGATTTCCTGGCCCAGCTCTGTGCAGATGTGTCTGTTTCCTTTTAGTTTTTCTGTTGTATAACCTGAGAACATGTGTATGTGGAGGACACCATGGTTGTATCCCACACTGTGGTTTAGATAGGACTCTCCAGTTCTAGCTCACAAAGTTCTCCTTTGTCATTTACTAACATGTTCTATCATATTAGATTTCCAAGTGGGCATGGAGTGAAGCTAACAAACCTCCAACAACCTCCCTGGTTCTGAATGATAGCAAAATGTTCTTCTTAGTCCCAGTCCCTGGAGCCAAATGTGGGTCTGCCTGAGTCACAAATCAATGATGAAACACTAGCGAAATCTCTTGGTGCTTTTCTCATACTGATATATACATGGATGCAAAGACCAAGACACTTTAGGGCAGAATGGAATGACAGAAATTGGGAGCACCAGCGTCCTGTCTGTCTTCCTTGTGTCTTCTGACTTTTGACATGACAAAACTGTAATATCAAAATTCCTATTAGTTTTATGTTGTGTGTGTGCCCATGTTTGTGCAGGTGCATGTGTGTCAGTGTGGGCCAGAGGCCAATGTTTGGAGTCTTCCTCAATTACTCTCACTTTTTTTTTTTGAGATAGAATCTGTCGATGACCTGGAGATGGTTTTGGTTAGACCAGTGAGTCCTAAGGATCCTCCTGTCTATGTAGGTTCTGGGGATTGAAGAGAGGTCATGCTGGCATGCTGGCACAGAAAACATGTCATTAATGGAGACATCTCTCCAGCACCTTGGTTAATTCTTGTTTTGTTGTTTTGAAATAGAGCTCTGAGGTTCTCCTCTTTGGAGTCTAAGTAGGGCTACACAAAAGGCTTCAGAAGTGTCATATGATGAACTACTCATGAAGGTAACAAGGGTCAGAGACATCTGTGACCTTCCTGTGTGGTGTCTCTCCAAGTCACAGCCATGCCGGGGACTGATCCCACTACCTCAAACACGGCAGGTAAATACTCTACCATGAGTCACATGTTCATCCCTCAGTCAGATTCTTTAAAAATTTTTAATTCAATTTTTATACCATATATTTAGTATATTTTGATCATATTCTTCCCCCTCTCCCAACTCCTCCCAAATTTGCTTCACTTCCCTCCCCACCTGATTTCCATCTCAAAACAAAATAAGCAACAACCAAAACCAAAAATCTAAGAGACAACAATAAAAAAAATCAATAACAAAAAATAACAAACAAAAGGTCCACAAAAAAACATGGAGTCCATTTTGTATTGGCCAACTAGTCCTGGATAGATCCTGCCCTGAGTGCTGTGATAAAAGACAGGTGCCATCATGCCCGGCCACACCCAATTTCTTGATGTGAGAATTTTAGGGAAGACAGAAAATTGTATCTCTGATTTTTAAATATGCTCTCGTATACTTGACCCCAAGACTGATTTCCCTCATAGTTGGAGGCACAATAAGGTCTGCGGTTGTATTAAGATTTTAATTATTTCAAATTCTATTCTTTCTTTTTTATCCCCCAAATACATGTATACACACACACACACACACACACACGAATGTTGATAAATACAGAGGGATAGAGTAGAAGATACATGATAGATAGATAGATGGATAGATAGATAGATAGATAGATAGATAGATAGATA